>KB672957.1:738804-857245 GCA_000349145.1 Anopheles dirus
AGTTAACATGCAAAAAAGTGTTGAAATTTCTAGTTCTCCCTAGTTCGGATGATTGGTAAATTGGGTATAACGACAGTCGAAATTTGATAACAAAACATGTTGCCAACAAACTTAAAGGCCTTAAGAAACCTAAATGCTTTACTACTTTACTTACACACTGAAAATAAGGCTAAACATAAACATAGCATAGACGGAAACGGAAGGGGATAAAACAGAGCTGGTAATTGGAAAGATGGGCTGTGGAGCTCAATTTGTCCGTCCTTCCGTACACAAGACTGACTAACCAGGCAGCGGGTAATAACACTAAGTCAATGGAAGTAAGAAATGGCAGGCCTAGATCCACATAATGTTTTTGTGCCAAGTAAGAAGAAAAAGAACGCGTCTAGTCTGCAGATCCATAGTATAGATTAATAAAAGTTGACGAGTACGGAGAGAACGAGTGAGAAAATAGAAACAGATCGAAATGCAGAAGATCGAAAAGTGCCGTATCATCAATATTCGCAAGAAGGAGGGCCGCGATGAAGAAGGACTGTACAGAGGACGAATGGCGAGTCTTTACACTCGTTAGACCTAGCATCACACGGGTTGGCTGTCCAGATACCTTGATAGTGCAACGGAACGATCGCCAAGTAGACCAAGTGGAAGACTTCCTCTCAAATATCTAGTGCATTATGACTCTTTTTCCTTCATCTCAGAATTAGTGACATGCTAGTCACCTTAAAGTGAGTAACCCAGCGAGTAAGTGAGTGAGTCATAAAATGTTTGTGGCGCTATTCCGATTCGCCTTGGATCCTGATTGACGTTGATCGCCCAAAAGCGTTATTCACAAGAAGATGGACAGTAGGAGGTAATGGAGTTCGAAAATTGACACTTTAGCCGTAGTGTCTATAAACGGCCGTTTGGTTTTGGATGTCTACTGCCGTCATGCATTATAGTGAATTTCACTTTCACTTTTCGCATTGATCAAAAGTTAATGGATCCAAAGCTTATTTCATCTCTTATCATTTGGCATTTCTATGAGTGAGTTTTAAGTTAACTTCTGAATCTATCAAACAGTGGCGCCATCTGCTGGAAAATGAAGCATGCAAACTTACGGACGAAGTTAATATGAAAACAAACTTCAAAAGAATTAATCAGTTAATACGAACAATTACAACGAAAGTTCCTACAGACGAGCTGTCTCCCCTACTACACCATCATAGGCAAACAAAGTTATGCTCGATGACTTCATAACAAAAGCAACATCTCCCTCTCTATGATGCACAGCACCCCGTACTTTAAGCATCACCGTGCCACACCAAAACCCTGCCAATTAGCCCCGGCACATTCGCAGCCGAAATGTGTGTGGCCATAATTTTCGCATCCATTTCGAGCCACCGCTTGCTCTAGCACCGCGTCGCTAATGAGACATACACTCAACGTGACCCTGTTGCCTGATTGCCTGATCGAATCAAATGCCTAAGTGAATTCGAATGAGGATAGCCCAGGGAATCAGCGCCGGCTGATCAGTTGATTAGGCGCGGAATTTGCGATAAAACACACTCTCCCGAGTGGTGCGCCCGGAGGTGGGGAGTGTCATTTGGGGCATATAATATTTTTTCTCTCCACCCCGCATCGGTACGTGCGCCAGCTAATCTCTGGCAAAAGGACTGATTGCAAACCGATGATTAGCGGACAACTTTTCCAAAGGCAGAGGCGATTTTTTCTTCCTGTACGCTACTAACTGCGCTCTCCGTGGACGCAACCGCACAGGGAAAGTAGGCCAAAGCCATCGATCGACGCTAACGCGAAGGACGAGGATGAAGCTCTTCCGTCCAGCATCAGATTAATTCCATCCACCCTTTCCGCCATCAAAGGCTAACACATCGGAATGTCGCTTGCCATTCGCTTCTGGCTGCTTGGGCGCAGGAAAAATCGAGTGGACGAACGCCACCGAGATGACACTTGCTAAAGTGAAACTAAGCAAGCGTATTCGCCCAGTAGGCGTTGGACACTGTGCAAAACGGGTGAAGAAAAAATCGAACCAACAGCCTGCGTATGTGTTAGTGCCGATCGGAGGAAGAGTTTGTCTTTCCTGCTTTATCCACTGTGTTCCAAAGTGTTTTTTTCCGCGGAAAACTCGTCCCCCGATCGGTATCGGCATACCGAACGGATTGGATTCCCGGCTCTGTTTCTTGTGTAAGTGTTCCTCTCGCGCTTTTCTCGTTACCGGCTAGTAAATTGAGACAATAGCTCTTACCCGCAGCACGGAAAGGGCCTCCTTTAGCAGCAGCAGCAACAGCAGGAAATAGGAAACTTCAGGCGCGGTGGAAAATATCCGCCACAACTACGCCGGATGACGTGTCCCATCGTGCAGCCATCGGTGCAAGTAATAGGTTGGTGGTTTTTGTTCGCCCCTTCCCACCTCCACCCTCTTTCCACCCACATTTCGCTTTTTAATGGGTTTTTTTTTTCGATCAGGAAGCGAAAACTCGGCAACAGCACAACAAAAAACGTGAAGTGGAAAAATGTTTCAATCAACCGTGGAATGCCGCCCGGCGGTGCGGCGCGTCGGTGGAGTGAAATAAAATACGTCGAAAAGCATAAGTCAACGAAAGCGTTTCGTTACATAAGCGCTAGATCCTTTGTCGTCGAATGTCGTCCTCGTCGTCGTCGTCGTCGTCGTCGTCGTCGCCGTCATCGGCCCACGCCTTCCGTTCGGGCTTTCTCCTCCGGAAGGATGTGTTCCGCCAGTCGGCATCCTGCCGCCGAACTTTCGTTGGACAAATTTGTTAAATTTCGCGCTACCGCGGTAATCGAAAACTCGGCGAATAATGCGAAGTCGGGGCGGGATGGTGAGGTGTTTTGGGGCCGTTGGTTCAGTGAGTATTTTGCACCGCCAACGCCTGCGATCGGTTACATTTACGGCCTTGGCCTTTTGCCAGTCGACGCCGCCGCCGCCGCCGCCGCCACCAGGGTAGTTTTATTTTCTATTGTTCCGGTCGGTTTTTGTTCCGCCACCGGAAGGCGACCGTCTTAAGGTGCACCGATCTCGGCCGTTTTTCAAAGGTTTCTTCTACTCGCTGGCCACGGTTTATTCTACCGCACCTACGCGCGAAGCGTGACAGGGCTTTTGTCGCTAGAATTGCGCTAGTATTCTTTGTTTCAAATTAATTTTCCACCGTCCAGAAGATACTTTGAAGAAGCTAATGTAAAAGTTTTTGAGGTAAAAAGGACCTCTTCTTTTACCTCTTCTTCACTTTGAGGTAAAAAGTCGAAGCCATTCGTACATCTTTGATCGGAAAAGTCTGAAATTTTTATTGTAGGTCATGGACCACTGCCCCTATATGCCATTTCATGGAATTCGGGTTCCAAAAATTTTTAAGTATAGTTTTGAAGGTTTTAAAAATTTTGACGTCGGCGGATTTTTACTTGAGGAGGGCTAGGGAGAAAACGGGAGAAGGTAGGGCCACAAACTCGATGGATTCTAAAACTAGAATAGTTTGCGCACAACTGATGAAAATTTCAGCCCAATCGGTCAACAATTGCCAAAAATAGCCTTCTAGATGTCAATTGACACCATGATTTGCACGAAAGGAGTAACAAGTTGTATCTGAGAAATTTATGGATTTTAATTTTTTTGAAAACCCTTAAAAAAACACTTTGCAAAAATATAAGACATTGGGTGAAAACCGTTTGTCAATATCTCTATCCGTTTTCGAGTTATCGAAGCTCAATGTTGCAAAAGTGTCAATTGACACCAGATTTGTCCGTTAGTGTTTAATGAGCGGATTTAAATTATTTACGATACATTCAATAGAATTTATCAAGAATATAAAAAAGCATACGGTTTTTTCGTCATTAAGTAAGATCGCGGTAAAATAATTTGTCCAACAAATACAAGTTATAGGATCGCAAATTTGTCATTAGATCTGTATATATGTATGGCATTAGACGGATATGCATTTTATATTATCTGTTATCATTATTTATTGGAAGGAAACCTATGCAGACTATACGGTCCTAAAAGGACTAACCTATAAGAGGTTTGAGAAAAGAGTATGCTTTGTTTTAAACTGATATGCATACTAGATTACTTTCGCATTTACGATGGCTACTATGATAACCTTGGTTCATTATCGAAGATACAGTGCACATTCATTCATTTGCGGTTTTTTAGTTTGCCGTTTTCTAGTTTGCTGTTCGCTAGTTGGCGGTTGTCAAATTTGTTGCAGAGCCATGCTTGATTTACAGTGCATATTCAATGGTTTGAAATCGATTAATTTAATCAAGTGAGCAGCTGAAGTAAAAAGATACAATTTTGAGATAGGAAAGTGCTTGAAATTAATAAAATATGAGTATTAAATCTTATATAAAACACATGATAAATAACTACATATAACCACCGATAACCATAGCACAGCCAACTAGAATTGAAATCAATGTTGTTCTCGATATTTCACATACGTCATATTAGGGGACGTGGAGGCGCAGATTGAAATGTCATTCAAAGGTTTGCGGGTAATCGATTTCCAACCAGTGAATGTGCACTGTACAAAGATCTCACAGTCACGTTAACTGACATTTTTCTGTAAAAAAAATGAATCACATTTTTCCTCATCAGGCAAAACTATACTGAGAAGCCCTGCTCGAGCATGGACACCATGGGGGCAAAAGCGATCGATCGTTTGCAGTTCTAGTTTACCGCACGCGGGAAGTACCGTTGACAAATCGCAGATTTCGCAAACAATGTCACCGCGCACACGGTGTGCTCGTGCATGTTTAATTATGTCGGCGGTAGCATACAGCCCCGGGTTCGTTGGCGGAAGGCTCGCACTCGCCGGCACTTGAAGCCATTGTCTGTCTGACAGCCATTTTCGCTTCCACCTCCGCGGCACCCACCCGCGCCCGTGGGGTTTTTGAGTAATTAATGAAGTAATTTCAATTAAACGCGCGCTTTAAAAGCGAATACGGACCCTTCCGGGCGTCGGCTCAATTGCTTCCATATTAATTTATTTCAATTTGATTTCGTTTTAATCCGTAGCGGGTGCGCGTCGGCTAGGGAGGCAGGGGCGTGCAAGATGGCGCACGCATTATGTCACATTGATGTTCATTTTGGTCGTATGCTGTAGCAAGGAACAAATGGCTGGCACTTCTTGCGGGTGAAATAAAGTGTCTTATGTGTAAATTTCAAGCACAAGTCCTTCTTTTTGTATCAGTATGCAAACGAATTCTCCAGAAGAAACCATATTTGAAATGTCTAGCTATTGCTGCGTTGCCTGCGATTTCAAAAAGAGAGTGAGTCGCATCTTTCAAGGTAGGAACTGATGTGGTTCAAGGTAGGAGTATAATGTGCACTGCATAGTAAAATGTGGGTAACATTCTTCTTAGAGTCTTATGCACTCATAATTACACTTATGGCAGCCTCCTAAGCTCTAGTCCTTTTCTAACACAATATCTGATAGTTTGCCTTTTAACTAATTATAGTTCAATCTATTATTCAAACCGTTCATATTGTTTAATATTTGGATTTTACGTAATTAATGAACTGGCATTTGCGACATTTGACAGCTGTGACGTTTATCAGTTCAACAAGCTTAAGCATTTAAAATAGTTCGATAACCGTTTTCGATTCTCTTTTTTAATCGATTCCATAGCTAGGTTCACAAACGATTCCGGAGCTAGATTCAAAATCGATTTCAGAGCTAGGATCACAATCGATTCAGGAGCGAACTTAGCTCCGAACCTAACTAAACCCTAGTGAACCTAGCTCCGGAACCGATTCTGGACCTAGATTCGAAACTGATTCCGGACCTAGTTTCGGAACCGATTCTGAACCTAGCTTCCGAATCGGTTCCGGAATCGATTCCGAATCTTGCTTCCGAACCAATTACAATTCCGAACCTAACTCTGGATTCCAATTCCTATCCTAGCTCCGGATTCGATTCCGAAAAACTCGGAGTTGTCCGGAGTCAATTCCGGTCAAAACGTTTTTTTTACCCATCACTAATAGCTTTAGTTTTAGAACAAATTTCAAATTTCTATATCAGCCTTCATATCCATTTCATCCGGATGCTCGAGCAGAACAAACAAAAAATCAATAGGAAACAGAAAACACACACTATTTAAGCGTTGAGTATGCGGTGAGATGAGAAAAAGCTTGAAACACATCTTTAAACGTTTTAATTCATCTCTGTAATGCACATTTCACAAACGATCATACATAATGTGATCAGCAGCTGGATCGTTTGATTTCGTCCACATAGTCCAATTGCGACTAGATCGGACCGAGAATGAGGTATGTTTTAGGCTATTAAAAACTCCTGAAATGAAGTACAAAATACGCTATTAACACAATATCTTTGCTAATAAAGCTACATACATAAAATACTTCGTGCAGTGATTCGGAACATAGTTTCGTAATGTCATCAGCAATACAAGCAAACGTGAACGAAGCTTCCTGCCATTCCCGGAAATGGGAAATAATTGCTTCTTCGCAAATCAAGGCCGACGATCGTGCCGGATAATAAATGCTGTTAATTACTGTGGGAAGCAACAAATGCAGCGCTAGCCTCTATTCCTTCGGTGGAAGCGTCAAAAATACTACAGAACCGTCCCAGTTTTGGCAACGCTCCAAAGCATGTCGGGCACAGAGGCTTCTAGGTAGCTGCCCGGTAAAGAAATAGCCAAGCCCGACCCAGACCGAGCGGCCGATCGGTGCTGCTTCTCAGCAGAAGCTGTTGAATACGGCACACAACCTGTTGCCAGACACGTCCAGACGGGACAAATTCACGACAGCCTGTTACTTCGTCCCACTGTTTCGTGCGCCTTCTTGCGGCAGAATTGAACGCTAGAAAGGTTTACTCTTTTAACAAGCGAGAACGTGACCTGAAGGTCAACAGATTTAAAAACAAACACACGCAACAACAAACAAAAAAAACAGCCAAGCTCATTTTGCGTTGCGTTGCGAGATGAGCGCTATTTACTGCACAGTTATTAACAAATTGCCTTTGGGGCTTCCCGGGCAACAAAAGAACGATCCACACCTGCGTGAAGCCTGTTGCATTGGTGGGGCTTAGGACGCCGCCACCGGAGAGGATAATTAAGCATTTTCTGCTCCACGGCCGGGCCGGGGGAGAGCAATAACATCAACATCATCCGTAAGACTAACACACCGAGGCTGCCGCCCGGATGGAAAGTCATTAGACGGGGGGGGGGGGGGGGAGCTGGCCGGTCGGGCCGACATCGCTCCCGGCTGGCCTGGCTGGGCCTAGGACCGACAGGATAAACAACCGACCCGGCGTACCGATTTCGCTAATAAAATTACTTTCCCACCGAGCGAAGAAACGCCGCCTTTACCGCAGTGTGCCGTGACTTTGCGAAAAGAGAAAAATCCATCCAGCAACAAATGCAAAAACAACATCTCTTGTGAGTGTATGTGTGTGTGCAGTCGACATCTCTTTGGTAGGCTGGGAGATTTATATTTTCCTCGAACGTTAAGCAATCTCCACCAATGAGAGAGTGAGAGAGGGAGAAACGTGTTGATGGGTTCGGGTGTTTTTCTTTAAACGCTGTTTCTTTTTATTTCTAACCACTTTCACCGTACAAAAAAACGACGCTGAAAAACACTTTGATTTTGATTACTTGCCCTTGCTCGATGCTGTTACTGCGCCATTATGGTGGTGAAGATCTGTCGCTTAATACATGCGCCCGGGAGCACAATCTGAAGGTTGAAGTTTGCTATCATTTCACCGGGGAGACACGGACAAGTTGTTTTTTTGTTGTAAAGTTGTCGTTTCGCTCAAAATGAAGAGTAATATCAATCATAAAACATCGCCCCCCCCCCATTCGCCATGGGGCCTCCCCCTGCCGTTACACATCATCAGTTGTTGTTGTCAACTTTTCAACCCACATGGGCAACGCGTTCAGTGCCCGTTTGCCGATCCGAAAGTTCGAGCCATCAATTGTCTCTGGGCGGAATGGGAAGGGTGAACGGACCGTGTGTGAAAATGGCATCCCTTAGGGGTGATTTCGAGAACGCTTTGGGAGGTGACACGGGAAAACCTTGCCCTCGCCCGGCCTAGATCTTTTCCTCCCAAAAGTATCTTCCATCTCCTGGAAGGATTCCTCCTATTGTGAACGTGTGTTTTTCCCTTCGCTCACACACACACTCTCGCTCTCGCTCTCTTCAAGTGTTTTCTAAAAGCGGTTTAGAATAAACGTTCATTAATCACTGTTCGCTCCTTGGCCGACCGTATCCATGCATTTTTTGTTTGCATTCGGTGCTGGGTTCTGGGCTTTTGGTAGCGACAGTTTTGTGCCATGCTAAATATTTGTAGAACCATATTTTCCTTCGCAAACAACACGACAGAGTGAGAGAGAAAACAACCCGGATCATGGTGGAATTCCAGGCTGAAGTGAATGAAGCCAATGGTTTATTGGGCAAGATTTTCCTGAAATTATTCATAGCAACCTTGCATAATGGTATCATCACGGTTGTATTATGTGATGGACCATTATTTTCGGCAAAGAAAAATGGATAAACATGCTTTATTATTCGTCGAAAGTATCCGATTCTATTCAAAACAGGCCGGGAAGCGGTTGAGTTTGTGTTTGGGTTGTGATACATACTCTCGCAAATGGCCGCATCTAATCAAATAGCGTACACACAAAGACTAGTTCCAATTATTCATCAATCAAAGTATTGTGTTAATCATAAAGGTCAAGTATGAAAATAAAAGGGAAAAGTCTCTAACAAAACTTATTAATGAAATGGGAAATTAATTGATGATAGGTACTTTTAACAAACTTGAGTGATTGTGAAGAGGTTTATAGAATGTTACAATAGAATAGAACAGAATAAAAGAAATTCGTGTTTGGCTTTTAGTTTCCCTCTACGTTTATACGTATACGTTATACGTTATTTCGGTTTCAGTTTGACTCTTCCGTTTGAGTTTCATAATTCGGAATCCGATTTTCATAATCGACCTTATAATCAATTTGAACCAATTGGTATTCCAAATACAGATTTATGGGGAATTGTTGTGGTTAAGTGAGTGAATCTATATTAAGTCCCACTTTTTAGTCTAAAAATCATCAATTTTCACAAACAAACTTGATGCACCAATGAGTTTCGTCGTATTAGTTGTTGCAGCAACAAGTATATTTGTAATGCGATTAATATAAGGAGTTCCAACAATGAGGAGGTAGATCAATGTTTGCCTCTAAACCCGCGCTTGACAACGTTGAATGGAAGCAGCTTGGCGCAAACTTTGTCAAACATTTATGCGTGCTGTCAAACAGAGCCGTCTCCTAGAGCACTCGAAGTTTTTACAGCCAAAAATGGCTATAAATCAATAAAAAATACCAAGGCGATCATACCATCATGGGTTGTGGTTCCTTGGAAACTACTTGTGCTTGATCTTCATTGGAGGTTTCCAAAAAGCGATTCTTATAATGGCTGCCGTGATTTATGGCTCATGTTTTATATATAGATTCCAGTTGGGGATCGATTCACCACGGCCGTGTGGTAAGTCTTTTACAATGAAGGTGTTACACAAACGAGAAGATATTTTAGCATTTCCTACATTTTCTGAGAACGTTATTGTATGAAATAAAATGTGCTTCAAATACGGGTGTAGGTGTACGTTGTGAATAACATTCTGAGCTCGTCTAAGCCGTGCTGGTTTAATGCTTGCATGTACACCACAGGGTACTATTTAAACCATTTAAACCATTTATCTTAAAGCAAACGAACCCGATTAAACACATTCCCTTAAGTGTAACGACATTTGCCTCATTGTCATGCGTTCTTAAGGCGCATATTGAATAGCGACATACGAACTCCAGGCTCATTACGCCAGGATTTAATTAGAGTCTTGTTAATACTCAAAGCACCTTTCCCAATAACCAACTGTTTCGTTCCGACACATGAACCGAGCACCGTGCGCTGCAATATTTACCCCGATCTTAATATTTCCCCTGAAAGACGCTCAAGTTGTTAATTATTTTTCCTCGAAATCTATCGGCACGGAGACTTTGTGCGCCGTGGTAAATCATGTTCCGGTAAACTCCGCTTCTCGCAACACAAATCGAATCGACCAGTCCGAGCTTTCCGGAGGGAGAACTTTAGCATAAATTAATTCAACCCCACAAGTCAAAAGACGCTTACCTTCGCACAAATCCTGCACCGGGATGTCTTCGAGATGCTTTGGCCAACGGCGTCGGAATGCTGGGACACTACATCGGCGGGAAAGGGCGAGGCTATCCTTCCCACCTTCAACCGCGTCCGGTTATGCCCGTGCGCTTGTTCCTGAACTGTTGTGCCCCTAACCATCCGACGGTGGTGCAGGGATACGGGACGTCGTAAAATCCGTGCACGGCTTATGTCGGGAGCTCACGGCGCTGCTTACACGGAAACACGGGCACATGCACACATACGGGACACGCTTGGCACACGATCACACTCCCCCACCCCCCCAGCGCACACTTGCACAACCTTTGAAATGGGAGAAGCAAATCACCTTAGAATAATCGGAATGGATAGATAAACTTATATTACACAACGCTCTGCTGCGATGGCACTGGCCTGCAAACAAAACCTGCCCTAATGGGGTCGTTTCGTTGGCCTTGGCCACCTTCTTCTGGTTCGGAACATTCACATTCATGAACACACACACACACACGCACACACGCACACATGCGCTATCACTTAGCTAGGAGCAACCGGAGACGCAAACCCGGAATGGAGACGAAACTAGTGATGATGCAGCGCGAAATTTTAAAGCACCTTTTGCTTCATAATGGAGAGGTAAGCTTTATGGGCGGAAGGTCGTGAGGATGGGACGGGTGGGAGAGGTGGAAATTGGGACACACACAACATGTAATACACACACGAACGCACACACACACACACCGCGTTGACTGTATCACGAGGTCAGTAGCAGCAGCTTCGGGCTGGTTAGGCTTCAGCTTGTAACGCTTGCTGGACTGCCGGGACACTTCCCTGCAACAAATATCCGGGTTCGGGTCACTTCCTTCGGTTGAGATAGGGGGAAGAAGCAAACAAGAAGCAAACGTTGCAAGCGAAGGACTCACTGAGGAAAACCACCCCAAGACACTGTGGGCGGTGCTGTGCGAGCAACGACGGATGTTACCGGAACGACGCAGACGAGCACCGGTGGTCCGCCTTTCCGACGCCCGGAACGACCAAAACTCGACTGAAGCGAAGGCCAAGGCGGTGGTTGTCATCCACCCGAAGGATTTTCATCCATCGCACCCCACGACGACGGCGGCGTAGGAGATAATGCACGAGAGCGTTATCACGAGAAACGAGAACGAGAGCAAGGACGAGCAAAAGAGAGAGAGAGAGAGGGAGCGAGAGTATTTCCAAGCTCACGCGTAAGGACATCCGGTTTGCTGGATGGTGGTGCTTCCCCGATGGAAGGACAAATTGCATCTGAGATCCGAGACGTACTGTGTGTGTGTGTGTGTGTGTTGTACCGGAGAGATAGAGAGCTGCGCTGGGAGTTTTCGCAATTCCCAAAACATGTGGCAACGGATAGACACGCCACGCGAGGGACCCTCGGGAGCGGAACCGTAATGTGTGGGTTTGACATCGACACTCGGGAGCTCCCTCGGGGCATGGATGAGTGAGTGACGTTAACGTGGTTGCTCACACTTGCACTGTATTCCCTGTAGTATGCCCTTTGTACGAAGAGTTCAGACACGAGAGATGCTCCACCGAGCACGGCAAGTCGGGGAAACCAGCCACGGGACAACACCTCTCAGGCACGCTGGGGCTGGAACTCGATCAACAAGTTAATAACCTGATGCTATGGGGAGGAAACGTGCGTACGTACGTGTGTATTGGATCCTGCGCACGGCCTACTACTCGCTCCATGTAGTGCGTGTTGGGTCGAAAACTTTCGCCATCCTTCGTGACTGGTTGTGGTTGTACCGGTTTGCCACTAGATGACGCCACCATTGCGCACATGTTTAACGGACAAATCAGTTTCAAACACGATTGGGCGTTGGAAAAAAAAATGCGCACACAAGCAAGTTGTACTTACAACAATGAAGTATTGGAAAAGCTTTTTCAGCCACAGCCTTTTTCATGTATAATTTAAGTGTTTTTTAACTCAAATTTCTCGCCAAATCTGGAACGTATACTTTCGGATAAGCTAAAGTAGGAACTAGCTGGTATGTTCAGAAAAATAGTACACTTTATTGTTAAGCCTTTTCTGCAGGATAATGTTTTGCTATCGCACACGGTCCAATGGATCAGTGTATACGTGTGTGTATGTGTGCTGTTACGTGGGTGTTCAATTAAGTTGAACTTGTTGATAGGTTAAACGAGTTGGAAATGAATGAAAATTAATTTAATCATTACAAAAAATAGCGAAGCGCATTCCCTCTGTGAGTAACGAAAATCTGTGATGTTGTATACCATTTAGTTATTTACCAATCCGTTTTATAGGGCATTAAATCGTTTCGAAGATATGGACTCCGGGAACCGGGAACTCCGGCGTTCCGAAGATATGAACCGAGTAAACTAATTGTTTCTACTAGAGTTGTGTTAGCGAAAAACGAAATCGAAAACAGAACAAATACACACACACACACACACGCTACACGTACACCTAAACACACACACACATCGATGGATGACACATTGAAGAAATGTTATACGACCAACATCACGTTTAAAGGAGACGATTCTCTTTTGCTTTGCATACGAGATTGTTATTGTTGGTGTGTGCGTGTGATTATTTTACAATAATTTACTACATTTTCTACACCATTGGATGGATAGTGGTGGTGTGCTTCACAATTTCGATCAAAATGCACTCTCCTAATTGTCAAGAGAATCATTCTCGAATGCATCGCTGCAACATCATGTTCAGGGGTCTTTGTCCCTCACTTCGCTGTGCAGTTACATTAACTCCCACACACACACACACACATACGCACACGCACCCACAAGTTAATCAAAACGCCATCAAGGGGAGGCGCTCAACCTGTTCGTTCGAAGCATAACAACTATAACAATGTGTAGATGTGTGTGCTGAAGGTGGTTGTTTCATACGAGTACATAATTATAAATGGTCCACATAGAACAAGTAATACTTCTTCCGGATTTCGGTCCTTACAGGGTCCTTATGCTTTTTAATGTTTTCCTGTAGCACACTCCAAAATCACTGACTTTGGGTTTTGTGTTTTCTTTTTCGCCCGTTTTGCTACGTGCACTTGCAGGGTGTGTGAAACACTCTGTATTTTTTCAAATTGGTTTTACGTGCTCTTTTTGCGCAAAGCTCACACCATGCTCTCCCGACTTCTCTCCACCTTCTACACCGAGCTCCCAAATGTTAACATTAAATAATTATTCTGCTGACTAGTGCTGAAGTTATGGTTCCTCGGGTTTTCTCTTACTCTCTTCCATCTAAGGGTATGTTTTGTTTTTATTTAAAAATAGAGCTCAGCTGTACGAAAGTTACTGTGTTGCAGTTGGTTTGTTACTATAATATAATAGCTCTAGATACAGTTACAAATAGTTGTGCATAATTATAAAAAAGGAAAGTCGACAGGGCTTTGAAATTGAAACTGGAGTGTGGGGTCAAATGGTTTTGGATAGTTTTTTTCCGTTTTTGCTAGTACTGATCGTACAAATGTAACAGTTAACAAACAATTGCCTATCATATTTACATTACGACATATAACTACGAAGAATAATGCATGTGGGCATGTGGATGATAAACATAGATCTTCGTATCGATCTTACTTCTGAGTTGATGATGATTGAAGGGATACACAAATAGCCCGTTCTGCTTTATGGGGGTTTAGCTGCGAGAGTGCGTTCGATTTGAATTAAAATAACACTAAGATAGGTCGGAACCTCATAGGTCGGAACTTTTCAAGGAAGTAAGGATATGCGCTGGAAAGGTAAAGGATATTTTACAGTTATCGTCGATCGAACCATCTGTAGGGCGATTCGCACACACACACACAAACATACAGCCCTAGTCCAGCACATTGTCCACCATCTCGTCCACCGGAGGGTGATGCCGTTGCTGATCCTCCAGTAGTAGCTCACTCGTTTTGCCATCGGACGACGAGAGTCGAATGAGACGCACCTTGTCCCCGTTCACCCACCCGTTGCCCTTCTGGCCGACCACGAGAAAGGACGGCTTGTCCGCGTACGGCGGCGATGAGGCCAGATCGACCCCGAGCCGGCCGACGATCTTCTCCTTGATGCTTGTACAATTTAGTGTGGCACCGCCCTCTTGGCTACCTATACTGTGGTTGTGACCACTATCAGTACAATCGGATTCAAGGGAAAGCTTACGCGGTGTTCCATTACTTGCAGGTGAGCCGGGCGGGCTGTGGCGGTTGCTTTCGCCCTCCTTCTGGTCCTCCGTTTGCTGGTGGTGTTGGTGGTGGTGGTGCTCTGTGCAGTGGCCCTTGTGGTTATTGTTATTGTTTTCGCTAGTATTGTTATTGTTGGCGTACGCCTCCTTCGCACTCTGAGCCATCTCGATCCAGTGCTTCTTGTTGTCCAGCACGCCGTCGATCAAGGGAGACAGCTTATCCGATAGGGTCGCAAAAGCCTTACGGGTACGTAAAAACGAAATTTAGAGTATGAACTAAATATCCTCTCCAGATTCAAACCTCTCACCTCGTAGATGGGTATACAGATCGAATCGATGAAGCCAACCTGCATCAGTGGCAGTTGATCTTCCTTCTCCCGATTCATGATGTCCTGTGCGAACGGGAAAGTAATATTATTGATCAAAATGACTCGTAACAGCCGACCAATCGCCTTACAATCGGTGTGATGTTTAATTCCTGCCGCTCCATGTCGCCCTGCTCGAAGAACTCCGAGCTGACAAGATCGGCGACCCGTTTCTCGATCTCCCACGGTTTCGTGATGGCGGAGAGATCGCAGACGGTCATGCTCATCGCACGGAGCAGCGAGCGCGGTTCTTCCGCCTGCCAGGAACTCATTTCGCTGGTCGGATCGACTAAGTTCAGAAAGGCGCCACGCTTCCTGTTATAGATAGAGGGACAAAATAAGTGAGAATAAATGAATTTCGGTTCGGTTTACTCCCTTTAAGCAGGATTGATTTTCCTTTCTATGGGCATAACTAAATCGAGAAAAGCTAGAAACGGCAAGAGCAGACCTCACATATATTTATCAGGACACGAAGAAGGGGAAGAATAATCTAAAATTCATTCTTTGATCAACCCTACTGTATGTATCTTGTTACCAAGATGCTAGAGAGACCTGTAGTATTGTTAAAAGATCTTACCTGAAGTAAACAGCCAAATCGGTGGAAAGGATGGCATCCTCCAGTACGCGTATCACGCGGCTGTAGTCTTCGGAGGACATGTTGGACAGTATTTGGTTGCCGGGGCTGTTGATGATCATGAGACACTGATCGAAGTGATGGTGCTCCATCGTAGACGTTGAGTAGAGCTGAGCCAGCGGTGACGAGGCTCTATCGAAAGGAGGGAAAGAATTGTATCATTAACACATTATCATATCGGGGGGAAAAACTCGCACGGGACGCACTTGATCTGAAACGAATTGTTGGTCCCACGGTGATCCAGATCGTGGCACAGGCATGCTATGATCAGCGCAAGGCACTCAATCTCGCCGAAGATCTTCCACCACTGGGTCGACGTGAGGATGGCAAACATCATCTGCGTTACGTTGAACGCGTGCCGCCAGTTGTGGTACGTCACGTTGCGATAGTTCTTCTTCACGCTCAGCAGCCACCGGCACAGCACCTCGTACTCGATGTGAAACCGCTCGACCAGATCGAGGTCCAGGAACATTCGGATGCACGCCTTCAGCGTGTGGTCGTCGTCTAGCGCCAGATCGTCGAATTTAAAGTCGTGCAGTTTGAAGAACGCCGACGATGGCACTTTTAGTTGCTGTTGGAAGGTGGAGCAGCAGATGTAGAGAGATTTCCCTTCGAATCGCTCCTTTATCGAAAGACGATTATCAAGCTTACCCGTAACCGGTACGCGTCATCGATGGTGGCCGAAGCGTGGTAACTCAGGACCTCCAGCGTGACGCTCTGCTTCGCCATCGCTATGATTGCCTTCTCGTACATGTGCGTATTGTGAATGCCCATACCGCAGAAGATGGCGAACGCCTCGACAAAGTTCTCATCGTTTTTGGTAAAAGTCTAGAAGAAGCGCATAAAAGTGGCGATCGTCAGTGTGCTTGCTTGTCGAGCGTATCGAGCAACACCGAAGGCAACACTCACAAGATCATCGAACTTGTTGATCAGCTGTATTACACCTATAATTTGACTTAATGAATTCTTGATCGCCATGCAGAGGATGGTTTTGTGGCGGAAGTTGAGCCCCTCGTCGACACTTGGATCGAACCGGTCGTTCTCGTACGCGTTGCAGATATTTACAGTCTTCGGGGTCGGGAAGTGAAGAAAATAACAACCAAGATTAATCACATTTGTACGGACATACGGCGGGTTGACTTCTAACTACCTCTCCAGTTGTTGCCACGTAGCCAGTAATTCCGACGTTGATCGGAAAGCGGGACTCGAAGGGGCTCGTGCGAGCATCACCGTCTTCACCGCTGAGATCGTTGGCTTCGAAGTCGAACACCCTCGAGAAGCTACCCTTGGACGCTTCGTGCACCAGTAGGATCTGCGGGTGGAACAAAACGGTGTTGGAAGTCACAAACTTCTTGATTGCCATATATTTCGTTACGAAGAGTATGGCGTACACACCTGCACTCTTTGGCATTGTATCAGGCTCTGCATGTGCGTCAGGATGCGAAAGACCATATGCTCGATGGTGCTCTGCTCCTCGAAGATCATCCGGGCGAGATCGAGCAGCACCTGGTTGCGCTTCACCTCCAGCTGCGACTTCTCGTACAGTTGCGCATTCCGTAGACCAATGCCGCAGAATTGCAGGTAGGACGAAAATATCTGCAAATACCGAAACAATGTGTGAGGGATTGGTTACGGAAAGGATGGTTACGGATAAAAAACGACTCCCAAGAGGCACTTGGTGCTGGGTGCGAAAGGATAATAAAGTGAAGCACGGTTGAGTGAGCTCCCTTGGTCCCTCCTCTTTTCGTTCGTGGTGATGAAACGCATGGTTTTAACACCCAATTCATACAATTTGCACACGATATTCACTACAAGTGTGCTGTAAAGCTCTCCATTATGGTGTGCCTCTCAACCTCGCTCCTCGCTTCCCGAAGCTTCTACTATAAATAAATTGCATTCTCCACGTGACCAACCGGAACGTACGACCAAGCGCGGAGGTCCATCGCACTATCATTGTTGCCCGCCGCAGCTCTTTATGCAACCATCCCAACCATCATTAATCTCAGCTCGGTCGTCTCGGTTCACAACATGCTGTTCCGCTCGGATGCGCGAAAACGCGTGGTGTTGAAAATTTGCCAATTTGCCCCTGCTTTTTTGTATGTGTTTCGGCGATTTTAATCCTTCACAAGGGAAACAATCGGAGCAGCCGGGCAGCCGGGAGAGAAACATGTCCATGATTGGTGCGCCGCCTGTGGCGCGGATGTATAATTTTAATATTTCATGATTTTTCACACGCTTTTAAGTGTTAACCAACACACAGGGAAAGCGATCAAAAAGCATCCGGAATGAAAAACCCGGAGACAGCAAGCAAAAAACACAGAAAAAAAACGCCGTAATCGAATTGCACACTTTTCAACGACGCGGTTCATGTTTTTATGTATTATTATTGTGCAATGAATACCGACAGCAGCAGGAGCAACAAAAAAAAAACCCCCCGTCCGAAGGAAACAACACAAAGTGAAAACGCGAAATATATCCTTCGCGACATCAACGAGTTGGCGTGTCGTTGCATTGTTGGGTAGCTGCTTGCTTCGGCGGGGTGTGTTGTAAAATTATTTATACTCCAATATTCGATTCCATGCTCCCCGCGTGGTATTTTTTATTTCGAAAATTTCCTTTCGCGCGACTCTGGCCGGTCGAGCCGGATCATAAAGTTCATCGCAGGGGCATCAACATCAAGCCCGGTACGCTTCGCCGGCAAAATTGATGGGCTACCGAGGGCCCGCTCTCGGTGGTCATCGAAATGATCTTTGTGAAACATATTTTATTGGACATGGAGAGCTCTTTGGTGTGCTATTGTTACATACAACGTACGCATGCTGTTTGTGAGATGATACATTACATTGCATGTTATGAGAGTGGTTGAAACTGGTTTATTGAATCACATCTGTACAAAAAATCAATACAATAGATTATAGATTATTGCGATATGTTAATGCCATCTACGGAATTGTTATTACTAAATGCATGTAAACTAGCTAAGATGTATTTGATTTATTTTCCAAAATCGAGTAACAAATGAATCATATACATGGATTATTCTGAAAAATCGTATTCGTACTTATTTGAGAGTAACAGACGATATCGAAATCAAATGAAATATAACAAAAATATTTATAAAGGCTGATATTATAATCAATTGTGACAATTACCATTAGGAGAATAAAGAAAACAAAAACGGATAAGACGGACCAAAAGGGTTCAAAAGTAATTGAGGGAATGTTAAATATGATTATTTTTAAAGATTTTCCTAGATTGCTCTCGAAATCAATTAACATATACTGACGATGGTATCAAGTGAAACATGACTGGCAAAACGAAACCACAAAACTGTTGAGATGAAAAAAAAAACAATTTGAAGTTCTTTTATCTGTCGATAGTTCAATCGCACTGACCACGAACCGCAATACGGTTTCATTGGCATTTTGATTTAAAACATTTACGTGCAGCAAAGCCCCAATGCATAAAAATGCAATTACCCGCTGAAACGGGTAGCGGAGGCTATTCAAATTCCTACCACCCCCACCAGTTGCTGGTTCGCCATCGTCGTCCTTTGTCGTTTTACACAATTCCGTAGCGTTATTTAATTTTAATTGATTATCAAAGTTCAACCCGTACCATGACCACGGGCGCGATCGATCGTTTGATAGATGGTGAACATAATTAAAAGCTCCCCGAGCCCGATTTTGGGAAATGCTGCTCACCATCAATCACTCGCCCGCAGGACTACACACGGTGTTTTTTCTCAAAGGTTTAAAGGTATGGCCGGCAAATGGGTCCGCCTAGTTCGCTTACCTTTTCATCCGCGGTGCTAAAACATTGATCACCCTGTTTGTTTATCACTTGCGCAACTCCGACCACGTCCCCGGATGCGTCCTTGATCGGCATGCAGAGTAGCGCCTTTGTACGGTAGCCAGTTTGTACATCGATTTCTCGGTTGAAACGTTCATCCTGTAGTGGAAGGGAGTAGAACATGGAAAAGAGTAACGATTAGTTGCCGGTGCGGTTCGGTTATGAGTTATGTTTTTTTTTCGCCGTGATTAACAAACCACAGATCGCGAGTTCATGTGAATTACGACGGATTCATTGCAATTTAATAAAGAAATGTAAATATCGTAACAAAGCCAAGAGCAATATTGCGATATGTACAATAAAGTCAAATGTTAGCTATGCAAGTTGAGTAATAGAGTTAGTGTAGTGGAGCTATAAATCTTACAGTAATGAAAAAGTAACATTCTCAAAAAAAACGACAACTTTTATAAAAATAAAATTAATATTCATATAAAATTCATATAAAAATATAAAAATAAAAATAAAAATAAAAATATAAAAATATATATAAAAAAAAATCATATTTCATTAAATAAACAATAAATTCCTTAGCTGGTATATAATTTACTATTATTTTACTTATTGGTGTATTATTTTAATTATTTATTTACTTTTTTAATTTAATGATATATTCGTAACACTTCATCATTCAACTAACGAGTAGATTGTTCAATATAAAATAAGAAATGAAACAAAGTTTAGATTGATATTTAGTTTGGTAATTCATTTCATGAATGTAGAACATCCAAAAATACTATGACATTATCATCAATTTATGATAATGATTTTAACTTTATATTTAAAGTTAAAAAAAATATAAATTATCCCAGCATAGTTTGAATACAAAAACAAATCCGTTCCTTTCGTACGTCAGGTTGACTATCTAGCTACGTGTATAAACGATAAAGTTAGAAATGACCTGTAATTTGTTGTGACAAGAAGGACAAGAATCCTCACTAAGACTAAAGTTTGAAAATTACTTCAAAATGTTGAGTGCTTTAGTTTAATTAATAAACTAAACTGCAAATAAAACCCACACGTGTATTAGAATTTGTGTATGACCAAGTGTACTATTTACATATGCGTTGCGACATCTCACAAACTGATACACAAACAGTGCATATTTTCTTTAATCACTAATTATATCTATCTACGAAACATACCTGTGCACGATAACATGCTCAATGAATTGGAAAATGTGTTTGCAATCACATCAAAAACAATGCAATGCATGCCCCGAACTGCCCACAAATCGACGGGAATATATTTCCCAAAATATGAGCGTCATCAGCAGCTGGATTGTGAAAGTTAGTTTAAATGAAAATTTCTATATATAATGCATCTGACTATGGCACCTTTCTGGGGAGGTTGTAACCAATTTCACCGGAAATGCAAAACGTGGCGTTTCATTCATGCAACAGCGACCGACCGTATTGCAATTTACATCTAATTACAGAACGCATTTCGATGACGGTTGCCAGCCAACCAGTTTCAGCGTTTTGATGAATGCATATTATTAATCGCACAGAAAGTGGCGATTTTAAACGAATTGGCTTGGTTCGCTTGAAGTTAGACTCTCGCTCTATTTTTACGACAACAAATGCTTCCATAATAAAATATGCATCCATTCCGTTACTGGCTAACTACGGAGGACGCTTGCCTGCTAGCTATCGCTCAAACGGCTAAACAACAGCATGAAGCACCAAGCTTTAAGGTTTGAATACCCTGGATTACTTAGAAACGGAGATTACACACCATGTACGCAGAAAGTGGAGCACGAACCATTGCCGAAGCACATCTCCTAAGCACAAAGTGCTTCGCCACTGTGGCGGAGTGGAAATGGAATCTAGGAAACGAGGATGTGCTCGCCGAGTAATGGTAAAGTTAACTGCAATACTGGGCTTTGAAACTACGGTGAGTTTGAGTTGATTTACTGGTTAAAGCATAGCCACACGTGTCGTTAAAAATAGCACTACGAGGAAACTTTAATCACGAAAACAAGCGCATCTAGAGAAGGGATTTTGCATCGAATATGATTTCAAGTAAGATCCATTACGGTTCATCATTACAACGCTGCGGTCTACACAGACAAACCACAGCGCAACAAATTACAGACCGTACGAGATAAAGGGTCCGCTAGTGGTATGCTCAGTATTTATTTGAATTCCGTTCGTGAATCATACGTCCCCTTGTCGTCGCACAGAAGGGGATCCACACGACGGGCCTTGAAAAGAAAACCCCTTTTTCGATGCTTTATTTGAATTTAGCTCTTGCGAACGTCTCGTTACCTCTGTTTTTGGTAAACTAGCGCTCCCTGGGGAGGAACTCATGAACTTATGGGCGCTCTCAATGGAGCAAACCACGATAGGGTTGCGGTTTTCCGGCCACTCCGGAAAAGGTATCTGGGAGGGCTTTGCAAAACATCGCACCAACACCGTTGACCCAGTATGTGACTGACCCAAACGAACACACTCGACTAGGCGCTCGATGTGTTGGGTATCGATTTTCCAACACACCAACGTTCACCCGGCCCAGATGGTCACTTTACGGCCGGGTAGATGGTGTGTGGCAATTCCCTCAAGTGGAAGATAACTCTGATAACCCACAGAGGCCACGATAGGTAAAGGTAGCGCAAATAAAAGAACAACCAGCGCCCAACAATTAGGGAGGTACGTGCTGGTAATTGTGACCGTAGCGCAGGTTCGCTACGTTATCACTGTTTGCTGTCGCAGATAAGATAGCGAACAAGTCGCGCTGTTCCTGGAGCCGCTGTTGCTGCTGTTGCTCACACAATCAGTGCTGCGTGACACCATTTGCGTTTCGGGTTTGACTGAGCAAGTTTGCTGCCGTGCATTTGTCATAGGTTGCGCTCAGTGGGGGAAAAACACAGTTCTTGCGAGACCTTGAAAGAGCATAACTCCTGCTTTCACTGCATCCTGCAGTCGGTGGTGTGAAACGGTGCAGTGTGGAATAGTTTGGAAAATCAGTTTTCGAAATACCACAAACATGGCGTCGGAACGGTACGAGCTGAATATGAACATGAAGTGCGTGAAATACATGATCTTTGTCATCAGCATCACGTTTGCGGTGAGTATAGGGGCTCGAAAAGTTATCCCTGGTCGGGCTTTGCCTAATCGGATGGTGAAACATCCAGGAGGAGGAGTTTATCATAAATCCCGAACGACGAGTCAGACATACCATTCGTTATCTCCTCAAAACCGCCCCAGTGCTTTTGTACTCTGAAAAAATAGTCGTAATGAGTGACTCAGGAAGGTGCCTCCCACCTAAAGGTGGGAATATACACGTCACATCTCCATTTAGTACATGTATTGTTTTTCCTTCTACAAACACACTACCCGCAGGTTGTCGCGGCGATGCTTCTATCGATGGCCGTTGCGATCGGTAACCTGTTCGATGACTTCAAGAGCTTCATCGATTCACACTTCTTCGTGCCACCGAATCTACTGATCGCCATCGGAATCATCCTGCTGGTGATTGCCTTGTTCGGGTGTGTCGGTGCGCTCAAGGAGAGCACAGCCATGATCAACATCGTGAGTAGTGCACTCTTTCTGTAGAAGCGAACTCAACATCTCTAAAAAAGTCTTTCATCCGTTTCTGATACAGTATGGTGTGCTGCTGCTTAGTGTGTTTGTGCTGCAGCTGGCCGCAGCAATCACCGCGTTCGTGATGCGCGGCCAGGTGGAGAATATGGTGCGTCAGAAGATCTTTGACGCGATGGGTGACTACAAGCAGGTGGAAGGCTACCGCAACCCGATCGATATGCTGCAGAACACGGTGAGGTTTGAATGCGGAGGTCTGCACAGTTGGACGTAATCACTTATTGAGTCCTTTTCCTTCCTCTGACCATAGCTCGAGTGTTGCGGTGTCGATGGATACACCGACTGGCTGAAGTTCCTACCCTCTAACGAAAGCACGATGGAGTACCCGGAAACGTGCTGTGCGCTGCCACCGGTCAATGGAGAGTGCACGCCGCGTGAGTACGGTTGCTACTCGCGTCTATCGTGGCTGATCTCGCAGGGGTCGGTGCTGATTGCGACCGGCACGGTGGCGGTCGCCCTCGTGCAGGTGTTGGGAGCAGTTTGTGCGTTCATGCTGGCCAGTGCGATCCGGCGTGCGAAGACACTGCGTGCTACGCGCCGTTGGCATCTGCAGCAGAGCCTTGGCATCATGACTAAGACCCTCGATCCGGAGTACACCGGAATGGAGAAGTCGGAGGCTAACGTTGACCCAGACAAGTACCTTCCGACGAGTCCCAGCGTCAACTGAACTGCGCTGTTCATAGCCACACTGCTATCACTATTCTTATTAGAGTGTGCATTTTAATTTCCGAACCATTTATCTAAACTCTACAGGCATGTGGAACATACGATCTTTGTGTTGAATAAATGTGATTTTAACAGTAAGTCATGGATGTGTACGATGATTAAACTTTTACATATCACGTAAGACACACTTGATTGTCCTAAATCGGGGGGGAATATTCTACGAATTTTGCGTCCTTAATCTCAACTTTACTTCAATTCCTCGCTTAATCCTTAAGCTAAATTTATAATGAAGCACTTTCCCTCTTTTAAATCAGTGTAAATAATTGCTTGCCTAGGCCCATATAACAATTTCATATAACTGAAAACGTATGATGTACTTAGAGCAACCTGTTAAATTTTGTTGTGTACGATTTCACGGACTCTCTTTACGAAAACCTAACAAAAATTTTAAGGGATTTATTGAGGGATTTGCTAGTATCAATACACAATTTCTAATTACTTAATAAAATAAAATAAACATTAATTGAACTAAATTAAATCAAGTTACGCTCGAAAGCATGCAAGTTTCACAAAAAATACTTTATCCAATCCGCAACTACATTGAATATTGAAAACGAATATTCATTTTAAAAAATATTATTTTAGCATCACGCTAGTTGAGGTTTAAACCTATAGCCATTCAAAGGACATGCATGCCCATAAGGGCCCTAATGTTGGATTAAACGCTTCTTCTCGTTCGTCGTAATGGCAAATGCGATAATGTCAGTCCTCATACTAGTCACTCTTTACTAGAAGGAAACGATCTAGACGGGATTATGATAACGATCCTGTAGTATGAAGATCGATTTCACTATTACTAGACCAACGAGCTAGTCAATACTTCTATAGCATTCTATAGCATGATTAAAAGATACCTCTATAAACTGTTACTGCTTCAGTATAGACGAACAAGTTTAATATGCAAAAGTGTACTGGTTTATAATTTCCAGTTTCTCAACAATTGCGTGACTATTATGCATTTTTACTGACTTCGTTGAATGTTTCGAAACTTCTCTCTATTGCAACATGGTCTGACTTTGGACCTTATAACAGATTCATGAACATACCGCTTGTTCTGTCCTGTACTAATTATACCTCTCCGGTAAAAAAAACACTTCCATACATAAACTGCAACTCCATTGTATGTGGAGGAAACATAGAAACGGAAATAAATCTTTCAACACGTGCGGCACTTAAACCATCGTGGAAGGAAAACCTCAAACGGTTCGACGATGTAGCTCCACAGGTGTAGCGCCAGGTCCAGGTATCCCAACGAATTAATTCTAATTGAGTTTAGCGGAGCTAATAAATTTTCCATTACCGTGGAACTGAGAACTGTAACCCGAATCCCCACATGGCCCGGAAGGTTGATTTGCTCTCTAACCTGCAAACAAAGGCCTTCGTGCCGAAACGGTCGGGCAGCGCGCGCTGAACGTTACACTCAACAGGTCGTGCCCGGCAGATTGGGATTCATTTCGGCCGTACGTACAATCGGGGCTCGGTTGGGTTTCGGGTAACGCTGACACGGGGCACAAAGCAACCCCCAGCACAGTCGAAGCCAAAACGTGCGCATCAATTATGCAGCAAACGACATAATAAACAGTGCCTCAACAACTACTTTACGCCCGTCATCCACACGCTCCGCGGTGCGGTGGTGGTTGGTACTCACCTGGTAAGCATCCGGTATATTTACAGGTTCACCACTTTCGGCCACGTGTCCGGCGATGCCCGTCCCCCAGGCCACCTTCACCTCATCCTGCTGTTCCATCTCCTCCAGGGTGCTGTTGGAGCACACATCGAACAGCTTCGACACTAAGCATCTGCAAGAAAACGGAGACAGATCAGTGACGTGGGCCGACGTGCGCACGCGAACGGGAGCGCCGGGAATCGGATTACAGATCAGCGAGCCGGCATCAGAATCGCTTAATTAGAGATAGACGTACTAGTCGGTGCCGCGGTTCCACGGAACGGCGAACATGAGGCGCGCGTTCGGATGCTGAATTAATAAATAATCGACGCATCCCATATCGCATCGTCTACGAGGCCGCGCCGCAAAACCGGAAATTGAAAGCCGCTGCGGTTTCCGTGTGTGTGTGTGTGTGCTCTCCCGGCATGCAAAGTGGGCGCGCAGGTGAGCGGGCTGTGCAATTTATTACGTCCCTGCCCGATGAACTTTCGGTGGCGTATGAATAAAATATCTGCGCCTACAGGGCGCCTGAGACCGTGCACCGCATCACGCTGAGTTGCCTTGGAAGATAATTTCAGATTTTGGCGAGCGCAGTGACGCGGCATCCAACGTCAAAACCACAACCATTCAATCTTCGGACGGCTTTCCCGACGATACGAGGCGAGTACCGCGAAAATAGCATGACCAAAATCGCCTCCCCAACGGGTGGGATGGCCAAGCCCGGGACGGCCACCACTGTAAGATCTTCCCACCGCATTGTTTGTCTCGTCGCCGTGAGGCGCCGTTCTCGCCAAATGAAAATTGATTACTTATGCTGCAAACATCTCATTAATTATAATGAAACAAAACCAACAAACAAAAAGTCGTCCTTATCCGCTCGCGCAGAGCGCTGGCACCGGGCCGTGTCGCCAGGCGGAGGACGTTCGCGTCACCAAGCCCGCTTGTCCTGTGTGTGCCCGGAACCGCGCTGTGGCACTGTACCAACAAAGGCACTCAAGAGCACAGGGTGCCTCGGCACATGGGCAGAGATGAGACGGGCAAAATCCATCACAATATCAAGGACGTGGTGTAACACGGGAAAACAGAGGCCGCGCCGTCCGCGGAACCAACAATCAGAGACTGTCGCTGGTTGTTCTACCAGCCGTGCGACCGAACTGAGCGCGTATGTGCTCTGCCGGTGGTTCGCAGTAATGGGAAAAAATTGTCTTGAATATATTTTCATTAGAGAACAGTACTTGACGGTTCACGAAAGGTTCATCACATATCTCGTGATGGATTGTTTGTGTGTTTTTGCCGAACGGAGCGGAGGTGGAACAACGTACTCCTAGTGCCGGCGCCAGTGGATAAACGCCTTCGGCGTGTAGAGCGGCACGCGAACGGCCCTCCACTGTATACTACTATGCGCAGCAAACGAACGACCGAACGGTGCGTGCGTGTGCATGTGTGTGTGTAGTGTCTATTCCCGGCACCGGCAGCAGCCAGCAGTAATGAATTGAATTCCGGACGAGTGTAGTATAATAAGTATGAGAATCATCGGTGTTCCCCTCACTCTATCGCACGTTCTCTCTTGTGAAAGCCGCACAGGGTAGGAAATCAAATATAAATTTTCCCTCAAGTGGAGCAAAGCGAAGTGTATGATGGTCACGAGCTTTCACCGATGTTGGTAGAACGGGCTAAAAAATACACCGAAAAGCTTTCACGCGAATATCCATTCGAAACTAAGAGGGTTTCGACCTGAGATCGCATGGAATAACCATATTCAGGGTATACAAGATTGTAGGTTTTTGAGATAGATGAGAGATGGGTTTCCTTACATGAAACATGTTTTGGAAAGTTCAAGAGTTAATTATAAAACATAGTTTTCAACACATTATCATCACATCATCATTATCAAGCGCATACAAAAGCTTATAATAGACATTTTCAGTAAACCGATCATCTCACGAATTACGTTTTAAAACAACTTTTGAAGCTTTCGATAATCCAATGCAACACTTTTGAGTCTAACTGACAACGACCTTCAAAACTTTGGCATATGGCTGTAGGCACGGGCAAAACGAAACCCTACTCCGTGGAAGCCTCAACAACGAACAACTCGTTCTCGAGAGCATATTGCTTTTGATGAGCTTTCTTTGACATGCATGCACATTCTCTCGTGACGGCTTCAAACTTTATGCCACTTCGTAGACAGTCTTGCAGGAAAGACCAAAAAAACAACCTCGCACAGTTGTTTGACAATTCCTTCCCGCTGCTCACTTGCTTGCCTTTTCCCCAAAAAGTCATTACGAAACGAGACAGACGAAGAGTAATTCCAGGCGTCAGTGAGTGGTAGTGTGCTAAGCCTTTCAGTGTTGCCGACTGCTCACCCGGCAACTTGACACTTGTGTTCACTAATTAACGTGCGAAACGTACGAATCCCAGTGGCGCGGCGTACGGTGAAGATTTCGGACGGCGTGCGAGATACACTTGGAACTTTCCACGAAGAAAAGGTATTTGGTTCGTCTTGTGCAAGATGAAAATAAGTGCGTAAATTGATAAGCCCGGTGTTTGCCGTGTTGCTATTTCCGAGCACATTGCTTCTGCTGGGGGAAAGGAGTATTTCCATGGAACACGGTCGTGCCTCTCTCCCGGGGCCCGGCTGCTGAAGGATGTAAACATGTACTCACTGAAAATGGAAAATACTCGACCGGATGCATGATTACGAGTAATGAAACATAATCCGGTCGCTAATTGATAAATGCATCCATGGATCCAGTGAAAACCGCGACGGTGGGTGGTGCTTTTGCGAGGACCAAAATAGAAATACGGAGAAAATGTCCCACCGTGCGTGTGTGTCTGCGTGCGTTATTAGATCGGTGCCGGCATGAAAGGGACATATCATCGCGTTGAAATAACTCAGACAGGCAAGGTTGACTGAGGTTCAATGGCAAGGGCAGTGTAAGTTGCAAAAATAAAATAGAACGCATAAAATGGATAGACTTTCCAATTTATGCGTTCGTCGGAATTTGTGGCAATCGATCTTATTGATGCCATGGCGAGTAAAATGATGCCGATCTGTTCCTCCCTCTCCGCCGTAGTCGTCGTCCATGGGCTCAACAACCGCAACCACTTAAAATTGAAATGGAAGAATATTTTCTCGGAAACTGTACCACCACCCGCCGCAGTGTCCCGCTGGTGTGCCGTTTTCGGTTTACTGCCGTCACTAATGAACCAAGCTGCTGCGTGCCGTTCGACGATAATGATACGTACTTTTTGGTATTGTCGCCACCGCAGGTACTCTTGCCCTGCACGAGAAACAGCGAACCGCGATCGGCGTTCAGCAGAATTGACACATTTTGTAGGATTTTGTGGCACAGCGAGCGCACGTCGAGATCGTTGCAAATATCTTTCACCTGAAAGGACAGACGGAACAAGCGGGAAAGGCGGTTACGTTCATACCGTCCGGTTCTGGCCTGGGGGACCGAACTTACCAGCTCGAATATAAGCTCCCGCTCATCCAACTGCTTCAGCTCGTTGCGGGAGAGTCGGAGTGGCCGCAGGTTCGCCCCACAGTAGGCGACACCGTTCGGGCAGCACTGGGTGCTGCCGGAGGCGGACGATTCGTTCTGCGGGCTTATGCTCAGGAACGTTGGCGTGCCGTCGATGGTGTTAACGATCGGTTTAAGCAGACCGCCCCGCTCGAACTCGTGGGCGGATATTTTCCTGAAAGCGAGGGAGAAGGATAAACGAGATTAGAAGATCTAGTTAGGAAAAGATTAACAGCAGCCAACTGATTTTACGAGAAAGTGATAGGAGCAGGCGCGAATAGTAAATCTGTAGCTATGAATTGCCCGCGGTGCTATCGTTACACTCAACATTGTAGGACAATCTCAACCCTTTACGAAAACTTGGACAATAAATTTCCATTTCAAATCATTGGAAACGTAGACGCAGTAGACGCATTGTTGCTCATAGCAGCTTAGATATCAGTAACAATTCTAACTGTTCATCCCTATGGCCAATTATCTGCTTTATTAAGCAATTTGTATGGGTTATATTAATAATGTACAGACATATTCCCTTTAGATAACATGACAAATTGCGAATTTTGTCTTTAGACTAAATTAAATAGCACCATTTGACATTTTTGCAGCATGTCTAGTTAAACTTCAGTGCGGACAAACCTATCTTTACATCCTGGATTGCTAGAAGCTAGATAGAATCCAACGTTGTTGTACTAGGATTGTCATCAGATTGGCATGTTGGATCACTCCGGAACTGCTCACCCGTCTTATCACGTACTTTGCCAAGTATTGAGTTTAGACGCGCTGAAACTCTGGTGTTATAAAGCGCAAACGCTATATATTGCCGATCTAATTCTGGATAACAGTTCCTAATCTGTTATACTCAATCTCAGTCCCTCCACGTAACGTTTGAGCCCGTGATCTTTTGTATCTGTCACGTTGTTTTACCCATCGTACCCATAATAAGACGTAACTTGTATGAAAGCGTCAGTTCAATTCCATTTACTTCTGCTTTGATTTCTATTCTTCTATGGCTTCCTCCAGTTCACGCCTTTCATCGTCGTCAGGGCTTTGCGACGAAAAGCGAAACTTTTTACTGACATTTTTCGCTAAGTTCTCTCCTAATCTAAGTCCTAAGTTTTACGACGTAGCTATAATATTATTATCAAACTTTTTATTATTCCTGTTAGTTAAGCCGGCCAGCCGATGTTAGATTTAGCCAATAAACTCACTATAAACACAACGAACACGAACGAACGAACAGGCGAATATAGACGACCCCAACTGAATAAGATAAGAATCAGCCTAGGTTGCTCAGGCAAATCAATTAGTTTAAAAAGTAAAATAGATCTCGCTAAAACAAACAACACAAATTTGTAAAAAGCATAACCATATTAAGCAATTTGCATGTGCGTGGTGCATCAGCATCAGCACTCTCTGTTCATCCTATTCAATTGGAATATGGGGTCAAGGGGTCTAGGGAAAATAAAAATAAAAAGGCATACTACACAAGCTGCATTCACAAATTCAGCTTGCTATTAGCTGCTATTTTCAGCGAAGGAAAACTATAAACTAATTAAAATTCTGCTCACCCACCGTTGCGACATCTCACATCGCAGGCAGCGGAACGAAACATTACAGAATGGATAAAAGGAAATTTTCACTCTTCTTGCCAAACCCCCTGCGTGGGTACTTTCACATCAAAGGGTTCGGTTCGGTTGGTTTATTGGGCTTGGTTTAATAACAAAAAAAAGCGAAAACCTATCGATCGTGCAGTATCTGAGCCTGGAACTCTATTTAGCACGTTTTATCACCGTGTATCGAGTACGTATTTTTTTTCCCTCCGGTGGTGTTTTTCCATGCAAATGATATTTTTGGACCGAGTTCAACTCCCAAAAAAGGGTTCTACATTTTGTAAGGGGGTAGCAGCTGTGTGTAACAGGAAAAACAAAATGGAACGCAAATCTTCCCCAGTCCGGTCTAATTGGCCAGTTGGAGCTAAGCCAAAGCCAAACCGGAGGACATACGGAACAACATCGAGGGGTCCCTCATTCGTTCTGCTCCACCTTCCTGCTTCTGGCAGTGGAACCGCAAAAAAGAAGAAGAAACCAGTCATTTCAATTAACCTTTATTGAAGGTGAGAGCATCGATTGTGGTTCACGGTGGTCTCATTCGGTCGAAATCAAATGTTGCATGTACACGAAACGGCAACGCGGTTAGGTGATGATGAACGACCCCTGGACACGTGGGTCGCGCAGGTCGTTGCACGATGAACATCATTTACCCGCACCGTTCGATAGTTCACAGTTCGCGTGAGAGGGAACGACGGTGAAAGGCGAGAGGCATGGCGTCGTTAAGCCGGAAATAAAACGAATCGCAGTGTAATTGGAGTGTTCCCGCGGTACCCCGGTGTCTCCGGCCGAGGACGAGATGGTGAACACCGAAAATGCAAACCAGTCGCTGGTCCAGATGGTTTATTAGTGTTAGCTTAGCAATTGATGTATTGACGAGTTTCAATTAATTAGCATATTTTAGATCATTACCGGCCGAAGCCGGTACCACCGCGAACGGTCAACAAATTATTGGAGTGACTGTTGCCTTACGCAATTGTGGTTTGAAGTATTGGTTTAGTGGAATGTGCCGCTTGCGTAACATTCCACAATGTACATAAATTATGCACCATCGGTGGATTTCGTAAGCAAAGGAAAATCATTAACGAATTTCTTACATCGACCGTAAGCGCAACAAGGGACGGAAACCGATCCGAAAACAGGGTCGTCCTAATCGATTAAGACTACCGAATGTTCGGGTTTCAATTTGTTGCAGCAACTCAAGCCTCCAGCAACTGAAGAGAATAAGCGCATTTAATGGAACCCTAAACAGGATTTAGCCTTCAAATTGAGTTTTTGGGGATTGTGCCAAAGGAAAAAAAGGTGTATTGAAAGAGGACAGACTAGGTCAGGGGTCGGCAAGGTACGCGTAATCCATTTCATTTCAAAGTATAAACTGCTCGAATGCAAAAAAAAGTAAAAGACTTATAAGGCCCGATTATGAAACTCAAACGGAAAAGTCTCTAACAAAACCTATATATTAAAACGGAAAATAATTGATGTTAGGTATTTTTTACAAACTTGAGTGGTTGGTTTATAGAATGCTTAATCACTATAAAATTCAAATTTGGTTTTTAGTTTTGCATTTTGTTGAAACTACAGTGCATTAAAAATTCGCATTTTCCGTTAGACTCTTTCGTTTGAGTTTCATAATAGGCCCTATAATGTCTAGCAACAAAAAACTGACTTTTCTGTCGTATAACAAGATCGAGACGTTTGTAGCACTGCCAGCAGCAGAGTTGGTCATGTTGAATCACACAAAACTTGATCTTAAATGTTGTAAAAAATGGTCCTATTACTTTGGTAGTACTGTGTGCTTGTTCGTGAGTCTTATATTTTTTATTTTGAGATTTCCATAAACGTTTTACGTTTGTTTCATCAAACGAAGTTCGACTATCATTGACAAACATGCATGAAGTTTGGCGCAAATATTACTTAAACGAAAATACTACGACAATTATTATGAAAACATTTAAAATTGTTATTAGGTTAGTCTTTCCTTCGACCTTGTTTGTCTGCCATTCTGATCTCTTCAATTTGAAATCTGAAATGCATTCAATACGATTTTTTACAGGAGCTACATCACAGGAATATTAATTTGGGAACAAATTGAAAAAAAAATACATTTATCGTAACGAATTCATACAAATCCTTTATCTTTGACATAACGCTATTATCGGTCATTCCTGTCATGTTAGGTTTTACTAGACTTATTTATACAACCATCACCGGATAGCTAGTCTTTGTTCATACTATTTTGTCTGTAAAGTAATTTTGATCCTTTTGCTACTCAAGGATAAATGAAAATGAACGGGGGAAATTGATAAAGTTAAAGGATTAGTTTCTAAAAGTCTGAATTTCATTACAATTTACGAATGATGAAATTCGTTTAACTGCTCAACATTATCAAAATGACTTACAGAACGTTATTGTCAAATAACATTTTAAGATTTTTTTCCTACAATAAATAGACATTTTTCCTGCTAAGTTAGGAATGAACAACAATTTGGCAAAGGCTTGATAATCCCTGGCAAAAGCGAAATGAACCGATTGCAGTAAGAAGACCCGGATAATACAACCTCGCCTCGATCAGTTGTTTTCCTAACACTCGGTGCCCGGCCAGGTTTTTGGGTCGAATCCGCGGTGTAAGCATACCAATTTAGTATCTATCCGCTACCATCAATGGGCTGTTAGATGCCGGCCCGCCCATGTGGTCCCATTACGGGTACGCTCCTTTCCACACAGCGGGGACCAACAACAGACACGACACGAGCCGGTGGTGTGCGTGTCGGTTCGTTCCATTTTCTTTTCCACGCTCATTTCCCTACAACCTAGACGGTCTCCTATCGCGGGGATTGCGGCCTGCTGAATATTCATACGCGGCCCCGGCCAGGTGGGCCGGCATGGGACCGCGTGCGAGCGATATCTTCCCGGGGTCACCTGTGTGTGTGTGAGTGTGTGTGTGTACGCGACGGTCAGGGTCATGGTGCGCCGAGTAACGCGTTTGATAAATACGTTGGCTCGGCGACTGCGGCGGCAGCGGCCCCCTCGAAGAAGATAACACTAATTTGTGGGCCACGGACTGGGGGGTCTCGGAGGGTAGTTTGGTGACTACCGCCCTGACTCGACTCCTACCTGACGGGTGTTGTCGCGCCGGAACCACCGCGTGACGAGCTCGGTTGATTGGTGCCGTGCGTCGGCGAGTCGACACTGTTGGCCGCCGTGGTCACCGGCGTTGCGTGCGAGACAAGCCACCCGTCCACCATGTTGCGCGTCGCCTTGCGTATGAAGTAGTCCTGCACAAACTCCGGGTTTTCGTCCAGCCACGACTCCATGCGGGCGAACTCGGCGTCGTACCCGCTGCAGCCTCCACCGCACGCCCCTTGCGAACCCGCCAGCTGCTGCTGGTGGTGGTGATGATGGTGATGGTGGTGACCGGTGCTGTTGGCATGGTGACTACTGCTGCTTCCACCACCACCACCAACGCCGCCGCCGCCGCCGCTGCTGCTATTTGCATGATGGCTGTGGCTGTGGTTGTGGTGCGGGTGGTGGTGATGGTGGTGGTGGAGGTTGCTGTGTGGTGGTAGCTGTAGCGGCAGGGGGACACCAGCACGAGAGCCCAACGTAGCATCGAGCCCCACTGTGCCCCCCTGCTCGGTGGGCATCCTGCTCTGGGGCTCCTCTATGCTGCGCAAGTGCAGTCCTGCGGAAGAGAGAACGGGACGGAAAAGAAAGGAGAACTCATGTAAATAGGCACAACACGGCACGGGATGAATTATCTAACTTGATTAAGCGGTTTTCCGGCGCGGTGCCGGAGCGCGGCACGCTAGCAACGCGTCCCCTTTTACGGACGAGATAAGCCGACCGTGGTACGCGGCACAGGATGTACGGTCCACTCGAGTGTAATGCATATGATAAATTTGTTTCGTACGAGAGTATGACTCAACCCCGAAACGGAGTAGGAATTTCTTTTTTCATTTTTGGCGGAAAATCTATTCCGGATGGTTATTTGTCACACTTATTTAACATGAGGTTGGTTTATCTGTGCAGGCAGATGTATTTTAAGATATAATTCGAACAGTTATTGCTGCGATACGGCAACAGAGGAAACCAAACGCCCATATAATGATCGAGTGAAAATGAACGTAAAATTCCTTTTTTTATCGATATTTTCATAAATATAGGTAGCTATGGCACAGAATATGTTTTGCTTTGGGCTTTCGTAATATTATATTCTAACAAACTCTATCCAATGATTGATGCGATGTTTTTCAACCACTGCCAACGTCTAACGTTTGCTATTATCTAACTAAAAGGAACATGTCTATTACGATAAACGTCTTAGCTACTAAATTACAAAAAATACACATTAAAGAAATCTGGCAAAATGTAGTTAGAAAACAAATGAAGGATAGGAATCCGTTTACTTGAGTTTATGTTACGGGGGAACGGAAGGTTAGGAACATCGGGCACGATGTTTTTTACTGCTTGTTGTAGAGTTGTCCAAGCTGGAGCTACTCTTGCACAAAAGGCATATTTGTGTTGGATTGGACTGCGGGCACACATTACAGGTTCAATATCCTCGATCCTTACGACGGAAAAGATCTCCATGCGGGGTCTTAAGGGTTTCTGGAGCCGAAATTCGCCGAACATATATCGCTTTCAGAGCAGTACGTTGGTGTAGTGGTAGTGGAACCGATCGCTTGTAGCCAGAAAGATATCGCTTTCGAGAATAAGTAATAAGAATTAATACAAGTTACTCTCGAAAGCGATCTCAAGTTGTCCAAACGCGTAAACTATCAAATGAGGCAATTGGTTCCTCGAAGCATGGAGTTTTGAACAAGAAAAGAATAAAAATATCCCAACAGTTTACAATTAATTTAAATGCAAACAATTTGATTAATCATGTTATCACGCTGAACACGTTTGAGTTGTCATTAAATGCATTAAAACGAATCGTTTTACAACATATTTGGGTGAAAAGGTCTAGACATTTTTCTTTTGCAATATAATCTGTGTTTAATGAGTTTTCTTTAATGTTTTGTTTTCCCTCGAACAGATGCGGATTTGAATTCTTTCCTACCATAATAAATGATCGTTTAATGATTTTGTGATAATTAAATGCTCGTTGGTCTCTGGACTAAACTAGTGATGTGAACTCTTCTATCACACTGACCTTTATTTATTATTGCAATCTGACTGACTCTAAGGTTAATACAACAATATACAATAGTTGTCTTGCTTTATATTTCAGTTTTAAAACAATAAAACTGAAATATAAAGCAAGACAACTATTCTGTCGAGTAATTGCACAATAGCAAAACAAACATATGCTCGCAACAAAATGCATCAGAAATGCTTCGTCTGAAACATCCTGAATCAGAACAATAACGAAAAGAAATCAAGGACAATCGAGAAGAAATCAAGAACAATTGAAAAGAAATCAAGAACAATTGAAACGAAAAACAATTGAAAGTGATGGAAAAACAACAAAAACTGCACAAAATAAGCAGCCGATGTTAGTTACAAATAAATGTAGCGTCAGTTATAATTATGAGAACGAATACAAGTGAGAGAAAATAAAACTTATATGTCAGAAATATAACATAATAGAAAATGATATTGTGATGTCAAAGCAAGAACAATGGAAATAAGGAAAAACACAATTACGTTAACATTTTTCATAAAACACATTAACGAAATTGTTAGTAAAAAAAGATTAATAATAAGCAGATTCATTAAACTTTACTATAAACGATTACAAAATGCAAATCCTTATTAAACGATACAAACGGACAGCGGTTCGATAACAGTCAGAACAAAAGATAGAACTAAACATCCCAAGCGTTTCACGCACGGTTGTATAAATACATTGCGATAATAAAGTTTTCGAGTAAACCCGGTGCGTACGCTTTGTTCCGTCGGTAAGAAAACAAACAAAATTCAACTGAAACAGCTCACCTACCCCATGCATAACCCGAACGATCTGCTCCGAATCTACCTTAGAGCAGCAACAAAAAAAAACTATTCCTTCCGGTGACGTCTTAGGAAGCGTCTGAAACTTCGCACTACTTTGCAAGGGAAAGTATCTGGCAAATGCAACTTTTCCCGGGCCCGGGCACGAGCGAACATGGGAAAAGATAAATGCCTTATCATCTGAGTCAACAACTTTCCCGCCCGCCGTCCGTCCCGCCGGATCGCTCCCGTTCCGTTCCGGGCGATAGCATAAACTCACTGAACGCACTGAACTGAAAGCACGGAAATGTTTCCCACAGCGTAATGTTTTGTTTCGGAGCTGTTCGAACATTTGCTTAACTTGTGGTGCCGTGACGCACGATGGGTAGGGCGGGTAGGGGGGGGGGAGGGGAAGGGCGAGAGCGAAGGTGGAAAAATCCATGCTGGTAAAACACGTCTCTAGCTGCTGGCTAGATCAATGGAATGCGGAGCGTGCGTGTGTCTTAGGCAGCATATCCATTTTCCAAGCAGCTCGCCCTAGCAGCTGGCCGCTGCTTTTCTAGTTCTATTAGCGCAACGGCAAAGGTGGTTCCAGGTGCTTCGAACCGGTTGCCAAATCGAAAACGACAACGACGATGTGGGCGATCTCATCTTACACCCCAAGCCCACATCTGCTGGGCACAAGCGAACGGCGGCCAAGGCGAGTTCGGCGTTTGCCACGCAAAAGTGAAACAAACGTGGCCGAAATGAATTTGGCAGGATCAAATTTGGCCGCACCGATAAAGTACCGTCGTGGGTCGGGGATCGAGAATGTTTCGGTGTTATGGTTTTTACCAAATCGAGAAAATATGGACACATTGCGTTTTAAGCCCAGCGAGGGAGTAGAACTGACCGGAGCCGCCGAAACCGAAGACGGCAGGCAACAACACCGATAAACTGTTATTTATTATCATTTTCTTGAACCAACCACCGTCACCGTCGGTATTAGCGAGTAGGATGCTGCAGCTTCAGCGGGGAAAGCAGGCGAGACTGGCGGAGAAAGCTGACGCATATAACGAAACAAACAAAAAAACTGCATATCACCATGGTCATAAGGGGTTCGAGAGCGCTCGGAATGTCTGTGCTGCAACAGCAGCAGGCTACGGAATGCCACCTCACGGCAGAACGGAAGCGGAAACGGAAGCGGTCCCCGCCGAAGGGCCAGAGGATAGAGGTGTGTAAAGATTAGCGGAAATTACCTTGCTTGTTTCGCTTGTAACGACAACCATTGAAACGACACATGCTAGTGCCCTGGCCCATCAGGGCCCCCGGTTTCGTCGGTGGCAGGAAGCTGGCTCCGTTTCCGGCACTATTTTCCAATAAACGCACTCACTGGCCCGAAGTGTGGCCGGCCGGGCCGGACGCTGCCGACGCTGGACCGGACCGAACCGACGGCTCCGACGGCACCACCGACGCCGCCGATGGCACGGGGCAAGCAGAGTCTGCACACTGGCGACCGCGCCGTCGCAGTCACTGGACGTGGCACTGGCACTTCCGCGATCGTCGCTTGGAGAGTTCGGTGCGGCGCGGAAGCGGTGGCACTTCATTTTACACGCACATGCGACGCGATCATGGAACGCACACTTTCGGAACACCTGTGTTGTTACGCAGCGCCGGGCGGTTTGCTTCTCGCCCGCAACCGGGAGCAATTTTTTTTTTGTTCCAGGCGGCGGCTTACGTCCCGGGAATTTCGGTTCCCAATTTAATTTTTGTACACTCCGCTTTCGGGCTGCGCGTGAGAGAGTTTGACGTTGGACGAAAGACGAAAATGAAAAATCGAATAATTATGGCTGTGGGTGTGTGGGCCATTGAGTGGCATTTGCAGTAATGGCGATCGCGCTATCGTAATCATTAGCAGATTGGTTTTGTAATGCACGTGAATGTAAAAGCAATTAGGAAGTTCGAAAAATAAAGTGCAAACATGCTTTGTTTGAGTTTGTTTACGGTCGTTGCCCAACTAGCATTTTCTCACTACTGGCTGTTGCAGGATAATTTTAATTGCGTGCGTATGAGGGAAAATTCATCACGAAAAGGATACATAGGTCATCCATCCATTGCCGAGTAACAAAAATAATTTAATTTTAATTTCCCAGAATAGTCAGACTGACCCGTAGAGTAATGTAGAGTTACTATCACGACATGAATCTTTGATAAGAATACGATCCGAATCGACTAAATGTCCCACACTGGGATTGGGAATTCTATCGTTTCCTTATGGAGCGTTTGTGCCCAGGAGAGGGAGCGGAATCGGAAGCGTTTGAAGCTTGCTTGGAAGCTCTATTCCGAGCGTACTTGTTTGGTAGCGTTGGTTGCTCTGTATAGAGAACTGTAGACGCGTATTAGCTCCGTAAGTAATTGCTTTGCGCTTGTCGCCTCCGAATGCGTGAAGAAAGCAGACTTAGCGCAAACCAAAATTCAAGAGAGTTGTTCTTTGTTTCGTACAACTCACTGTTGACTGTTGGAAAAAGCTTGGTATGTATGTGTGTGTGGGATGCGGGATTCTATGTAATCATGCACTTTTCATGCAGATTGTTGACTTCTTGGAGTGTTGATCAAAGAGCGGACTGAGCGAGAGCGTACTCTGCCAGATGAGCAAAACGATTGAGGTAGCTCTTTCGCTCACGACTCTACACTGCTTGCAATCATCCATTACAATCACTTTAGACCTTCACATATAATCATTCAAGTCTTATTATTTAAAAAAAATATTCAACACAAACATTTGTTTAACGATACCAACCAAGTATAATCCATTTTTATTATAAATATACAGTAAAATTGTAATATAGTAGTAGTATGAATAGGTTAAAAAAGATCAATCAAACGACATCTCAATCCTCTATAAAATAACTGTATAGAAAATTGAGCATACTGTTAAAGCTGGTAAAACTTTGCAAACGTTTAGTAGAACAATTCATTAGAATGTAGTAGTTGACAGAATAGTTCTACTACAATTGTTTCACATCAAAAAGTTTTTATTTTATTTTATTTTATTGCTATGTTCACGAAATATTGCTTTTTCTGTTAAATATTTTGTAAATACTACGCAGCAGATATGAATGAATGGATGAGAATGAACATTGAATAATCGAACAAAGAATTATGATCTATTTTATCGAATAACAGTTAACAGATCGAAACCAATTGTACCAATTGTACCAATAGACCCCGACAGCTTTCAATTTCAATTCGCAGGACTGATGAATGTCTGTATTTCGTGTCCGGCGCATATTATCAGCTCCGCAAATACGCACAAATTAAATCGAACTATTACAATTCATTACAGCTGAAGATCGCAAATGAATCAACAGTAATTTGTGCAATCGGAATAAATATTTAACCTTGTTACTCGCAACGATACGAACATAATTTTCGATTCCGCTTTGGCCTTAGCAAACAGCGGCAGTAGGCGGACACAGCCGTAGTGCATTTTCACTATCTCCCGCACGGTGAATTGATAGTCAACCGGCACGCGATGCATTTCCTCCTTTAATGGAACTTAATGGAGACGCCTGGTGGCGGACGCCCTTGTTCGACCGATAACGGTTGGAATGACGGTGACAGCAGCCACCTTATTGCGTTTGCTGTTAATGAAAGAAAAAACTTCGAAACCCACCCCCTGAAAACATCACCCCATAAACTTCAAAGCATTAGACACAGTTGCAATTAACGGACAGCCAGTTTTCGGAAACCGGCCATAACACTTACAGGGTCCGGGGAGGTTCGCGTGTGCTTGGCACTTAAATATTATATTTATGATGGCGTCCCAACAAAAGTGATCGAAGATGGATTGTGACACAACAACGACGATGGTGGGCCCGCTGCCAAAGAGCATTGCACGGCTTGTACGAAATAAAAACGGAAGGATGTGAAAGCAAAAAAAGAAAAAAAAGAGCGCAACGACAACGCCACGAACGCTATTAACGTCGGTGGGGGCGCCCCAATGGCCGTCCGCGAATGACTCGCGGGAACATTATAGCTTTTTATGGCAATCTGCAACTATTGCAATGGCGCGATGGTGATCTCGCACTTTGTTTCATTAGTATGCGGTCCGTTTCCGCGAACGTCGACGGTCGGCGGTACGGTGCCGAACTGCGAACGATGGCGAACGAGTTTTGAAAGTGAAATTCCAACCAAGTCGATCGATCGGTCGGTGCGGGTGGTCGCTCGCTGGTGGCGCTGCCATGTCTGTTTCGCTTTTTTTTTGTTTGCCGTACGCCCGCGTCTTTCTCGGCGGTGGTCGGGTAGTCCGGTGGGCGGAATGGAGTATGGAATATGTAATTCGCGGGAAAAGCTCACGGACTGCTGCCAGCAGGCGCATCCGGTGGTGAAGGCTTTCGCATTAATCGGCTAGAAGGATGCAGGGCGACGCACACATCCACATGCCGAATCAATTTGATCCAATCGCATTGATGACACAGCTAAGATCTTCATCTGCTGCTGATTAAATTGTTTGCTCAGCTCGGGCGAGCGAGAGTGCGGCGATGTATCAAAGAGCTTCATGGAAATTGTATGTGTTTGGACACAATGCAAGAGGGAAGATAGAGAACTATTTTTACGTCACCGTTAAACTTCAGGATTGAATTGAAGCATATGTTAATGGATAGTACATCTCGGACATTGTGGTGAACTGATTGGTGTAGCTTAAATGTACGAATGTAACGAAGATGGAAGCTCCTCATTATACAAGTATTTTATGGAAAAATTCACTGGCTGATTAACCAAAACGACATACTTTAAAAATAGAAAAAAACATATTTTGTTTAATTGTTTTCTACACCCTTACATCCATGAAATTATATTCCCTAAGCTACTTGTTTAAGGGCATCACCCTTAAATAAAGTGATTCGCTATGTGTCCAACTTTGCTTACATCTGTATACTTAGAGCAAAATACTATGACAAAACTTATGTACATTGTACTCATGCTTGCAGTCTTAAATGTTGCTAAATGTTTGGAATTCTGGTTAGGAAAATAGATTTCTAGGACTGGCAAAAAAGTGAGTATCAATAGGTGATAATAGGATCATGATATTTAAGAAAGTTTATCGAGCGCCAAACTGAACTTAAGAAAATAAATGTATCTAAAAATGGTCGGTTTTGCAAAGCATGAAAAGTATAAGCCATCATACAATTTCTAACAAGAGTGTTCATAGACGCAAATTGTTCAGACGTTCGTATAATAACAACGATAACGTAGCTCCATACAAAAAAAACCCTTGTTCCAATCATATCCAATCATTCTAGCGGCCAGACATTCGATACATCCCTATACATCAATTAATCTCCATGCAATTGATCTCACCGCAGACATTCTGGGGAAAGAAACATAATCCAACAGCACACGGGTGCAACGGGCGACATCATCAACAGCGAGCCCCAAGAGAGCCACAAGATATTTCTTATCCGACGCGCCAGAAGCAACATTTTATCATGCAAACCTTCGCCCGTCGGTTGGACGTGGCTGCCGGCGATGATGAATTGGCGCATCTCCTTGACCTCGTGTCAAGCGTGCACGTGCGAGAAAAAGACCACCGCGAAGCGTCCACAGCTGGTGCGGTGTGTATCCGTGGAACATTTGCTCCCCATCGTGTGATGTCCCCGCGTCCCGTGTCCAATGTCCACAATGTATCGCGAGGGGCACGTGTCCGGTGTGGTTTTGGCGATCAAAGAATTATACGAAAAATATGCTCCGAGAAGCACGTGGCAGATTGGCAGATTTGTACGAATGTGTGAGGGCGCGCTATATTGACAATGAAACTTTGTCGCTCGCCATGGTGACCGATTGACCACGAAATCGTTCGTCACGATCGTGTCTCCCAGGAGCCGTAGACAATGCGAGCGCTGGAGGTTAGGGTACGAAAAAGAACACGAAAGGCTAGCAGACGGGTTGCTTTTGTGCCACGGATGGATGTGGATGTGGGTGCAGCAGCAAGGTTGCAAATACCAGAAGGGACAACACACCACACACACACAGGACCCGTCCGAACGAAACGCGCTTCAGGGAGAGCATGGAAAACGTTGCGGCTACGTTTCTGAGAGCAGCGCTTCTTTTATTGTCCCAGAAACCAGATGCAGGAATTCAGTACGACATGCCGACATTGGGCTGGCAACGACAACGACGCCGTCCGGACAAAGCGCAATAAAGATGTTTCACGAACCGCAAGAGGGATAGGTCAGGCAGAAACTTCCAGTAGGGGCAAAAAATATATACACATGCAGCAAAGTGAAACGATATTTCCATTTCGCTTCCCATGCGAGCACGACTGTGACCTCAGGATCAGGAGTGTCGCTCCTGATGGCAATGACGGTGATGATGATGTCCTTTTTCGCTAAAAGGCAGTGAAAGAATCCGATGATGAACTTGCTTGTCTGGAGCTCTTTTTGGTTGTGGGTTTGTTTCATCGAACAAAAATCTCTTGAGATGAAATCAACAGAGAAACAAAAACAATCGTTTCATCAATCTCGCTGACTTCGGCGCTAGGTTCGCCTAATCGTTACCGGCAGCGAGAGGGCGACAAGCTGTAGTGTATCGATCACACACAGATAATTTAGTAGGATAATTTGGTAATAAATATCAGTAGCACCGTGGTCTGTTGGGGCCGAAGTTTGTTTCGTGATGTTTGCTCTTGAAAGGGAAATAAGTTTGATGGCGTAAATAGTCTAGCGATACAAATAGGCGATTTTTTGTGTTACGTCTGCATGCCGATGAGGATGAAAACATGCATTAAGAATATTGCCTGTGAACCATCGTGGCGAGCATCTTTTGTTTTTTTTTTGTCTGTGTTGTGTGAACTGTCAGATGAATGAATTGTGGGTGGGCGAATGATAGGCTGAATGAAACTGCTGAAAAAAAGATACTTGTTCGCAAGAATTTCTATGCTTTTCCCATGTTATGTGTATTTTCTGAAGTAGGCATTTTAGGCTCAGTTCGTTAGGCATTTTATAAGCGTTATTAATAATATTAGTGAAGAAAAAAACAAACATAATTGAAACATAAAGTGTAATAAAACTATAAAGGAAAAAATGAATCACAAACCGAATCGTAACATGATAAAATTGGAACAAGAAATTCTTAAGAAATTGGAAATGAAATAAAATGGTTTAATGAAACTGTAGAAATTGAATTAATATGAAGAATGTATACGGTAAGTTCGCACAGCAAAGTAATAAATAAATTGTAATAAAATTAAATGTAAATAATATTACTTAAATAATAATATTACAAACAAACGAATGAAAAAGGATAAATTAAAAATAAAACATATTTGAAATGAAATTGAAAAGCTACTTAATACATAACTGAACGCTTTATCCAAGAAAAAATAGAATCCTTACAAATCGTGCACGAACAATATTGTAAGAATATACAAAACAAATTAAATTAAACACACATTATAAGAAAAACAAAATAAATATTGAATAAAAATCTGAATAGAATAAATCTGAATGTTTTGAATAAAACAAATTACTACGTCTTGGTGTTACCTTTCACGCCCGAGAACGTACATCAACGGTTAATCTAAACTTTCCAAAGCGCTAATGTGTCAATCTAAGTAAAAACTTAATACAAAGCACTTTACGCTTCCTTGATGGGGATCTCGGCACACGCCCCTAAGCATGAACTGAGCGTTAGGAAAAAACACGACAGGCGATAGCGCCACTGTAAAGCCATTCTAAAACGGGATCTGAAATTCCCATGCTCACCCAGCTTCATCCACGAGGGAGAGAATGTAAGGACTTCCCTGTGTTATCCTGTACGTGGCTAAGGATTATTTATAACCAACAATAAATCAATCATTCGATCGCGCGCTCCATTGGCCCAACGCGGATCTATTGCTACCGCTGGTGTAAGCGTGTGTGTATGAGTGTGTAGCTTTGTGGAAAACGATAGAGTTATCGCTTGGTTGCGTTTCAGCCGGTAAAAGGTGAAGGAATCATCCATAAAGGAAGTGGGTGTGAGTGAGTTAAAAAAGCGTCTCTCTCTTTTTCGTGCCCGGCTTACTATCCAACGTCGGTTAACAATGTACAAACGAGGGAAGAAACGAAGCACACAGAACTTTCACACGCACTCACACGACGGCGCAACCATTATGGCGGGAGTGAGCGAAGGGAACTTTCCTTCATAAAAGTAGCAAGAGACAAAAGTTAATTTTTCCTTCCCATCCTCTCCCGTGTGCCCACCGAGTGGCACGCGGCCATTTCTTGGAAACGATTTCCCACTGCCACAACGACTTTACTCGCTGTATTTTGTGCGGTGTGCACGCGTGTGTGTGTGTGTGTGGGTGTGGGCGCGCGCGTGCCTTGTGTGCATTCGCTGGATAATTAATCTTCAAATGATGATGTCTCCTACAGTGGACTGGAGTGGGGTTTGTGAAGAAAGCAGCAGCGAAGACAACCTCTCGGACAGAAGAAGATGGCGGGGCGAGATCCTGCCTGCGGATCGGTTCTTGGCCGAGACCAATTCCATCAGCAAACACATCGTGTGCGGCTGCGGCACTGACAAGACGAGTGATAAATTATTGTCGAGCAAAAGTTTATCTTCTGCCTGCTGCGGGTGCGTCTCGCGTCCTCGCGTATCGCGGTGCCACGCCGTTCGCCCTCGGTCAAACGGGGGAAGACAATCGTCAATCACAATGACTCGGAAATGATCCATTTGCGGGGGTGAGGCCTCTTCTTTCGTAGGGCTAAAGCGACGGGATAACATAGCGCACGGAGCACATAGGCGCGTTTCTAGACAGGACGATGATGAGGGGGTTAAGGGTTTTAGGATCGCTTTCGAATTGAGAAATTGTGTGGTTAGCAATTGCGTCTTTTAACTGTCTCTCTAAATAGGCACCATTCGCGGCGATTGCAAAGGCAAAGAGCTTTTGTTAACTTTTAAATTCCAGATACTGAATATCATTATTTAAAATCAACTTCCCGACAAAAGGATCTTGAAGGGTGTTGTTTCATGGCAGGCTCGGTTTCTATTCTCTCACAGTAAATAAATTAAATGACTGATATAGCGATACCGCAGCATGGTGGAATGTAAATTTTGCTTTCTACATGGTAAAAGTTACAGCAACACTTATAAAGAAAAAGTGGAAACAAAATGTAGTACTCATAAAAGAGCTGTACTTCGTGCGATCTTAATTCACTATTTTGTTTTGAATTTCTGGCAATTTCTTGTTCGGAAATCTTGAGTTTTACTAAGTGGCATTTGTTCAGAGAAGCGTAGTAAAATTCTTTGTTTGTTCGCCAACTATGCTATCCACATCATTGGAAACAATGATGTTGCGATTGACATAGAAGTACTACGTTGATCATTGTTTTAAATGATAAGTTTAAGCTTTGTATATTGTTGTCCTATTTTTAATTTTCTACGTCAATAAATGTATTTTTTATTAAAAAAAAGTCTTAGACCGCTACTGGGACTACATTGTTTAAATTAGGTATTATCAAACATAGACCTGTTTTAGGTACAGGTTTATCCACAGTTCAATCATTCGTGCTTGCAAACGTTGAAGGCATGCCAAATAATCGTTGCATTGAAGTCAAACAAAGCAATCTACCATTTCGATTTGGGCTTATGACGCTTCCTAAAATTTGAAATTAATATTTATCATTTCCAACAGCAAACCGGGAGTCATATTCAGCATAAACACGATACACTCGGAAGGGATTCGCTGGAATCGGGCTCGGTTGTCTGGCTATAACTTTCCCAGTAAAGAGACTTACTGCTTTCCCGATGTTGGGCAAGATGGTTGAGATAGAGCGGATAGCTGTTGGCCACCAGCTTGACTTATAATGGAGGCAAATTGAATAACGGAAAAATGTGCTTCACTAAACTATATCAACTTCACGATCAGTCTCAAGCCGTGGCCGCCGCCATCGTCACCATCATCATCATCATCGCCGCATCAAGAATAACAGCAGAACCATCTTCGACGGTGCTATTGTCGGCATCAGCTTATTGTCAACGCGCTGCCCCTGTGCAAGACCCAGTGGAGGTGAAGTTGGCTGAGATTTCCAAGAACGCAACGGCCATCTTTCGCAGCATCGTCTTTCACGAGTGATGACCAATTTTCCCGTACTCCGGAACGCGCACTCGGGACCGCTGGGAACCGGGAGCACTGGATTGGCACATGAACGTTTAAATGTTTCATTTTTCCGCTCGTTCGACCGTGCTACGAGCGAGTAAGATCCATCTTTTCTTTATTTCAATTTAAACATAACGCGAGCGGAAAATTAAAATCCATTGAAGCCCGCCCCAAAGCTGCACCGTTCAGGTGACGCTTCCAACGGGCGGGACATTCCTTCCAGCGGCGGACAAGAGGCGCCTTTTGCCCAATCGCTTGACAATGAGGACGACGTGTTGTGGCACCGGGCGGAGTTTGCCACACTGGCAAACAACATTTTTCAGATAAACTTGAAAACTTTTCCAATCTAAAAACGGAAGCGAATCGAATAGTACCCGGCTGGCGACGCTGGTTGTGGCGCATCGCGAAGAGAAGAGGCGACAGCAGCACCGACATAAAGGAAGGTAATTGAATTGCTCGCTGTGCGCAACCCGAATAATATATTGCAAGATATCGACCAGATTCGATACTTAAATGGTTGTTAATTGCTGTGGAGAATGTTTATGGGGGAACGGTTTAAGCACAAAGAGTTTGAAAAATATATTATGCCTCCAATGAATTGCAACGCCTTTAGTTGATGATATTCTTCGATTGAAAAAAATCGATGAAAATTTAAATGAAATTATTCTAAACAATAACACTTTTCATATAAATTTTATTTTTATTTTAGTTAAATTTAAGTTTCCAAAATTTTATTTTTTCAAATAAAATATCATTTTTATTTAAAAAATGTAAAAAAATGTAATAACGATTGATGAACGTGCTAGTTTCTATTCGAAACGATAGAATGTCGAACATCTCAATTAAGGATCCTAATACTCCCCTTTCAACAGCTAGAAACAATTCTTCCACGGTCTTCACACCCCAAACACATCCTCCTAACGATCGTCCTGCTGCAGTGGTGTTGGCGACAAAGAAAGCACACCCGCATCAATGTGCCATCGCTCGTCACCAGCAGGCCGATCAAAATCCCACCCATTTTCGAACGAAACCATCGCGTAGCATTTGCCGAACGGGATGAGGCCGCGTACACCAAAATCCTCGCTAAGGAAAGTCCCTAATCAGGGTTGAAAAATCGTCAAGACACAGCTGCACGGCACATTAGGGAGCACCCCCCAGCTGCCCAGTGGCGCCTGCTTTTTTTCCTTCATTTTGTTCCCAAACTTAACGTCGAATTGCTTTGGCCGTGAAAGCGTCCCTTGAGACATTCTTGGGAGGAAAAAGGGGATCGTCGGTGGCCGTCACCACATTTTGGGGTCCATTTTGTCCCCCCGGCGCAACGCCGGCTTGCCGATGGAGAGCCCGGTTGAGTAATTGAGGCACATTTGTGTGCGACGGTTCTGCTAATGTTGCTGAAAAAGTGAGCCACATTTACAACTTTCGGCACGGCATTAAGGACGCGCTGGCGCAGCGGGGGTGCCCGGATCAATTTTGGTGAGCTTAGGGAAAGAAGGGAATAGGGGAGGGAGGTGGAGATCATCTCGATGCGTTCCTGCAGTGAAAAATTACTCAAAGGCAGTGAAACCCCTGACAAAGTGTTGCGTGAAGCTGGTTGAAAATATGTTTCTTTTTTTTCGTTGTTGCTTGACTTCGTTTAACGTGTGTAGCCACAAATTTGTACCGGACCCAACAAAAAGTCAGATTTGTCAAAGTAGTTCAAGGCGGTATAAACACAATGTTGGTGTGATTTGTTTTAGTACCATATTGGATCATTAAGAAACCAACATGATATGAGAAAAAGACACAGAGTAGGATTACATTTATTCCTATAAAAGCATCATAATATCATATATAAAATCTCAATGCGTTATAACAAACGATTACGGATCCTCCAAAAATATGCTCAATAAATATAAGATAAAAATTGCCTCCTTCAAAGCTGGGATGAAAGGAAAAAACGGCAAATTAAAAAAAAACATATCAAATCCAAGATAGTTATAGAACATTCAAGCCAAGTTCCGTGAGCATTCATCCGAAAATGATGAAAAGCGTCTGATTTGGTTAAATAAAACCTCCCTACAGGAGGTTTTTCAAATCGGAAACTTGTGGAATTACAAAACTCGTAAAACCAGGTAATCAAAAATAAGAGATGGATTTAAAATGGATTTTTGTTATTTCTTTTCGTTTTTCGATAGTTGTTAGAGTTAAGCTACTTTCAAATAAACACAATATTAACTAATCAGAATCGACCCAAACGAGTTTGCAATTTCATGCGCTATTAGAACACTGAATACAAATTGTCAGCAACATGCATCTGAAGCATAAGAAATAAATTAATAAACCACGTAAAATACGCCCAGGTGAACAAGGTACTTGTGCTGCATACAGGGATGGTGCCTAGGCTACGTTTACTTTACCTAACCAGCTACTTTTCCCAGCTGCCGCGTTGAAACTCACAAACCGCGCACCGCGCAGGAGCTTTTAATTATATCCGCCCTTTAAACAGGACAAACTATGCACTACGGCACTGGCGTTACTTCGGAACGCATTTCGGCGTTCAGCGTCGGATGCGACCCGAAATAGGATGCGAAAAATGGAAAACCGGGTATAGCGTCTCTCTATATTTATGGAAAATGGGATTACACAAAATCGAATCCCTGGATTAGTGCCGCAACGTAGCAGGAAAAGCGTAGCTTTAGGGGATGAAATGCCGGCATGCAGCAGCAGGCAACAGCAGCCAGCGGCACACATCAAAGCGCAAGTTGAAAGCGCAAGACGTGAGCCGCTCTGACCTATCACACCTGGAGAAGTGGTTTGCTAAATTGGGGCTGAAATTGGATTTCGGTACTCACACGGAAGAGAAGGGTTCAACAAAATTAAGGAATAGCTGGCGTGGAGTATTTTCTTTAGAGGGCCTTTCACCAAAAAAACGGATGGAAAATGCTGCTCGATTAATAACGTTTGCCACGGTCGATGCGGAAAAGTTTCGGGTAAGCGAATTGATGTTGGAATCAAATTATCGCACATTTTACCACCATATAAAATGGAACCAGTTTGATCGGAATGTTGGCGAGAATGGGTAGATGCAACTAAAGCATTATTGTTATTTTCTTCATAATACAAATTATTGGAAAATTGTAATGGTGTTGTGTATACGAAATGTGGTATTATGTATGGATTCATAGTAATATTAACCGCTGGGAGCCGTTTTGAGAATTTAAGAAAAAAGCACTTAAAGAAACAACTAATTGAAAAATGACCTTTCAAAGCAGCTAACTTCATTCAAGCAATCGTCGAAGAAACAAACAATATTATACTATCATTAACCAATACACATGTTTATAACAAGTGAAACATTTGTAAGTAATTGGCATTAATATCAAAACAAAATAAAGTTTTTAGAAAGTTTAATATACTGAAAAGTTTTTCAAGTTTTTATCATTTGGAAAGTTTTGCCAATAGCGAAAAAACTACTTAAGCTATAGTCTTTTTTAATATTTGAAAATCATCAGAAATCACTAAGTTATTAATGTTCGAAAATTATCTATCGAAATTATTAGAATAGTTCGAGCATTAGTCTTGCTAATCAAACACAAAACGAAAATCTGTCTCGAACTTGAATATGGAGAAAAAAAAACAACAAAATAATATTAACTAGTTGAAGCGTTGTAACATGTCCCGTGCTGATGTCCATCACAAACCATTTGCTCTGCAATGTAACAAGGTATCGTTTAACATGACACTTTGAACGACGTCATACAGGTAGCAGCATTTTTTTAAAATATACAACAATAGAGAACCAAAGGACACTGCACATTGCCCGTGCCGATGCGTCGAATGACGCAACTTCACAGCCCATCACCCACCGCAACCGATCAGGGCGAAAGAACGAAAACGGACGTGGAGGAAAAACTATACTATACCCCATTAATCGACCACCTCCACCGTGGCGGCTAAAATTAGAAGCAAAAATGTCGCAGAAAGTTCGCTCAACTTTCGATCGCACGCGATTCTCATTCACAGGTTTGTTGTTTTGCCCACTTCCTGGTCGCTGCGTGGTGCGGTCGTGTCCGGCCAGCCGGCGAAAGGGTCAGATCGCTGTCTATAGACTTTTCCCGTCACAGTTACACGCCCCGTGCTGCTTCGTGTGTCCCGTATTTAATACTCACGCTTCTCGCGCCTTTTGACGTTTATTCCCTTCTCATTCATTCTGCACAAAAGTCGCAAAAGTTCAGGGCCGCTGAGTGCGATGGAGTTTTCGGGGTTGCCATCGCGAGGGTTGTATTTAATCGCATTTTTGGTCTGAGTGGCGAGAAACTGCGATTTGTAGCAACTTTTTCGGTTTAAATACACCAAACCAAGTTAATTAAACCCAGAGCCCGTTTGCAATTGCTGCGCGTTCCCGCGACCAAGGCAAAGCAAACAGCGGAAAGTGAACCTTCAACCAGATGGTCCCTTTTTCCGTTCTCCGTACTTTTTAAGCACGCGGTACACAGATGCTGCTAAGTCCCCGTGCAACAATTACTCTGGACCGTGGCAGCAAGAGAGGATCTCCTTCTTTTATCGTAAACCCATTAAAAAATGCCAACATTGGGTTTCTTTTTTCCCTGTGTGCCGGCAACCCCTTTCACATTACTGGAACAAGCGGCAGTATAAATAAAACAATAATTTATACTGGCACAAACGAACCCCGATCGTCCTCTCCTCGACGGCGAGTGTTTTTTCTTCCACTCGGTTCAACTTAGTCGCACACACCTGAGTGAAGCCATAAGTTAAGCTGTCATGACATCAGAAGGGATCAACTGTGAGGTAATTAGGTGACTGAGCAGGGGTAAGTTTAACGGATGGTTTTCCGGACGGTCCCCTGCACATCGCCGCAACTCTCTGAAGGACATCTCTGCGGTGGACATAAAGCCTTCCCCAACATTTTTATGCTGCTCCTCACAGGGGCTTTTTGGGTTTGTTGCTTGCGCTCGGTCTACTTAGACATCAGTATCGCGAGGAGATTGCAATACACTGCCGGGACAAGTTTCGTCGTGAAGATGTATCTTATGACGTGCGCTCGGACCATCCCACACACATTGTTTAGCCGCCTGAAAGGATGGTAGGTAAAGGTGGACAATGTCATTTAAAACTCGAGCCGAGCATGACGATTCGATTAGAACATTCCAGCACAACAGCTGCAAAAGTAGGAGATTTCAAAAGTTGCTATTAATTGAATTTTCCACCTCTGGAACTGGTGCTGGCGGTGGTGCTAATTGCTCATGACAGTGTAATTGAATTTTTGCACTAGTTTTGAACGTCGGCAAAATGCGACTTCGGACACGTGAAGTGTAAAATAAAAAGTATCATTACCATGCAGCACACTTAACAATAAATCTCAGACTGGGTGACAGCTTAAAACATACGAAGTATATCGGTTTATTTGATAACGTTTCTTCTTTGGTGGCCTAAATGTTTGATATTTGGATTTTTTTTTTAAATTGTTGCATACTTATTGAACATCATATATTGCTAATTGGATAAGAATAGTTTTACGAATGAATAAACTCACTGAGAATGAATTCACGATTTTTTTTAACGCAGAAGTACAGAACAATATAGAGAAGCAAACTTGAAGCAGCACTTCGAATATCACAAATCACTTCTGTCCTTTACTATCAGTGATTTTACAAAAGTATTTTTACAAAAGTCACAGTTCACAGTGTCCGCATTATTTGAAGATAAAAACAGATTCAACAATAAATTACTCATCACTAAAAGACTCACCAATTGGTATGCGTGAAACAATAAGAAACATGGCACAATAGCAAACAAAAACTAAGATGAACAATTATATAATCGTAGTGCAACGTTTCGCGGATTATTATATGAAATTTATTCATTCAGTTCTGTTATATAAAAGAACCGATTTTATCGATGAAATGGAACAGTGGAAAACCTACACAAAACCACAACCTCCTGACCTGTAACCTTATTCCATTAGGTAGATGGTTTAAAATTAGCGAAGCAAGATTAACGTAAGCAGCACTGTTCCTTGTGCCTTATCTAGGGTTTCTTTTGATTTCAAGAAAACTCGCCCCAAACTTCTCCCGAGCAAACCGCGTCCACGGAGAGGGCGAATTTGCACCCGCTAGGAAAAGAACACCTATCCGCGTACCACCCACCACCATGGCAGGACCAGCCATTGCCAATCTTGGTGCAAACAAACGGGAAACTTTTCATCCGAAGCTTTATGGCTGAGACTGCTGAATGAATTTGATAATCATATCCCGCATCCTTGCCTCCCCTTTTCCGTCCCCTTTTTCCTCGTCAGTACGTATACACACAAACACGCACACAGAAACCACTAATTAATGGTTAATTATTTTTCATCTAGCACACCGAACCGAACCGATCGGAGGTTCTGCAGGCCAGAGGCGCCCTTTCTTCGTGTTTTCGTTAACGGTGGCCTACCAGGAAAGTGTAAGTCGCGCGAAACCGGAGGTAAATTTGGGACTCCCAATCGCTCGAATTCAAATACCCTCGTCAACCGGCATTGTTGCGTTGGCCAGCCTGTTGTCAGGACCGATAATTTATCAACGCGGGACGTTGGTTCCATCATGCGTTCATGCGTTCAACGTGGGCTATGAATAATCTTTTAAAATTGATTTTTTATTTTTCTATCAAAAAAGTCTATTATTTTCACCTTCAACTGCGGGATTGTGCGAAAGTGTTAAAATTGGGAAACATTTTTTTTTTGCTGATAAACAAACGCTCCCGCTATGTGCTATCGTCGTGTGGCTCACAAGCTTTCGCTCAGTGCAGCAGACTACTGTGTACTTGCCAAACGGCGCAAGCAAAGAAGCAACCTCCCAAGTCAGCCCATTTCCGGTGAAACAGTTTCCGGGACCGCAACACATATCCTGTGCCCGATATTGCACACTATTGTTGCCACCGGCGCGCAGCTGATATTCAACAGCAGCAGCAGCTCTTCACCAGAATTCTGACACTCGGAAATAGAATTCACACAGGCACATCTTCCTCCGCCACTGTTGACGGGTCCTTCATCCCACGGGGGAGGATGTCGATGTCAACGAAGGAAACGCTACCCAAACACTCACATGCACGTACCGATGGCGCAGCCGTCCCGAGAGTATATACACGCCTGTGCATCCTGCATCCGTCCACCGAGGCAGCACAAATATTCATGCGAGTGTTTTCCGTTCTTCTATTTTTACACCCACCCGTTCCCGAAACGGAATTTTCCATTTGACGGGACGCACCATTAGAATCTTCTGTGAGCGTGTGTGTGTGTGTACACCTAACACACCATCCGTGTGGAGATTCAGCGGTCCGAAACAAAGGACTTTTTCCGTGAGATCGGGTTTTCGGTCAAAGTCAAAGTTTGATTCGGGTCCCCGCCGGTTGACAAACCCACCGCCGGCATACACGGGCACGGCATGGCACGCGGCACAGGCACACGGATTTTGTCCGCAGTCCTCATTGACGCATTGAGGCTTCCAAATGTTGGCACTCCCGTGGTTTGCGCTGCGATGCTCTTTCCATGGCTGTATTTCACATTTGTCTCATCTGCTGGAGGTGCAGCGATTTTCCAGTATTTTTTTGTCCTCTCTCGTTCCGACGACACATGATGGCAATTGTCGAGCTTTTGCGTGCTTCCTGCAGCGGCATGCTCTTCCTGGTATGCTCCTCCGAGGCAAACCCGATACAATGGCAAAGAAATATTACATATCGTGAATATTCTTTCCTCCTGTACGAGGATGAAAAATTACATTATTCATAGCATGAATGAAAATATTCATTTTGCAACGAAAAACGAAACACGAAACATGGAAAAACTACGCAAATGTTTCGTTCTGAGTTGCATAAACGAATAATAACTTGTGGGAAAATCTTCATTAACATGTTTTTTGAGTTTTATTCAACGAACTATTGCGAAAAAATATGTTTAGATATATTTCACACATTTTTTGTTGAATTAAAAATGTGTAAATCTTATAAACGATTACAATGGACCAGTTGGAATTTGAAGCGACGATTTAAAATAGAAAATATTGCTTCTTACTCCAAAGTTTAATTACGTTTTGTTTGTTTATTTTTTCGAAATGATTTCAGTAGTTCAGTAATTATTTGTTTGTTTATTTCTAAAAAAATCGAAAGTAGCAAACCAAATTAATATAAAAGCGCTACTAAAAACGGAAATTTTGATTATCCAAAGAAGAATTTAAAAACGATTCTTTGGTAGATCTCTCATACCCTCTCTTTGGGTAAACAGTCTAAAACAGTATATGCAAATATGCCTTTAAATCGTTTTTTTGTCTTTTTATCAGAGATATTGTTATAGGACATCATGCAAATTAAATTTGAAATCAAAATTAGATTCCAATAAGGCAAGCCTTAAAATTTTTATCGGTATTTTATATTCCAGAACCAAAATTTACGTTCCTTTTCTTCCTTTCATTTAACTACGAAATGTGTATCATAACCAATGAAATTCAATCAAAGGTATCAATAAATTTTCGAAAGTCTGTTTTTCCCATGCATCAAGCTATTAGATCTTGCCACGTCTGTGTCTGGGTAGAAAATCAATTGGAAACGTGAAAACCCTAAAAAAATCAAAATCGGGAAATCATCTCTTGATACGAGGAAACGAGGAAAGCTGTTTTCGGTAGATCACCCCTTTGCAGCCCGCTGTTAATGACTAGCCGTTCCCTAGAGTTTCTAGCCAGCTTTCGTTGAACTCGGTAGATCTCGTTGGGGATTAGCTTCCTCCCCAATAGGGCACACGGCGTACAGAACGAAACGCGTTGCATCGTTCGGCTTTCTCCCGACTCATAACGTCCAACATTTGGCTTGTTTTAGACCCCCAGCTCTAACACGCCTCCCCGGGCAAAAGTTCAAATAGAATTTCAGAGCTTCTCGCCGTGGTATCAGCCTTTCTGCACCGTCAGGCGGTAGGAGAAAGGGCTACATTCAATAGCAAGTACCGAAAGTGCCAAAAGCGAACATTTCCTGAACATTTGGGTCGGCGTTTTGGGATGGTTTTTGGAGCGGGAGTTGTTAAACACAATTTTCTATCTGAAAAGCAACGACCCACACGAAGGTGGAATATCGACGCTCGCGCAGGGGGAGGGAGACGATCTGGAAAGGAGGAGATAACAACCAGCCAACCGGCTTTACCTAGTTTTCGTGCAAGCGTCCAATTGGTACCGAGCAAACGGACAGCGTCATTCGGTCTCCAAAGCTTGTGGATATCTGAAAGAAAAGATATCGGGGATCAAATGCAAATGCACCTTCGAAGTTGGTTATACATACATATACATGGCATATACACATATCCAAATATGAAACAACAGGAAGGGAAATGATTGCTGTCGTCAGTGGAGCTTTGAAACATAATTGAATAACAATCGTTATATGGATTTTAGACCAAAGAACACATAGGACAGGATGACCTATCAACAAGAAAGATGAACAAAGAAAAAGGAGGCGGAAGAACCAAGAAAAAAGTACGAGTAAGTGAACAAGCAATGATGATAAATGAATGATTTCCTTATCCAAGAGCGCCATTAAAAGACACTGCATGCATTATAAGCCAATTATAAAACATTCAAGCAGATCCAGCTCGATGCCCTGAGGTAGATACTTTCTACCATGCAGAACATACTTAAAACGTAAGAATGCAATATAAAAAGAGGATTAGCAAAACCAACACAACCGAGTGCACAGACAGAGCCAGGCAGGGTTGGAGGGTTTTGGCATCGTACTGAAAACCGATCATATTACGCTCGTTTGAAGGCGAACGGCAAACAGTTGAGCCAAAAGCAGCATAACGAGCACAAAAGAACCGGATCGATAAAGCACACGGTATGGCGCGTATCGCGACCTCCATGAGATGCCCTGGCCAAGATTAAGCAAGGCAAGAATTGACCTAGAGCTAAGATTTCAACGGACCGAGGTCAACGGCACACACATGGACTACGTAATGGGATAAACACATTAAAACGTGCTTACGCGGTTCAAGTGGCGGTTTCGTATTCTGGGCGATATGAGAAATTTGAATATCAGTTTCAATGGAAGCTTGAACAAAAAACAACAATCATTAACAAAAATTAACTATTATTGAGCCATAGAAACTGTGATGAACGAAAGGAATTTCAAACGATAAAAGCCAACAAGCAGAAAATGCTATAAAGATGACAGTGCCACATATACAGATAGAACAATATATAATTCAAAATAAAATCCTAGGAACATTATAACATTGAGGATGGCTTAGGAACACACCATGTTGAGGAGTTGAGGATTTAGCATCTTATTATTGTTTTCATTAGATTTCAGAAGCGTCATTGCATTTTTGAAATAAGAACTTTACTATACTCCATATTTAACTTCGACTGTAGCATGTATGTTGTTATATATGTATCTAAGTACATGTTGTAGCAAAAGTGGTCCATCCAAAAAGGAATAACAATCGCTTTAAAGAATGAAACATCCGCTAAATATCCTAACCGATAATATTTCAAATCATCATTAAATACAGCGGCTTTTAAAAAATATACAACTTTTTAAAAATATTGAAAGAATTGTATAAAACCGCTAAATAACTATGAATCACAAGTCATTTATTTCCAATTTTAAGTATTTCCAACCATTAGTCCATTATTATCGTCAGCATCCGTAAAGTAATTTACCGGTCTGAATAGATGATTCACAATTTCGTCCCCTAACACACGCACATACGTGTACTGTGGTGATTGCAACCGACTGTACGTACTGTTGGTGATGGTGCTGTCATCAGAAGAGGCTTCTTGAAATTATGCTCTTAATCCTTCACGTTAAGTAAAGGCAGCACACGTATGACTGTGCATCAATAATCCCATTATAAATTCAATGCGATAACAAAACTATCACCAGTCAGCAAAGGCAAATGACGACATGGTGAGTGCATCACCGCCGGTGCCAGATAGGTACACACTACACATGTATGCATCGAAACAACGTGTCAATTGATTGCACACTGCAACTGACCGTTGCACACCCTATTCCACCACGGCTTTCTGCAAGTGGGTGAGTTGACGCAAGATATCCCGTACGAGTCATCATCGCCCCCAAACTGCACACAGGGACGGCACATGCAGCCTCAATGAGAAGGTAGATGATAGGGCCGAGTAGATAAACACTGCTCGCTGCCAAAGGACGCCCCCCTGCCTAAGGTACCATCATATCCCCCTATTAAGTGTCGCCTCATACGCACACGAGCACAAGTCCGGACTTTCATTCGCACGTGTAATGCCACAGATTTCACTTTGACGGCGATTGATCAAGGGAAGTCCCAGACATCGCTCGTTCGGTGATCGTTGATGGGTGTCCGAAAATATGCTCGTACTTTGACCCGAGGCGTACAAGTGGTGTGAATGCGATTTTAAATAGCAGACAACGTACTGCAGAGCACATGGGCCTGCCCAATTTATCCAATCTAGTTTCGGGACGATCTTCCCTACGTCTCGCGGTCCAATGGTGACGAACATCGTAAAATGGAATACTAATCAATATAAGCTTCCCAGCTAGGTGCATCCCACTCTCACAGTGGCACGGACACATACACCCCTTGCACATTTACTCCAGGGGTAAGAGCCTTGTGTGGTCGTTGCGGAGTTGAACGGTGGTACGCGCGAGCGCTAGTTTAATTAGAGCTTATTTGTTGCGTTCGGTGTTCGTGACCAGCTGGTGCATCGATACCACTAGGTGTGCAAATATGCCCGATGCCGCCATGGTAACGGGGAACTGCTGTAACTGATGCTCACGCCATACGCTGCTGGTGGTGGGCTGCGCATCGTGATGGCGCCACAGTTGTGGAGCATTCTGAGGACTTTTGACGAGTGCCCCGAGGGGTTACATACTGGGACATAGACACCGGGTAGCGTCCGAAACGATCGGCGCTCAAGGTTGCCGTGCTTTCTTGACCTTGCAGTATAGGGGGCATGTTTACCTCCGTAATGGTATTACTCACAAGGGGTTAATTTTGGAGATTGGGTAGAGAAAAACAAGATACCATTATATTAATACTGATAAATGAAATTGTTAAATCATTAGAAACATTTGAAAAGCGTTCAATTGTGATTTAAAGTATGAGGCTATAAAGTTTAGATCTTTCTTTACTGGCATTTCAGACATCGCAGACATTATAGACTATTGGGACATCTATAGAACATGGAAATAGTTGCATGAGATTTCTTCTACAGCCCTAGTTTCTATCTTTCCTTAAGTTATACAAAATATAAATATGAATATGAGCATATTATCAACGTCTTCAAAAGTTGACATATGTAGATCTATTTCAGTTTCAGTAAAATATAACAGCTAATACGGCGAATAACGCACAGACCAAATAGGTTGAGATCCTTATTGTTTTGATAAATGATTTGCCATCATTTTTACAATATTTTTAACAGTCAAATATAAACAAAAATATCTTAACTATTAAATTGAAAGATAATTCCAGAAAACATACGAGATACACTGAAATTCAATCGTCTACACAACAGAACGAAGCTATCTAGTATTACCAATCGCCCGTCTAAAAGTCCGTTATGATTTTTGAAAGTAATAGGAAAACAAAATAATGTAAGGCTACCGATCCACTAAATCGGACGATTCAATTTTACCGTCATTGTATAATTGAACTTAGAAAAAAACACAAAACACAACAACAAAATTGAACACAATAGATACAAGTGTGTTTATCGTACACCATTTTTATTTCAAACCAATCCCATTTTATGTGGCTTCGCACACACTCATGCCCGGCTGCGAATTGTTATTATTGAGTGCATTCATTACATCGGAAACGCTTCTTGCACATTTGCGCTTGCACAACGCAAAAGGTATGATCTGCTACAAAACGCTGCAATGTAAAATCAACCACACATGTTTTTTTTTATTTGCCGGAAAGTAACTTTCTTGGATCGTTAAGCACAAAAAGTGAATTAAACCGATCCGCAGTGCTCGGCTAACATGTGTCTGATGGCGTTTATTTTTGTACACTCATCTTCCTCCCGACGGCAAATAAGAACGAAGAAAAACGAAAAAAAAAAAACTCTCGAAGAAGCAAATGCATTCGACGGTGTTTAACGTTTCGCGTTGAAGAGATCGAGAACCTTATTCTTCGGCAAATTAGCTACCGCTCGCTTATGGGTACGGTACACACATACATACACCTTCAACAAATCCACCCAACTCTCCACCCGTCCCCGCCATCCAGAGAGAGGTAACTCGCACAAGCAATGATCGCATGTCAGTTGCAACCGGCCGGTAATTTCTCCTACACTGTGCTCCCGCCGGTTAAACGAAGCGCAGCGAAGCTTACCTAACGATCTATCGATCAATTTTAACGTCGTCGATCTTCTGCGAGCGAGTTGCTGGCACTCTACCCCTACAAAGTTGGTTTCTTCATTCGTATTGGAAGATGAAGAGAGAGAGAGAGAAATAGATAGAGAGAAGAAACGAAAAAACACGTCAAACACGTGGAAAAGTTAAAACACCCCCAAGGACTAACGAACCAGGAGATGCTTGGGCGGCTTGGGGTACACCACTTGTTTCGCAATTTGTAAGACATCCACTTCACGGCGGCCTCTTAAGCCAGCGCCAACTCGACACAATCGTCGCCGTGTGTGGAAACACTAATTGATTCTAGAGCGCTCGTAGTCCGACCAATTGAGCGTGCGAAGAGGCTTCCAATATGCGAAAACGGAGGGCAACCGATGCAGGGTTACACTCGTGATACAAAAATGGGACATTTTTGGTTTTGAAAGATTTTTTTTCATGATTAAAGTTAAATATCCAACTTCAATATCAAAGCACGGGAAGAGATAGAATAATGATTGTTATTCTACATTTAGAAGAAAAAAAGATTTTACAAAATCTGTCAGATTTGCTCACATATCACTTCACACATGTTGACTTAAGTTCGCGAAAAATAGGTGAATTGCTAAAAACAGTCGCAATAGACACCATCCTTCCGTAGCATAAATGGTTTAATTTAAAATGTTTATATATTTTTTTGATTACGAGTTATTTGTTCTTGATATTTAAGACACGTGATAAGAGATGGCTTCTCCTCTACTTGCAAGGAACTGTGTAAGAATAACACTTTTTACAGTGACAAGATTACCATACAATAAAAAATGATAGGGAAACTGTATTGATAAGGATACAGGATCCAATCAACCCTTTGCACTCGGTGTCTTCTAGCACAAATTTTGATACAAATCTTGTATCAAGTTTTAATTTTTTTATTCTAAACGCTTCAGAGGGTATCGTTTCTTTGTGAATTATATGCCAATCTTATTCTTGAATCCGTTACTGCATATGTGAAGCGGTTATTAAGTGGAACTCGTTCATAACCATGGTTATATTTAATTGTTACTTTCAGTTGCCTTGTATGTAGTTTGTATTGGAAGTTCGACGCCTTGGCAGTAAAAAGTAGAAATGCAAGAGAGGCAACCCCTGCACAGGGTAATTTTAGAGACGAATACAAATGACTATCCTTTCAAGTCGATACGCTTAAAACTTGAAAGCACCAATTATGAGCTCCTTTTTCGATAAGCACTGTATCCACTCATACCACTACGGGTGTGATTGGAATTTAAAAATTGATCACGAAAAAAGGCGCTACGCAAAACAGCACTTCTAGGCGCATCAAGCACCCGACACACAAACCAAACGAAGATTCACCCACCTCGTACACAAAAATACGTAAGGAAAAAAACACACAATCGCATAAAATTGAGCAAAATTATAAATAAACATCACGGTGCTGCTGCTGCAATAAGACAATAAAGCGTCGGCTTGAAACGAGGAAACTCCCGGCTCGCCGCGGGACAAGGACGAGGAGAACCACGCCGCGAACCCGGGGCCACACTCCAAAAAGCCACAAGACGCCGCGGACGAAGGAAGCAGAGCGTATAAGACGACGTGGACTCGGATTCGGTGGTTTGTTCTAGGTGCGCGGCGAGACGAAAGAGGCTCGCAAGCAGCCCGTTCCACCCACCACCGGAAAGGTGCCAGTATCGACGGGGATCGGTCGGTATGTTCTCTTCCGAGCATACCATCCACCCACACGCACACACAAACACACCACCGGCTCGCCACAAAACCCAAGGGGAAGAAAATCGACGCGACAGCATCGAGAGCGCGTGCTGCGCTACGCTTTTCGAAGACGTAAAAAGTAAACAAAACAACCAAACGCCGGTTCGCCCAACCCCCCCATGGCCTTTTGTGCTGTGGTGCGAAGATGCGGTTGCTTTATTTCATCCGCAGACGAGAACTGACGGCGGTGGTCACTTGAGCAGCGGTTTGTTTTTTTTTTTGTTTGCTGGTTTCCTCATAGCTGCGATTTATATACGTGTGTATGTACATCGTTCCATTCGATTTTCGTTACTTTCTCCGCTCATTTCCAACACACACTCTCGGTGCACTTGATGCACTTAAGTGCATTCAACGGAAGCGCGTGCTGCTGCTGCTGCGGTTGCACTTGCTGTTTCGCATTTATCGCTCATCGCACCACCACAAATGCACTGCGAACGCGTGTGCAGCGCTCACTCACACCCTTGCTGGCTCCCGTCCGCCGCCCCGTGCACTGCATAACTCAATAAACTATTTATTTTTGTTTTCCTCTCCACTGCTTGCCACGGTGGAAGCCATTATTTATCACTTTCGCGCCCGTGCCACCGTGCAACATGAAGGGTGCACCCCGCTTCCATCAAACTCACTCACAGAACCCGTGCATCAAAATTCACCATCAAACGCACAACTTTACAACGCCGAAATCGCCGAAATTCAAAAATAGAACCACGCTTTCACACGAACGCAGCACACGCCGCACGCCGATTGACAGCAGCGAGCACTGTCCCGACCCGTGTGTGTCTCGACACGGCGCGCGATCGACGGATCTACGACTGCCGCGAATGAAAGCACGTCCAACGCGTCCGACGGTTCGAACTCAACGCGTGCTGAACTCGCGCGTGGCGCAACTGTCGGCAGTGTCGGGAATTTATTTGCGGCCAGCCGGCGAGCCAGCAGCCCATAGTTCGTCGCTTCACACCGGAGAGCGGGAGAGAATAACAACCCCAAGCGAACAGTCAACCCCCATCAACCGGCCAGGCAGGCAGCAACCCCCTCAAATCATGCTCACCACGATCTTCACATTTTCTCGCGTTCGGTTTCGTTCGTTCGGTGCGCTCGCGCTCTCCGAAGAAGCTCACGCGTGAAAAGCCGGTGAACTGCAGCACGGCACGGCGAGACACAGTGCCGAACGCATTTCGCTCCTCGCGCTTGGTTGAAAAGATGGGGAGGCGAGCGGGTGGATAATTTATGGGAGAGAACAAAACCAGCCCACCACCCGCGACTGTAGAATATGTGCGACTCTCACGCTTTCGACCGCATGAACGCGGGAAATACATTTATAATTACTACGCGCCGTTGCGTGTGGAATTGGAATCAACAATTCGATTGCTTGGGGTACGAAACCCGTCGATACTGTTGTGAGGCACGAAAACAGCATAATTAGCTCAAGGAAAGTGTGAACAAAAGGCGAACTCGTCAAATTGAGATGTAAACATTGGAGCAGCTGATGGTTTTGGAAGGTATCGAGGATAACGATATGTTGGATGTGGAAAACAAACAACAAGTAAGACATAGGCAGTTTTGGTAAGCGTTTGTTTTTCTTTATAAACGCTCAAAGACGTGGCTTTTGTTTGGAATACTCAATCTATCACTTGGCAGGGTTTTCCCATAGTGGAATGAAGTTAAATAAACATTTAAATAAACACATCTATTCAAAATATTGTCTACGTAATGTCCGTTTTTATCCTTATGTTCTGGAGATTCCTTATTGAAAGAATACTTCTCTTTTAGAGGAATCAAACCATTTTGAAGGGATCATTTTACAGGCAGGTTTGGATCGGTGAGGCAACGCTCGACAGTTCTTGGCTTTTGTTGAAACGGGCCCATGTTTCTTGTGTTTGGACCATTCGTGGAGAATACAGACGTTTGGAAATAGCTTGGCAAGTCACTCCCAGAGTAAAAGCTAACTCTACAATGTATCCATATCCGTACACTTTTGCACACTCGTGATGAGTTTTAAATTGACTTTGTGTTCGGAAGAGTAGAACTTCCCTCATATGATGACTATTGGACATAAAGTTATCCATATTGATTACAAAAAAGAATATAATGCAATAACCCAATGACACATATGTGAACACACTTTGTTAACTACATAACTCAAACTCGATTTTTTACGTTTTGGATTTACCCAATTCGACCGCCATTAATCCCTTTCCCAAAAAAAAGGATGTTATCTCGTTGTGGACCTAATATGTTTTGGGATTGACCAGGCGACTCCATCTACAACGCTTTACTGAGGAACAGAACCTTGACAGATAGGATTGCTGTCAACTAATAAAAAAAAACTAATAACGCTTAGAAAAAAAACGAACATCTGTCAACTTAAAAAAAATAAAATTATGCCAAAAATAGCATTAAACCTATGCAAAAGAACATAGTTTTTAACGAAACCCCTACACTGATTTTTAAATTAACAAGCCTCTTATTTAAATAAAATAGGATTTGAGAAAAAATCACCTTAAGACGATAAAAAGTGGAAACAGTTAGACATATAATTCACAGGAGACACGACATGTTAAGCACAATGGGATCCAGTTCACGAGCGGGTTGTCATGCATGTGCAGTTTACTCACGTTCATCCAATGTTTGGTTCGAGCATTGAAAAACTTACCTGAAAAGAGAATAAAGCCAAGAGAAAAACATAGTTAGTAATGTGATAAAAAGAGGACAACAAAATGTAATAAAACATTATTAATAAAATTGAAAATTTACTCCTATCGGCTAAATTTGGTTAAAAATCTGTTTAGAATGCCTAGAAAACTGCTAAACGCTCGAAATAAAATTAGAATCATAACTTTCGTTCCTGCTCCAACAACAAGGGGCAATTGACCAAAACATTCATCGCAGTCCGCTGATTCAGCAGTACAAAGCTACGTTCGTTCATCATGTGGGAGCGTGACCATTGATTCTTGAACATACGATCAACTTAACGGTAAACGGAGTCAATCGAGCGTTCATGATACCAAATCGCACAAACATATCGCGCAGAAACACTGCACACACATTGCAATTTGCAATTTGCATTTGAGCTGACTGGTTTCGTTCCTTCCCAGGGAGGACCCGGGACGGACTGGACTGCTGCCGTCGGCGTTGGAATTTGACTCCAATGCCAAGGCCCGGACGTCTTCGCCTGTGGTAGGCTTTAGCTGTTACAGTTAGGGCCGACGACTACGCTGTATATACGCTGTGATTGCTGGTAGCCGCTAATGTTGCATCACCCAAATGGAAAAAGGAAAAGGTCAGTTATCGCTTATGCTAGCGACTTTTGGCGGAGCAATGTGTTTTTAGTAGGATTGTTGTTCCTAATGGGACACCTACTTACGGTGATTAATAAATGAAAAATGGCACCGATTGCTTTGCTCTACTGCGTCGTAGCTTATGGAATGTGATGAGTTCAAATAAATAAAATTGATTAATCTCATAAATTCGCCATATTACCGTTTGAAATAAGCTATTTTAGTCACTTCACGAATACACAAACATCGATTACACTCCTTCAAACTAGCTAGTAGCAATAAAATACACGAAACAATTAATCTCACAAACTTATCGTAAAAAAATCTAACAAATCTAAACAAATCTATTCACGATTTGCCCAAAACTTTCAAAATTAACCTGTTAGGTTTAGGTTACTAGTAGAAAACTGAGGTTTTCTTTTTCGAAATCCTGTTTGATGGAATGTTCTTGTAAATTAGTTACCTATAATACAAAATTATTTAAATTTATATAGGCATTAGGCAGGCCATACAAAAAAGTGACCATGTAAGCATTTCATGCAAATGGCTGGATACGACGCATCGGATCGAGGTTTCCCAACATTTAAAGCTGCACAACGCTTGCTACACACGAAATTCACGTACTATAGCATCGTAGTTCTGACTAGAAGTGTTGTCCACACACGGTTTGGTGAAACATTGTACCCCTACGACAAAGTTGTGATCAAAATTGGTAATTGGGATAGCCTATATAGACCTCGGCGGTTTAGATAACACTTGTAGGTCCCGGACGTCAGTAGTATCGAACGTCAACGAATATATTCTGGGATAGGACAGGCGCAAACGCCAGGAAGCTAACTGCGTTCGTGCTGGAAATGTTAAAGTGTTTGGCGTGGTGCAATAAGCCTGGACAGACAAATGTAACCGTTTGTTGTGTTCACCGACACTAAACAGACTCCTATAACAGAGACCGCGTAGCCTACATGGCCTTCACGCGCCGGGGAGAAGAAGTGATGTTTGTCTAAAACGTGTGAATTAAATCGATTGACCACAATTTGAAGAGTAGGGAATATTGCAATAAACAAAATGCAGCGATCGGTATAATGCATGCTTTACAGGGATTTATGTGAGCTTCAAACCACCTACGGTGCGCTGGCATAAGTTTCTTACAAGAGAATTTTCAGAAACTGTCAGAAATACTAAGAGGTCGAAAAAAAGTGTCTCGTCCGCTCTTTTTTTTCATTGCACATAACTTTTCAATCAACTCGTAAAGTGATCCATGAATTGCTAAAAGCCCTAGAGACACAACACATAAACGGTACAAAAGATTTGAAAACACATTAGTAATGTTTGATACAATTTTTATTGGTGGTCCATTTAATGTTCTCCCATATACGCAGCCATTCATACCGAAAAGGGTTTAATACAACCAGGCTGGAATAAAAAAAAAATGCGAACAAACAAACAAACAATCCAATTGATGCATCTTCTTCTTCTTTGGCACAACGACGTCAGCAAGTTGGATCTAGAGACCTGCCATTTGCTGGCTTTCTTACTTAATAATAACGTACAACGGAACGGTCCAGTTGAGATTCGAACCCGCTCCCAGTGGTACGTAAATATCAATTCGCACTTGACCATTCGCCCACCCCGCGATGTATTAGCGATAAGAAAATTGAAGTCGTAGAATATATTATATTTTTTCTAATCTAGGATGACGATCTACAACCTTCGCCATAATGATATGACCTTAAATAGAGATTAACAAACTCGCTTCAAAATGTATGCCTTCTAAGCGTACAGTTTGAGTCACATAATAGCACCGAAATTTTTCTTAAAATTCTTATTAGTAATGTGTGAATTTACTATTTACTTCTATCGCCAAAACATACGAATCCTTCCAAATCGGTCGCTGTTTAAAAGTGAAGGTAGGCTCACAGTTCTCAACTAGTTTTACGAAACTGTCCGGAGTGCCACAAGGCAGTGTTCTAAGTCCACTTCTTTTTGTGTTGTTTGTCAATAATTGTATTGCTGTTCTCCCTCATAATGGATACTTGCTATATGCAGACACATTAAGATTTTAAGAAAATTAAGAAAAATTGTCAATACAGCTACGACCGTAAAATAATAATAAATAAATAAATAAATAAATAATTGAATGATAAATACGAAATTAAAAATAAAATCTAAGAAAGAAAGAAAATTGACTCCGTTTTTTCATCAACGAGACAGCGAAAGTGTTAAAATCAGCAAAAAACAAAAAATGTTCCTTCTAGCCTCATCGAACCCTGCTCTGACTGAGGCATCGTCTAAACAACACCACGCGACACATAATACTTACCGGCTTTTCGACGAGAACGCCACAGCACGGGCGGTACGGTATCACCCGGGGTGGCCAGTGTGACTATCTTTTCGAAGATTCCTGCCAACGAGAGTGAAACAAAAACAGAGAAAAAGGTTAACAAATGTGAGAAGCTGTGATAAAGGTGTGGGAAATCAAAAGGTGTGGAAAATCAGAGCATCAAATCCCCCTGCGTTTGAGGAGCTACACCCTGGACCGTGTCTTCCCCGCATGATTAATAGGCAGCTAATGTGGATTCCCTCTGTCGTCGGTCACTACTGCACCGCATGATACATTCAATTAGAAACCCGCGGAATTTGTCACGATCGACGGGCGAGTCCAGCAAATCGCAGTCATTCATCACTCTCGCGCACACGATCGCAGCCCAAGAAACAGATGACGGCAACAAAAGCGAAGCTTGAAACCTGTTCCGAGCACTGTGGCGATATAGTGGTTCAACATTCCTCGTGAGCGTGATTGATCTCGCGCATGGCGCCATGCGACGCGTTGGAAGTCGATTAATCGTATAGCGCCGCGGCTCAAGCTAATTGCCGACTCAACAGCACACAAGCAGCCGCTGGGAGGCAGTTTTCCACCCCGATCGCCTACCGGTTCTCTTTCCCGTGGTGAAGATTTGCCCCGGGCAATTACTGGCCAACACTGTCAACAGTTCCGTCTCCACCTATCCAAACACATCCGTTTACAGATGGTAATTTTTCATACTTTTTGCACATTGAAGCCGGGAAGGGGAGATGCCGCAGAAAGCCTGGGAAAAATGGGCCATTGTGGGTCGTATTGGAATAGATCTCGAACACCGCAGCAAATGTTGTTTTCTAACATGCGAAATGTGTTCTAAAACGCACGCACACACACACCCACACCAAATCAGTATTCAAATTCAGCCCGCGAACACGTGACCGCAGCGTGACCGGGGGTCGATGTTTAATTGAGAGTCGAGTGCGATTTCTTTTATTTATGAGTCCGGGTCGGTGAAGAAGCTGTTGCAGGGTGCACCAGTAAAAATAAGTATACTGTCGATGTGTTTTTATTTTTATCTACAAATAATTGTTTCCTAAAAGAACATTTAAAAGCATATAATAGTTTTTCTTATATATACGCATTATTAACAACGAATTAAGAATCGAAATTTCGCAGTTTCGCAAGAAATTTATGAATTACACAACAAGACCGGTATCAAAATCCCATCTGGACCGTCTCCTCCTAACAAGGGATGACTAGCCAGCTAACAGAACGGTCTGTGCAAACTGTGTAAACCACTTTCCAATGGTATTGCATAATGTATCTTCTCTAAGAAGGTTTGCATAATCAAATTGTGACTTTCAGACTTTGTTACTGATTTGAACAAAAAGCACATTATCACAATAACGCACACCGAAAATTTAGTAATCTACTTATACAACAACGCTGAAGTCTAAATAAAAATTAATGGGAACAGACGCTTTAAACGTGTAATTGGCGTGTATTTCGTATAGACACAATATAAAATTATGAATATAAATAATATATTTTTGGTTCACCCTGTACAACCTGCTACTTCAAATCGATCAATTATAATCACGATCTCCGATTCAGCTCCTGCCACTCTGCCAGTTGAATTTGCAAATGTAAAATAACACACACTATTGGCACCCGATTCGAAAGGCGGAAAATAACTGAAAGACAAATGCTTCGAAATGGTTGGAAAGAATCAATTTATTCTACCACACACAACGCCTGATCTTATCTAAACAATTCACATTTGTTCGTAAGGAATTCATTCATTAAAGGCCCTTACTTAGCGTTGAACAGCTTGTCCGACTTGTTCCCCGTAGACCGTTATATCACACGCTACAACCGGGGAAAGAAAATTGATTTAAAACAACCACTTTTTTGATCGAAGGTTGCTGAAGGCTTCACAAACATACCGAATCGCTACCGTGGTGGGAGGAATGAGGCAAATATCAAGTAGGTCAAGGGTTGGATTCCACACTATTAGGAATCCAATCAGCGCCCCTCGTTTCGAAGGCTCACACACTTTCGCGAATCGGTTTGGGCACGGGCGACGCCGCATTGTACAATACCATTGTTGTTATCGACGTCCTTCAACATTTTTATGATCGATTTCTGCAACCCTGTGTTCGGTGGAGCCTGTGGCCAATTGCCATTGTCAGCGATATCGTTGAGCTTTCGGCAAGTTTTTTAAACTTTTGGCCTAATTTACGAAATCGCTCGTAATTATGTTGCAATAAACACAAAAAAGGTAAAAAATAACCTTCCATAAATCACTCGTGAGACATTTGTTGTTGTCGAATGGAATGGAGAGAATACGTTCCTTTATTTATAACAAAAAACACTGCATGGATGAAACCAATAAAATGGTAACGAACTCGTTGCACAATTTGGAAACCTCCCTTAAAATTGCAAAATGTGAACGTTTCGATCGATGCTCGAAAAGGGTGGATTGATGTCATATCCAGTTTCATTCCGGCGAGCGTTTTGTTTATGATCCTCTTACGCAACGTGTGTTCCATAGGATGAACATAATAATTCATAACGCGTTTTGAATATTAATGGAGACTTTAAAGATGCAAAAACTGCGACACCAAAATATACCCATTTGGTTCTAAAATCGTTTTTTTAATGCGCCCAATCCGCCACTGTTGCAACCGGTTTGCGGGCTGACGTGGAAAAACCTACGATTCAGGCGGATTCAGGAATTGTGACTTACGCATAGCGTTAACGAAGGTTTCAGTTTGGCTGTTGACTAGTTTGATATCTAGTTTTTGCGTTCATCAATACTTCTATTCACCAATTTCGAAACCATTTGCATATGATTATCAGCAGAGTATATGCAAATAATAGTGTGGCTGCTTCATGCACATAAAATCTATGTGTTTGGACTGTATGAAACACGTGATTTGACTTTGCTATACTTTAACAAAACAATGTTTTGCACACAATGAAACAATTTCAAATATATGTATGTTTAAAGCAGTTGTCGGAAGGACTTTTCTCGCTATGGACATTACTTTGCCTCCGATGGACATTACTTTGCGAGAAGGTGGAGAAAGAAACCGAAAAATATATAGAACATTTTCGGAACATTCAAGCAAAATTTGATGAGCATCCGTTCATAAAGGGCAAACAGTTTCTAATTGTATAAAAATAACAACAAAAAACAATCCCCAAACGAGTAAACGAAACGACGGATGATATCTGAAAGATTATAGACATATTAAATGATATTTAGTTAATGTTAGATGATTTTTAGTTGGAGTATTATTGAAAACTACTGTAGTTTATCATACTTAAAACAAAAAGTCATTGACTAGCAAGCTCATTGACTAGCTAGGAAACAGGCCGTCCGACCGTTTTAAGCAACCGGAGGATTCAGCAGAAGCTCAAACGAACAACGGAAGGCAAGGTTGCCACTTCTTTCCGTGCATTGGATCGTGAGGTCGGTGCAACCATAAAAATGGAAGTCCACATGCAAACCAGCTGTGTCGGGGAACCAAGAGAGAACCCAGAAACAACGGCTGATCAGTCTCATCAAAGAGATCTTCCAGGCGGTGGTGGTCGTTATCGACGACGAGACGTACCTCACTTAGGACGGCAACGACTGGCAAGGCAAATGCTGCTTTTCCTCCCCAACAAAGAAAATTAGCAGCGATGTGAAGAGCATAGTGCATACAAAGTTCCCAAAGGTGTTACTGTGGCGTTGAGTTGAAATTTCAGCCTACAACCTCTGGTGTGTAAGATCATAGCTAAGGTGTTTAAAGCTTTAAATTTTAAGGAAAAAAACAACCTCAATCTTACTTCTATTAAAAATCGAATGTTACCATTTTATTATTTTATTATTTTTCATTATGACGCACAAACACATGAAACTCATCTTCAAATGCGAATACTTCCCATTACATGATCGTCATTGGTGCTACTTTGATTATGATTTTTATTAATTAAACGAAACCGAATCCTAATGAAAAAAAATCTAAGAGCCACGCCAGATCCAAAAGTCGCAAACCGCTGGTCTAGTTCATTGATCATTACCGGTCAGATTATCAGGAATGAACCAAATTTAATTATAGCACTTGCATTGTTAACTGATTTTTAGCCTGCGTTTGCATTGCTATGCCAATATCCGCGATGCAATATTGGCCTTGCAAGACCACCAATGCAGTTCCACAAAACAAACGTTCGGGTGTCGTTTGCCGCTCGGGGAGGTCTCACCCATTGTCAGGCCGATCAAGATGCGATTGGAAATTCCTTCCATGAAAAATGATAATCAGCACTACCTCGACCAAGCACTTCCCGGCACGATCACCGCAGATCGTAACCAGAAGCGCGACGTCCCTCGATCGCGCGCCCGCTCACCCAATTGGAATCGATGGACGATTCTGCGCGCAGAAATCTTGCACACCGGGAGTGCGCGATAGAATCGCACACAAGCATGCCATGCGAATGTTACAGCAAATAAAACAAGGCAACCAGTGGGGGGAAAAAAACCAGACAGACACAATAACCCATCGCCCGAAACCGATCGGCAATAAAGCGGACCGATTGAAACGCAGAGTGACCTGAATAACAAAACAAGCGCGTCAATCGCGACACCCAAAGGCGACGACGAAATGGCTGCGATACAAAACCGATCGGACCCCGGGTAACGTTCGTTGTCCTGCCGGGGCAAGGGTTCCACACAGTGGGGTGGGATCTTTTAGGGGCAAATTAATGCCAATCGATCGGCCACTTGGGCAAATGGTTTCGAGCAGGCATCGCGCGTCCGCGAAACACGCGCCATGCGGAGTTTATGCGCGATCGTCGCAGAAGGGAAGAGCGTCGGCATTGCTAAACATGCTTCCAGATAAAACAATTGAAGCGACCACCTATTACGGCTCTTGCCCAGCTGCGTGGAGACATCTCGTGGGGAGTGTTGTATGCTATTCAATTATCTGGTGCCGACTCGGGCGAAATAATTACATAAGAAACGCCAAACGGCAGGAAGCAGTGATCGTCGTACCGTCGCGGGAAGAGATCGGTTGAGGAATTGCAAAAGTAGCTAAAACAAACAATTGGGAATTAGGAAACGGGGAACGAAAACCCTCAACGAAACTTACATGTCAGTCGCCGCTGTTCGGTTTGGTAAAGGCAGGAATTAGATAACCAGCTGGGGTCCCAGATCGAAAGTCACAACAAAAAGCGATGTCAGCAAAGACGGGATGAGAAAAAGATACACAGCGCAGATTAACGTCACACACGGCGGGTACGTCACACACTGGTTCGTAAGACGGTTCGAAGGTAAAAGTGATAGTTTCGCTGCAAGAAACGGTCGTTCCGTTTCGTGGTCGTGCTACGAACCTAAAATGAGATTTTCACTTTCTTGCGATTGGTCTCGCCAAGAACAGCAACATCGAACCCGATCGAGGTTGGTTTGTTGACTTGTTTTCCCCTTTTTAATGGTATTTTCGAAGATCTGAGTAAGATCGGCACGATAAGATCACCGAATGCGGTGTCGCAAGGAAATTCTGGCTTCCACCCGAGACGAGAAAAAAAAACACGGTTTCAAAAGCACGAACGCACGCACAGCCTACTTCTTGGCGGTGTGTTGCAGGGAGATTATTTGTTTATTGCTCTACATATCTTCCCTCTAGTGGGTAAACGATTGCTTTTACTGCGGCGGTTTTACTTTTCTATACGATGTATATTCTTAGCTTCATCAGGCACGCATTTCACGCAATCACGCACGGTTTTAGCCACCTTCTTTCTTCGTCTTTCGTTTCTCCCTCTAACATTCATCGCTCAAAAAAAAACATTCACTCTTCCGGACTGTCATTTTTTAGGGCCTGCACTTTTGCCTGCACATTGTGTACACTATTGTGCATGGATTTTAACTACAACTGCCCCCTCACACAACACACACACGCACGCACTGAAACAACACGACAGAAAAATCACAAACTGATCGTGTTCCCTCCGTGCCAGAGGAAAAGATCTTCCGAAAATGCGTGCAACTCTTGAGCTCCCCGTGCTCGAGTGGATGAAAGGAGAAGCAAAAACAATATGCACCACACCGTCTCACTAACACTATAGCGGGAGGGAAAAAAAACACAGCAGTGAAAGATAGGAGCACCCCGAGCGGAAGAAGAACGGCAACAACACACCCCAGCACACAACAGCAACAAAACAACACGAAAACGCGATCTGTCAAATCTGGTCTCCAACGCGGCTTGGCGGGCTCACGCACACCACCGCACGGGGAACACTGGCCCGTACGCGGAACTGTCAAAAAGTCCGATCGTGTGTGCCGCTGGGTTGTTGTTTTTGTTTCTTCTCGCTCGCCGCTCCTCTTCCACACTAGCTGCGAAAAAAGTGCGTAAATTCACGTGCGTGACGAAACTTTGTGGTGATGGGACCGTGTGTTCAGAAGCACAACCAAACAACACTTAAGGTAACGTTTCTATCCCGCGAAACCGGGCGGAACAGTGAGCGCAGGCGCATTCGGAAATAGTTTCGCGGTCAGCTGCACATTTCTCGGCGCATTCACGCACACCCCCACACGCGGAAGAAGCTGGGCGAGAATCTCACACACGATGATATCCTGCCTCTCGCTTCTGCTCGTTGTAGGTAATCGGAAGATTGGACGGAGTGGGTTGAAACGCAGCACCGCTAATAGGTGCGGGGTGGGTGATCACGCATTCCGATCGCCACCGTGATCTGTCACTACCTCGCCCCCGCCACGGCCCGGGAGTGGAAAAATCCGCGGATTATGAATCGCGGCTCGAGAACAACTTGCTCGGCATCTGCACAAACACACCACACTGTCTCGAACTTCCCCCGTGGGCCGGAAACAAAAACCCCTAAATCACGCGGAAAAACAAACCACCCTCATTCTACGCACGGGGCGCTCGGATTCTACACGCGCTATTCTGTGCACGGCCGCCGCACTAGTGCGCCATCATCATTCACAAATTAGATACAATTTACACACCGTGTGCCAGCCATCTAGCCGACCCCCGTCGCGCGGACCGATTCGCGAGGGCGCTTATCTACGCCGTTTGCGAGAGAGCGTGCGAGAATCGACCACACACATACACGGCCGGCTATATCGCGCCATATGGTGTGGCAGCCTCGGCCCTAGGACCGATAAGAAATCGATTTCGATCGCAAATGGGTTCCGCCTGTCTCTTTTCACGACATGACGGCAAGCTATCGGTTCGATAAGACGCGGTTAGAAACATGGCGTGGAGCAGAACGGTTTGTGAATTGGGTTTGAATTCGCATTTCTTCAACATGTTCTTGAGACATGTCCTGGTACTTGGACGAGATCGCTAATATTGCAACGAGCCTGTGTATTATTGATATTCATAAGTACCTGTGAGGTGCGTTGAATGTCTTTAATGATCAGAAATGTCTTACGTCAGGGATGTCCGAAATATCGTCTGAAGTTTGCTAAAGGAGATGCTAAAATCTTAAAAAGATAAACATAATAGACTATTACAACTAGACATGTAAGCTGCCTGTACTAGTATTATCGCAAGTTTGGCTAAGTGACCCTCCAAATGTGCACCTAATGTGATAAGAACGATAATGATCAGGAGGACCTTTTCAACAGTTCAGTAAACTTCCCACGACGCGAAAGAACTATGATAAATCATTATAAGGTCAGCTAAACGACAAGCAATTGGCTTCATACTAAACGAACAGTTTCTACCGAGATACTGCCTACTAGTACTCAATAACCGGCCAGGCTATTCGTCTGTGGAAGTACAAAGAATAAATCGGAAACCATCAGAATTACAGTCAAAGTTATCACGAGGTGCATTGCTTAGTCGCTAAAAAATAATCTCTTATTTTACTAGAACACATGTCTTAACACATACGTAAAAGTGACAATTATTAACTATTGCGGAAAGATTCCGACCAGATCTTCTCCATGCGGCCAATTGGCCTTTTTTATGGGTTTTCAGGACGTATTCGATAGCACAGTCATAGTAAAACGGTACAACACGTAGAGCAAGTCATATCAGTAAAACGACACCAGACTGTATTACGAGACCTCTGATACTGCAAGCGCGGTAAACCTGATGGAAGGTGGATAGATGTCAATTTTTCTAGGAAAACTCCTAAAAACGGCGTTTAACTATTAGTGATTTTTAACATTCTAAAAGATTGAGATAGTAAAGCTACTATGGTGGTGGTTATGGCTTATAGAGGCTTTAGCCCATGGGGTCTTTCACCTCTTTGTATTACTAACCCTCCCAATGTCTTCGTTCCAACCAAAATCGTATCACTAGATGAAGCAGACAAGTAATTGGAATGGATCTTTTTCTCGGCCATCAATATACCAATGGGTGTATTTTTCAGTTTCATAAGGCTTTGTCACATGAGTATGATAAAATGGGATTTAGTCCCAACTATTACGAATGCGAAAGCTTAGCTACGCGATGCCACCCTCTTGAAAGTAATTACGGTTATGGCAATCTCTATCATTCACAACACTGCGCCCTACTTTTTAATATAAAAAGTGGTGGTTGCGATCGTAAATAATTCCTTTTATCTATTGCTATTATGATATGATGACTCCCGATCCAAGTAAAGATCAGATTCGATGAGAAGGATATCTTCATTTCGTTGAAAAAAATGCAGCCCTCTGTGATGTGCTCCACAATGGACCACTGTGCGACCGGTACATTCCGCCAGAATCGCTGTTGTGATGTGCACCGGAACGGCACGAGTTCTGCTTCGCCCGTTTGCATAGAGATGTCAGCACCCGTCAGTGCTTTTCGCCGTAAAAGCGCCACCGGACAGGGATAAGCTTTTGCTAAACTTGTTCCGCTGGCTAAATATGATTTCCGTTGATTTTTTTTTTCTATCGTTGCCTCGCCGGATATACATCGTTTCATCCCCCTCTCGGAATGCTATAAACGAGTGATAGGCATTAAAGCACGGTTTGGGCAGAAGGATTTGTAGAGCGCAGTCCGACTCCCCCACTCGATACGATACGACTGGCCACAGCGGGACCGGCGGGAAAGCAAACCGAAAGCAATTAAAAGGACATTAGGAAAAGATTGCCGACCGACAGGATGGCGCAGGAAATGAAATGAAACGATACGATGTCGCCGCCGCTCCGTCCTTGGGCATGAAAGGGCGGCGAGCTGATTTTTCTTATTTTTCTTTCTCATTTCCATCAAAAGAGGCTGGTGTGGGTGGACATCGGCCCACTTTCAGGTGAACTGCCGTCAGAAACGGAGCGGCGTGCGATATATATATTGGTTATAAAATGCCGCCTTCGGCCCCGAAAGCGAAACGAGTCACCGTTGAGGAGAAGCATTTCATTAACTGAAGCCCTTTTCGTTCCTGCTGTCTTTGTAGTGTCGTCGTGCGGCGTTGGGTGTAACCGCTTCCACAGGGGGCTCCGTAGTTTTGTGACCCGTTTTGATTGCGGTAGCTTTTGATCCAGGTCGCGCAGAGGAAATGACAAGTCCTTACGTGCATGGAAATAAAGTTCAACCACGTTCGACCGCACGGTGGATGTCCTGCGAAAAGTCGTACGCTGCAGCAGGGGAGAGCGTGCAATTTGTTTAACATCGTCTGCAAGTGCTTTTATAATCAAGCGACCCCTTGCTGAGGATAGATTGTGCCCTTCGTGCTGTGTCGCCCCCGCTGTCCCTGCCCCGGACTTGGCTGACTGTGCCAGTGTGGGTGCAGCCAACGCGCTAGACCTGCGCTTGATCACATTCATTTGAATACTGATAGCTTCAAGGTGCAAGCTGCATCACTGCAACGCACATACACGCTCGCATGTTGAGCTGTCCTGTGAGGATTCGAACAAGCGTTTGTCCAGCCAGGGGAAGGTGAGACACACGCCCCTACCACTGCCTATCGACAGGACAACGCGGCGGCGACGTGTGCGGTCAGCCGGAAGAAGAATTAAAAAAGGTGTAGCACCAAGTAGGAAAAAAGAAACGTGAGTGCACTGCTGAAGAGAATATCGCTTCCGGTTAGATTACAACTCCCGGTTCGTGGCGCGCGGACGCGTGTTTTTTTTTGTTTCTTCATCGTCTACCGCACACGAGGAGTGTGTTTGAATGCTTCCATTAGCTCACGCCCTACCACCCAACTGGATTGTTCCGGATCACGGCGGCTTCGGTGGTGAAATTGAAACACGAAACCTAATCCTTGATCCCCGCTGGTCCTGGCGTTCACAGTTTGTTATCTACCGCTCCACCACCACCCGCTTCTTTTCGGTTCACCACCAACCTCCGCCAATGTACAGCCAACCTCAAGGTTGGAAGAGGAACGCTATTGTTCGTACAGGGCATCATACCAAACGAAAAAAAAGCAGTGAAAAAGCACTCCTGACGCGCGAATGCAACCACCGCGCTCGTGGTGTGAGGTGCAACGGAACGGAAAAAGAAAACTGTCGTGTGCATGTACTAGTGGGGCTGAAAATAGTATCCTTTTATAGGACTGGCGGACTGGTACGAATACACCAATGGGTAAACTTTAAATGGAACGTTTATTCGCATGAACTTTTATCGCTCCGTTGTTGGAAATTAGAAAATACTGTCCGCGTGTAGTACTGCGCTTAGATTATTCGCAGGGACCGGCCAAGGAGTTTTTGAGTTGCGATTACATTTACTTTGTGGCCGATTCTTGAGGATCAAGCATAGTTTACCATCAAGTTTCTGATAGCGATGGAATATATTTTCAATAAAGTACTTTTAGATGAAGATTCGCTTGCAGATCAAAATAAGAAGAACAAATTATACACGAGTTTTACGAGTTTTATCTTCCCTGTGAATGATTTGACAAGGTAAAAGACACATAGTAAGGTGATATTCTCAGAAAACGTCATTGAGACATAAAGCTAGCGGGGTATTTTTTAATCAATTTTACGTTTGTAATTAATAATGTATTTATATTGAATGTATACATACTGAAAGATGATTCGTACCAAACGCATTATCACATTAGTTTAAATTGTTCTTGGCAATATGGGACACATTGAGTTTAAAATATACATTTTATAAGGTTATCTTTTTTCAAACTGAAACTGAAGATCCTCATAACTTATCCAAGCGATCATTCAAGCATATAGCTAAGGGTGTACGTGCGTTTTTAAAGTATGGAGGTCCTATCTTACGATAACTCATCCAGGCCTTTTTTGCGATGTTAATCCTCTGCTTGCCATACCCTGACCCAAAGGTAGCATTAGACTGGAAGGAGCTACATCGCTAAAATTTAAATGCCATTTGAAGCACATCAAATGAAGCAATTTAGATACGGTGCAGGTACACTATTCCACAGATACGCGTCCTCGAACATCGTTCGCGAGGTTATCTCGCGTCCCTTACCCCTCCAATGCCATCGTACGCCATCCCGCGCTAGGAATGCCACTTTTTCCAATTGATTGCACGAACTTCTAGCGTCCGGGTGGAGCGCAACCTCGAGGAAGGCAAATACAAGCGCACCTCTAATTTCACCATCCGGCATCCGGGTGAAGGCTGCCGCTTAAAACCAGCCAGCCAAAAACTACTTGCCACCGCCGGCGTTCGCGATAAGAACGAATGACTTTTCGTACCATTTGGCAAACCTGACCTGCACCGGCGCTTGATGCTCGCACATTCATGTTTAATTCAGCCGAAGACATCGCGGGCACCCCCGCCGTCAAGGTTGGCTGGCGTGCGGCTCAAGCCGGGCAGGAGTACGACACATGAGACGTGAGTGGCGTTTATAAAAAAAAAGGTTCATAAAACGCCAAACCCACGGATCGCCCAAGACAATGACTCGGTTGGCCCGCTCGCCTTGCAAGGGATGCGCAGTGGCGCAAGTGGCAAGGTTTCGGAGGTATCACATCTTCGATTGTCGCACCCGTAACGTCGCGATTGGACGTGATTTTTGTTATTTTGATTTAAAGCCACACAAAGTCGGATTTCTGTCGGCATGGCCGAGCAATTAAATTGCTCAAATCGAATCGAGTGGCAACCGCGTCCACCAAGGTAGGAGGATGTGAACAACGTTTTGGACGCTTATATTTGCGCGTTCCGGAGGAGTGTGATGGAATTTTAATTTTAAGCTGACCCTGGGTCTGTATTAAAGGTAGATGATTTACTACAAATCCTTTATAATGGACGATGATTCGAAGAAGGAATGTTTCTCTTTTTTCCCATGAACAGATCAGATTAATTTTAATGGTACTTTCAATTAGGCATGCCGCTTCAATTCTTGCTTTAATGGTTTACATATTCATCTGACTCAGCTCGCTGATATGTTTGTACGATCTTTTTATTTTAACGAAATCTCAGATTTTATTACAATTTTTGGTAAATAATATGCTTCCAAGTGAAACTTACCGAGTACATTAAGTCAATGAAGGCCAGAAATCACAAGTCTAGACCTGCTTGAAGGTTTTTTTTTTGTCAAGGAAGAGAAAAAATACAATACCTTGCAAGTGTTTACTTTATGGATGCGACTTTTAACTGCACAGAAAACTACAGATCGGGTACAACTTAAATGTAAAATTCATTAACAAGGACACCATACCTTATTCTACTAGGGAAATGATGCTTTTTTCGCAACTCAAAACGTTCACTACGTTCCCAACTCAAAACAGTGTTTGAAACGGCTGCTTTTGAGCAGCTGAGATTAAAGAACTTCAATAATTGAAAAATATGTCTCTTCTACTATGGCAAGTCGAAAAAAACTACGACCACTTTTTCCATCGAGAATTTCTATGCGTTCATATTTTTTAAACGAAAGCTTCTCCTGCGCATTCTTCCAAGAAAAAAAACAAGCTTTTGCAATTTAATTTATTTTAATTTGATTCTATTATGGGAACTTTGCATGAAAGACTCTATCAAAACATGCCTATTTGAACGAGAATCAGTCAATGTTAGGAGTTATCATTGAACTAAAGCTTTCAGAAATCGATCTCTAAAATATAAGTTTATATTACAAGTCGTGTTTGACTTTTTGTTTTGCTTCCTATCTGAGCTATGGAGCAATGATCAGTCGTATTTTTTGTACGACTCTTCCATTTGAGTCGGCCTATCAGTTATTATCGCATGATGGTCCTATCAAATCGACGGTCACTTAATTTAAAAAAAAAAATCATAACAAACTATGTAATCTATTAAATTGGTATTATCATATCGTCGTTGTAAAATTATCACGGTTTGTTTTTGGACATTTGGATTAGGATTTGCATGCAGACGCAACACCAAAATTGCAAAATACATTCCGGCAGTTATGGTCGTATAGAATGATGGTACAGAACTCATTGAGATGGTGATCCTCTCACCACTATAATACAAGTGTGCTGCATTGTTTTTACCCACCAGCACTCGTAGCATTATATTCCATTCCCTATCTAACCTTGGGCTAACGACTTTCACAGCACTACCCCTTTCGACACAAGTGCCATCAGCAGAGTCCACTCAATAAATGCATCAAACCTCTGCCTTCTTCCACTCAAACACATACTACACACACACACAGAGGCCCAGCATAACCGCTGCATGTTTATGGATGGAACCGATGGCGTTGCCGTTTCCCGGAAAGACAAACATAAATCCGTTTGCGTTTGTATTCATCCTCATCCACATATCCTGCAGCCATCCTGCGGGAAGCGAACGGAACTATCCTGCCTTCCACCGAGCACCGATGAACCGAAGTATCAATCAAACGTCGTCTTCGTCGTCGGGATTGTGTGTTCATGAGTGGGTAGCTGATGGGAAGTGTGATGTCCCCAGCGGGCTAAAAATATCGTCCCTTTCTATCGCGCTTAACTCTCCCGTCCTCATACCGTGCAGTGGGAACGTCTCCGCGAGGACGTTAAACGCATCGTTGGCGCGAAAGAAAGCCCATAAACTGGTCGGTGGGGCGACAGTGCGACCAACGCAGCAGCAAGGAGTTGTTCGATCGTTCATTTTTCGTTTGTTCGATCTGACACAAAAGGACGCTATTGTAGCCCGACACCATGGATGCCCTTCAAGGACGACGCGACATTAAGCTATAAAGGAGAAGGTGAAGGAATTTTCCATCTATATTATCGAAAGCAATAAGCAGGAACGAGCATGTCTGTCAGTTAGGAGACGGATGTGGATTAATATTCCGCCGCATTGTCTTTGCACACATTTTGCACTGTCACATGCGGCGACGGAGCGAAATCGTCCTTCAGTCCGCGTTACGTGGAGTTAATGAATTTTATGGCCCACCATTATTGTGCGTTTCGTAACACATGTGCGTATGGAATTAGAATTTTTGCAGCTCACTTTTTCTTTGACTCTTATGAAGTAAAGGAAATACGCATTTAAATGCCCAACAACTCACTCCGGATGATGAAGTATCGAAACGGAGTATCGAGATGGAAACGAAATAATGATCCACTTTCGCTGAGTAACGCAATACTACTTTGCGCTGGAATCTTCCAAATTAGACGAGTGAAAGCCCCACAAAAAGTGCACGTGTCTATAAATACGCTCCTAAACAACATGCTCCTAACGATGGAAAGATCGCACTACTCCTGGAGCAATCCCATGCTGGAGAAGAATATTTCACTTTATTATCTTACAATCATTAGACGCTCGCTTCCGAGAAGTTTCCAGACGCTTTGCGACCGACTCCGTGCCATGGGCGAACTCCGTCGCCATTATTCGCTGCTCCGCTCCGAAGTTCTCGATTACAGCGCTTCCCGAGAACTGGCGTACACGAGGCAAAACCAAAATTTGTCGAGTAATTGAATCATCTTCCCGAACCGGCGCAAATAGGTAAATATAAACATTGCGCCCAGCTGTGGGCGATACACTCCGGCTATGTGTATCGGAAAATAATTGCAATTGACCTAGCGGTTCAGCAGCCGGGGCCGCTGCGGTGGTGAAATAATCGCACCGTACTGCTGGTATTAGTTGCTTCCACATTGCCACTTCCTTCCCTCCCGAGTCGCTGGAGACGTCGGCGTCGATTTTCTTCCGAAATGGAAAAGTGGAAGACGCCCGCCCGCGAGTGACGTCAATCCATCGTTTCGCTCTCGGTGGAGTGACCGAATTGAGTTGGCATTTGGAGCTGCGGCTGCATGGAAAACTAGATCTCTCTCTCGAACTATTACGACTCATCAAAATCGTTTTGCTACGATGAGCATTTCGTGGCCGCGCTGGGGTTGAGCGTGAACGGCTTGGTTTGGAACTGTTTGGAGTCTCATCAAGCGCCAGGAAACTGAGGATGAAATAGGGCGAGGTGTCAACAAGGCGTTGTAATAAAAGCTAATGTCCGTGCCAATCTCCATTTGGTACTGAGCAACATCCATTTCAGGCCAATGCTGGGGTGAGGATGGAATGGCCATAGTCAGTGGTTGGCAAAGTATTTCGAAACATTGCAATATAATTCACAACACGGAACAATGTGCTGCTTGGAATGCTTACTACCTAACCTCTAAATACTAACTAATACTGCTCCAGAAGACTGATGCGTTTTATATATCTTGTCGTTTAAGCCATTGTTCGTAGGTGTTTGATACTAAGATCACTTTTAAATGTTAAGAAATAAAAATTGCTGTCATTTTAGGCCGTATGTAGATTTCTGCGTACAGATTGACATCTTGCTATGAAATGATTGCAAAGAACACTTTGTGACTCTTTGCTGAGGCAACACCAAAAACCAATGTTTGTCACTGGTTCTGCGAATTTTACCGATGCCGCAGAATAGCATCTGCTGTGCTCGTGAAAGTCGTCCAAATTGTGATTTCTATTGGTATTACCTCTAGCAGCGTTCATTTGATACTACATGGACATCTCGATTTCAGGAAGTTATACCGCCGTTGGATCTCGCAACATGTAAAAAGTTTTGAAAACAATAACATCAACAGCGGCAACAAACGATTGCAGTTTTTGGCAGGTGTATCAAGTTCAAAAAGCTATCAAGTATTTGACATAAAGCAATAAAAACCAATCCATGTGGGTCGATATAAAGCAATAAACCCCAATCTACTCTCTAAAAAACATGCTTTTAATGCCTTTCTAACCTCATATATAGTGTTTTTTAAGGGTACGCTGAATTTAAAATGGACTTTGCAAGATGAAACCGGTCTTGAGAAATTGAAATGAAATTTGTTATAGAAAAACATGCATATGTTTTTTTTTGGCAATTTCGGAATTATTTAAATGATGTATGTTATGGTTAATAACACCTCGAAAGGAGCCACTTGTCGAACACTGATCAAGGTGAAACAAGCTGAGAAACAAGTGCATGGAGATGAGACTTGGTATGTTGCAATGTTTTGAATATTGCACATTACGGAAGAAAATGACTGAACGATAAAGCTCAATTGGACTCTGCACCAGACCGTTCGAAGATGCACAGCGATGACATAAGTGTATCCCGTTTAGTGATAAACGTTCGTCGAATGCTGTACGGGTACGATTTTTTCTGGTTCGACCATACTGGAATGTCCAGAGCACGGAATAAAGGGGTTAACTGGTAGCATCTGTGCTGACAGACTGATCCCTTGCTCGGCCAAGTGCGGATCGTGGATCAAAGATGCAATTAGCTGTGTTTTTCTCGTTTAATTGTCCCTCTTGTACATGTCTGGTGGGTATGTTTTTTTTTCTTTTGTCCCCTCGCTGCAATTAATTTAATGAAGTGATGAACCGTAGTTGCTTCGGTAAACCCACACCCACAATCGGTATGCTCCAGCGTAGAATTTATGAAGCAGCGGCCCCAGTCCTAATCATGCTGGGCAGGGCGTGTGCGAGTGTAGGGAAAGGCGTCCAAGCGCGACCCACCGCGGCTGTGTTGCGTGTCTGCGTCAGTAAACAATCATTATTACCTCGCAAATAAATCAATCAACCGACGGACGCACCAGCAGCCAGCGCGATAAAGCAGCAATCGTTGGATGAACCGCAACCGCAACACGGAAGACGGGTGGATGGTTGTGGCCCGAACCAGGAGGGGGTGGGGTTTCTCGCGATTCGGATTACGATGTTGCGTTTGGCTGAGGAACTGGTGCTCCAACGAGTCCTGCAAAGACAAACGATAAGAAGTTGCGGTTCAACATGAGCGACGTTTCATAAAACAGTTTCAAGACATTGCTTAGTATTGTGTAGTGTTCGTTTTCATGTTTAGCCGAAGCAGATTTATTGAAAATCAATCTCTTCTGTATGATTAATCATTGTTGATCGGTTTAGCAATTGAAAAATCGGACATGACAAGATACTTTTCTAGAGTTCTTGTATCTCTTTCAAGAAACGGTATTCCTTATTCATATGGATTCATTTCGATTTGCTTAGTGTTTGGTTTATCAGTATAAAAAGTAGTACACAACAAATGAGTATTAGAACATCTATTAAATGTAAATCAAAAAGCCAATGAATATACTCATCAAAGTGTTGTAACTCATCGTTATAAAAGCTCCGTTGATCATAGACGCATGTGAAAAAGTATGAGACCTCTAGAAGCACATGCAGGAAATTTGGAAATTTGGTTTCGTGCTTTTGGTTATAGAGCTCTCATACTTTTATAAAACTTCACGAATCTAACGCGAATAAAACATAAAAATAAAACTCGGATACACTACACTCCAAAAGAACAAACATAAAACGTGGTTAGTTGTTTAGGTTAGCTGCCACAACCGTGGCTCTGCTAATGAAGGAACAGATCAAGAACCTTCGCAGGTCAATTTACATCCGTTTGGTTAGCTGTTTGTTTTTGCTATGCTACATACGGCCCAGGCAACTGCAGCTGACCATATACCTTTATTCGAAGTATGGACCTCTCTAGGGATTTTCGAGACGGTCAAAATGTGACCATTTTTGTTGGAAAAGGTCGCTAACGCTAACGCAAACGCCCCTAACCGAGGATATTCATCAACGTGGGACGATCCGGGAGGATTCGTTTTTTGATTCTCTTTAATGATTACACGTTCTCGATTATGTAAAGTCAACAAGAGGATACTTGAGAGGATAGATTTAAATTAAGCATGTAAAACCAAATTCAATTTAAAGCGCAACAATTACTACGCAATAGGTTGCACGAGCACACCGTCACTAATGACCGACCTCACACTACCTTCGCGTTAAATGACAATTAAAATGTCAACGTTCTATCATGTCCAGTAACATGATCGTTCGCTCTAATGGACGCAGCAATTACGGCTCCATAGCGGCGTACACAGGCAGAATTAAACGAACTGGAGTGCCATAAACTTCCCGTTCGATCGAGCAGAGCCTGCTGTTTATCTGTGACCCGCGCTTGTGCGTTCCAATATCTCTTCCGACTGTGCGGACAGATTTACTATAAAATAGTTAAATGAACCGCGAATGGGTGGTAAAGAAGTTTAGATAGAAATGATTCCATCGGTTCTCTCGTCTCCGTTCCCTGACGTTTTCTGCATAGCGGCTCGGTATTGTGGACGGTATAGCACTTGTGATTGCCGCAATTAGCGAGTGTTCGCTAACCTGTCTAATATAGTTACATAAAAGACGCTCCCCACAGTTACATACACCTGTACAAGAGCAAGGAATACAGCCGTAGTTTCCGACAAAGAGCAACAACTGACGTCGTTGGTGCTAAGAGATCAAAATCGATTGAAAAAAGGCTAACCAGATGTTTTGAATTGGACCGTTTCAGTCATGCTCACAAACCTGAGGAGCCTGATGGGTTTTTTTTGTGAGTGAAGGGAACAACATGGAAATGATTGGTGATGTAAACTTGTATACTTTTGCAGTGTGGATGTTATGTATTTCAATTAAAGCTGTTAGGTTTCTCTAATGGATCTAAGACACTAGAGAGAACCAAAGAAATATGAATCATGTGAATTTCATGATTTAGATGTTCATAGTATCAACAAACCAATCTTAATATTTTGTCGACATCTATATTCTGGATCATGCATGGATCAAATGCTTCGGGCTTGTGACGGACTCAAAATTAAGATGACAAACCAAACCAGAGCAAGTCTCCAATGCATGCTCGGAAGACACTTCACTAATGATTACGTTATATTAGAGAAACTATGAGACATCATGCTTGACATGCTTTTAAGGCCCGTTTCATTTTGTTGGCTTTAGCATATTTAGGTGTTTGTTTTGTAAAACAAATGCTCTATGGGATCCAATCGAAAGGCCCGTGATTATTGAAAAATAAACAATAAATTGCGTACATTTAAGTTATTGGACTCTGAACTCTTCTGTGTTCATCTTTACTTCAGAGATCGAGACTAAACTTAAGTCGCCAAAATACATGGCGATCTGAAATTTAGTTTCCAAAATTCAACTCCAGAAGGCTTATTCACTGTAGGCAAGTGGAGTAAAAAAATGTTCAAATTTATTGAAAAAAAAACAACAAGATAAACAAGAAATTCAACATATTAACATTAAAAATTAAATAAAATCAACGATTTTTTTTACTAAAAATACCACAAAACATGTTCTACAAAGATATTCAAGTTATTGAATACATAATATTGCCATTTTTTACGTTTTTAATGGTTTAGCGAATAAAAACAGGGTTCTCCATTAAATTTAAACCTTTGTCGTATCATCGTAAAACTCAACATATACCAAATTGCATTAGTGTTGCCAAAAAACAACAATTTGTTATACAACATCGAGTTGGACATTTGTTTTATCAAAGTACGAAAAAAGCAAATTGTTGGAATGATATTAGGTAACAGTTGGGAGACAACACTCTAACCAAACTTTCCACAAAGAGAGCGATCAACAGTATATTGTTGCAAAACACACAACAAGCAGTAGAAATGTCCTTCTCTATTTCACCTTATCACACACTACAGACGACAGATAAGCTATTTTCGTAGCTATATCCCATGCAGTGAAAACGCATGCAAAACTTTTGAAATCTGTGACGTAAAAAAAAGGAATGCGCTACGGATTTAAAGATCACATTCTATTTATCGTTTTGGCCAACAAAATGGTCCATAATCGGATTTCAATGCTGGCGCTGGCTTCTTTCCTCTGCATGTGGGCAGCCGAGCTTAACACAACTCTCGCTTCCTACAACTACCCCACCGGTGACCTTTATCATTTTAAGCAACAAGAGAAGAAGAAAAAAACGCTGAAAAGGCAGAAGCTCAACCGAAACAGAAGCGATTTGCAAACCGTGTGCCGGGCGATTCGTAGCGGGTGATGCTCACGCGCTCTCGCACCGTTTTACAGGATTTGCATAAAAACACAATAGCATTCATAACCGATCATCGCCAGGACGGTGCCGCAGAAGGCGACGAAACATGTGACATACACATGGACTGGCGTTGCCGTCGTCACCACCGGCCACTATCACGTTCTTTCGACTTGCTGGCCGAAAATAAAAACCCAGTATAATGCCGAAGACAAAATCACCGTCCAATGCCATCGGATCCGCGGTAGCGGTAGCCGATTGGAACTGGGAGAGGCTCGAACGCGACGCCAAGGGAGTCCTCGACGCAACGGCTTATTTATGCCTTTATCCTTGAGCGTGGCGATGGGTGTTGGAGGGAAAATAAAAATTGTCTGAAACATGAAACAATCACCCAAAAATGGACGGCGCACGGACGGGAAACCTGTTTCGCTTCGTACGCCTTCGGTCAAAACTGGATTTTTTGCACCGAAACCGCTGCGGGAAGGAGGCAGGGCGATGTAACACTAACGGACCTATCTTGAGCGTACCTTAGGGACACCAACTCTACACGCTATGCGGCGCACGGAGCAAGGAAGTAGCGAAAGACTGCCCGTTGGCTTCAGCAAGGGTCGAAGGGCTTTACAAGATTAAGGGCCGGCGGAGCCGGCGATCAGTCTAAGGTCATTGTCGCGATGCTGGGAGAGCAGCTGCAAGCAGGCAGGTGTGCACGAGGTGAGGAGCGTCTTAAGATCCAGCAGGGGAAGAGAATGTCTGGCCACTAGTGTAGTGGTTGTGTGTATACCGCGCCACGGTCCATTACGTGCGCGACGACGAAGGTCAAGATCTGACTCTGTTTCTTTTCTGTTTTTTAGGTGAAAGTTGGCCTGTTTCTGTACCGGTACTAACTGGTGCGGTTTTAGATCACGACTGTTGGTACGCTTCACGGTTCGGGTGCGATAAAAACGCGAAGATCTTTACGGTGGCGCGTCTTAAGGGCAGCGTAAACAGCCTTCAAAGCTAAACGCAGCGACACTTTTTTTCGTGCTCTACCTCTCCGGTGTTTGGACGCAATAATGGTACATAAGGCACTCGTGTTAATAGCGGGCGCTTCCGACATTACTACAAACTCTGCTGCGTTGAGGTTACTGAGAGCGAGAGTCTTCAACGAATGACCTACTGCTCGGTTCGGATGTGTCAAAAACTGCGCAGTACTACCACCGCTGTGGGCAAGTTAGTTTGGCATATACTCCGGCCGGTATCCAAACGAAATCAAGTGGATGGATAGAATTTACATAATCGGACTATCACCGACGGAAGAAGCTACTGACCCGTTTGCAACCGACGCTGCTGACCTCGAAAGTCAAAACTATTTTTAGACAAGTGGTTCGGGAGCAAAATCGGGGACCTGGGGATATCATTTGGGAGTGGAGCAAAGAAGCGTTGGGAGATCACCATTAAACGGCACGCCGCATCTTTGGAACGAGAGTGTGTTATGGAGAGTCGCCCGAAAGTGAGCACATTTCGTACAGAGTCATCCAGGGTGTGTTAATTAGGGTCTGGCTTTTATTTCTCTAGTTGCAACGAGATTGGCGAGTTAGATGATTGCATTCGCACAAACGAAAACTGCACGCACGTGAGAGTTATCAAAGACAGTAAATTCATTCGCTTATCAACATCGTAAACCTTGATAATGCGTCTAGACCGAGATACCCAGGAGTATGATTGTGACAATCGTGCCAGCTCCTCCGAAAGAGTTAATTCCTTCGGCACCACCTTCACGGAGATAGTTTTCAATGTAACACCAGTGCCACCGGAGTTCAACATCTCCGGGGCTGACCGTGGCGGTGCCTGTCTGTTTATTTGCCAAGCGGCACAGGCACGGCGGACGGTCTGTTACACTGTAACAATGATTCGCTTAAGTCTCGAACAAATTTGCACTCCACACCGGGGTGACACCGTGGCCGCCTGGTGACGTGCACCGGCGCCGTGTGACACATTGCTACTCCGGGCACGCATTCAAATTGGCACGGTCAATAGAGCACATGCACACACACAAGCGCGCACCCGCCAAATACAAAAACTCACATTCGCACAACGACGCACAACTAATGGGCGTCCCACTTCCGGACGTAGCTGGCCATGGTTTCGCTTGAAGGCACCCAAATTTTGTGTCACGTTCGTCGTTCGCAGTGGCCGTTTCGCAATTACAATCGAACGTTTAATATCACTTACCTTGTGGCAGTGTGCGACGGAAGCCGCCACCTGGCGGAGTAACTGCAAAGGGTTCCAAACGGACGCGAGTACACTTAGCGCACTTTTTCGACTTTCGCGGGTCTACTAGCACCACACATAAAACCACTCTCGGAACCACACACGCACCCCCGTGTCACAGCTGGACGGCGTACGAAGTTTTCGAATCCGTCGATGTATTAGTTTTGCTTGTTTGTTCTTTTTCCGCGTACACTCCGCTACTGTTGGACGAGACGAGCAAGTAAGTTTGACAGTTTTGTGCTAGGTGATCCTTCCTCCTACCACCGGTTGCGCGTTTACATAGCACCGTGCCGCGAAAGTTACTGAGCTGCGCGATGTGCGAAACCTGATGACGCTGCCAGGAATAATAGTGAAAGACATCTCATCTGACTCATCGCTTTTTTTTCTTCTTCTCTTCCTTCGTTATGGTGCTCAGGGCCGATGTTAATGATAATGGCAAAGAGGCTTGATGATTAATACCATCTCGCAGCGGGAATTTGATGTAGTTCGGTTCTGAGCAACAACAACACAAAAAAACGACAACAACCAGAACAAACAGCCTGTGGCGTCGACGCTGCGCCTAGGCAATGGACGACATTTTTCAAACCTCTTTTTTGTTGTTGTTCGAACTGAAACACAGCGTCTGTTTACATTCCTACACTTGTTGTTCGGTGAAACGTCCGAACCGGCGTCACACCAATACACACGTGCGACCGCAATTGCGCCCTGCTGTGTTAACAAACCATTTGGACCCCCCGAAGTAGGCGCTGGCTCTTGCAGCAACAGCGAAAAACCGGGATGAAGATGGATACCCGACCGAACATTTGTATGCTGTCAAAATCGTGTCGCCTGTGCCAGAAGGCTTCCGCTTATGTCACTTTGTTCACAGCATCCCGCGATGTAGATCCGGAGATAAAGAGCGCACGGATGGACACCAACACACGGGCACGAGCTGGTTACCTGTTGTTTCGCGTGCAACCAATGGCAACGCGACGGAAAGGCAACTTTTGACTGCTACCCTTCAGTGCGGCGTTGTTTTGATTCCCCCTGCCAACTGCCTCTTCAGTACACACGCACACACAAACACACACACACACACACACCTGCTGCTTTCTGTTTCTGTGGTTTTGCTTTTCCTATCTCCCGCTTGGTGAGCGCTCTCGCGCGCAAGATATACAAAGCGACGAGGTCGCACGCGCGCCTACCTTTTACTACCTTTTCTCCCAATCACCCTGCGACTACCGAAACTGACCTTCCTGCCAAACCCAAAACCGGCCCATTTCCCCGCGGGAGCAATCGCGCGCATCGCTCACCTTTGACACAGTTTCGAACCGCGCGGCTCACAGCGAACGCGCGCGTGTTTGTGTGTGATTCGACCGTTCGCGGTTGTCCCTTTTGTCCGGAAAGGAAGCAAAATGATGGTCGACGCTCTTCCTGTTCGCAAAAAAAAAAACTGCCTCACTGCCCAAATAAAACAGCCCGATGCGTACTAATAACACTTTGTTCTGTTGTGCAAACGCATCGCTTTCTTCGTCTTACGGTCGCGATGCATTTGTGCAATGTGCAACTTGCACAACGGCGACCCGATCGCACGTGCACACGCTCCCGGAGCCCGCCGCGTACGTTCGATCGGCAAACGCAATCAAAATAATAACAATATCACCCCCTTCCAGCACCCTGTCTGAATTACATTATTCTCTCATCCCCGCATTGGGGCCGTGATTCGCGGGATTTAATAGAGTAGGAACAAACACATTCACACTGTAACACACACGCGCGCGCGCGCACACACACAGACGAACAAACAATCACACCCAGATAACGCCGGGAGATGCAGCACACCCCCCACCCACCGGTGGGGAACACTTCCACCCACCACCCCTTTTTGGGGCTATGGCCGAAGGAGGGATGACGTTGATGATAATGGGGGTGGGCGCTGTTACCGTTTTCGTTTTGTGCCGTCGTTCGCGACGTTCGCGTGTTCGCGGCCTGGTGTCCGGAATTGGGCGCACTTGGGTGAACCGTAGTCACGTCCGTTCGAGCTCACTGTCGTGCGTTTTCTGTGGTTCCGGTCGCGGCGAACGCCGGTCGAAGCGCATTGCTGCGATGTGCGACGTGCCAGGGGTGAGCAACCCGCTGCAGCGGTGAGACTGTTTGCTCTTTGCCCATGTTGTTGATACGATGTTTACAGTGCGTCATATAACTGTACGGCCATCTGTTTATGTTAGACCAAAACGAACATTTGAAGAGATTGATGAAAGTGATGTTCTAATAAGTTGTAATCAATGACAAAATATGCCGTTCTGTGGTTTTTACACAGTTTTGCAAACACTACTGCAATTTGTTTCGCACAAAATTGCTTCTTTTTCCGGATTTATTTTACGAACCGCAAGCGAACGATTTTATCCTGCATATATTAAGTTATTTTTTACTTAAACCCTATCCTGTGGGTAGACAGAGAGCAATCAATCGAACAACAAATGCAAATCGTGAAATTCGGGTCTAGATTCAGAATTAGATGTTAACTTTTAAGTATTATTTAATTTTAAATTTAAAGTATACAAAGCATAAATGATGCCTCAAATACTGTAAATTAACTAGGAGATCAATTAAGTGATTTATTAGATGTCGCTCGACGAATACAATTTTATTCACCTGTAGAGTTATATTATTTTTAGCGCACGACTTCTGTAAAACTGTAAAAAATATGTAAAAATGTAAAAATTAAGCACAAATATGTTTTTCTAATGTGTTCTCAAACATTTTTGTAAATAGTTGCTCACCCCTGAAAGAAACGACGCACATCGATGCTGAAACGTTGCATCTATCTTTTTCCGCTTCTGCTTCGTGTCGTTTATTTCTGCGTTCATGCGTTTGAATGCATGGAAAAAGTACTATAATGGCACTTGAGGCTCGTGCTAGCTGTTGAAGAATGAAACGGATAAATAATACTAGAAAACCATTCCTTCTTTATGATAGGCACCGCACCTTTCCTTAGATAGGTCGAGATTGGATAGGGTTAAGCTAAGGGCACTCAAACGAAAAGAAAGGGCTAACTTTCAAAATAAACGGCAGCGAATGCTTCATGTCGAGTGGCTTTCAAGCGCACACTCGCATACATTGAAACAAAAGTGCATTCTTGAGGACGCGTTGAAACATTCATGAGAACTATGAGCAACGCGCCTATATACGATTTAGGTGATATTACGTATACTAATGGAAGCAGTGCAACCAGTTCAGGACTAAACATAATCAACTGTTTTTGGAATAACGCAACACGAAATACTGATACTACAACACACAAATCGAATCGTTTACGTGATTAATAAGGGACAGGTGTTGAATCTAACATTTGTGTACAACCTGTTGCATCACAGTACATACGCGGAAGCTTTATGGTGGCGAGTCATGAACGGCAAAGAAGCTTTCAGAAAGCTTTTATGGTAAAGCTTCTATAAATTAATTTCATTCCGGGCATACTACTGTTGCAACTGCTATTAACGATTGAAAATGTTTAAATGCTGCAGTGAACAATAATTTTGAACGAAATCCATTCAATAATAGTGAATTATTAGTGTTAATCATGCAATCGATATTGAAATGGTATCAATTAGTGAAAATTGTGAAAAACATCATCGAATTATTTAGTGAATCACTTTAACGAAAAAATGTTACTTTTGGTGTGTCTATTTTTTAATTATATGCATATTTCGATAATAATAATGCCAATATTACATATCAAGCCATTTACTATATATTCATTGAAAACTTCTATGTCTTAGTATATGGTTAGCTACTATTTGTAACCGATAAAAATCCTTTTTATTGATCGATGCGACGCAATGTTTAGAATTACAATAATTACCATTGCAATTACATTACAATAAAAAACAGATATTACATATACCTAATTACTCATGAATTTTTTTATATAAATTAGACCGGTGAAAGCTTTTCATTTGCTCTTTCAGATATGTTAAAACATTATATAACAATTCGAAAGTAGTGAGAAATTAGGTTTAAAAAATTTGAAATTAAAATTATATAGCTTGATGTTCATAACAAATCATTACAGTCATATAAATCCCATTTAGTATAACAAAAAGGTGGCATTGGTGGCATCAAAAGTTGATGAATTATTTATTTCATTTTTAATTCAGACCATGATTTAGAAATATAATAAATACCAAATATCAATGCATTTGTGGTGGTAACAAATTAATATACTTTCTATTTTGCGTGCTTTGTAGAATCACAATAAAAACAAACTATTTACAAAAAATCTTTGGAGTGAAAAAAATATCAAATTGTTTAAGCATCATGTAGAATATATTATTAAAATTTATAACATACATTTTGCACTTGAATGATATAGTTAAAGGGACGAGGAAAACTTAAACCTTTGATTTAAAACCAATAAACCAACCATCCATGTTATTCACAGATTGATTGCATGTCAAATCTCGCAATCTAAATTTAGCAGCTACCACATTTTCCTCATCTGCGTAAATTCTTGACATGCTAATCTTTCAATCATGCGCCCACTCAGCCACCCGCCACCAGCCATTCGTCATTCCAGAATGGACCCAAAACTTCTAGTAACGCTCGCGGCTCAGTAGATTATCCCTAAACGGCAAACTTACTCTGAAATCAGTCAAGTTATTACTCTCCGTCCACGCCAACCAACGCATCTCAGACAGCATCCATCACGTGTGGCCGGTGTCGGCTTCATTGCCGCACCTGTCGGGGGGAGGGAGCAAAACTTTCCTGCACAAAAACCATCCACAAACACTCGCATCGCGTGCAAGGTTTGATGAGGTGATGCCCGAACGGGAAAAAAAACGTTACTTCATTTCCCGTTCGGCCGTGCGCAAACAGTGGCCAGCGTTTATTTACCAGCCAGCGAGCGCACCAAACTCCTGTGGGACTCGTAACATAGTACGGAAATAAATTATTGATCACGGCAATCGCCGGCATGATCGCAAGTGTGTGCCACTCGTATGTTTTCTTTTCGTTATTGTTTTATTTAATCTAAGCGAATACTCTGCGAGTGTTCGATGGAGGCGCCTAGCCGGGGGCATGCTGTGTGAGTGTTCTGCGGGGAGGGCACTCACTTTTCTCGACAAGAATGGAGGCGCCCAGTTGCTGGAAGCCAAAGGTGAGTGGCTGTTGGTTAAAACTCAATTTTTCTAGCAGAAACAATACCGTTTACCTAGCTGTTGAATGTCAAATGTGACTCCTAGGCATGTGAGACTCATTTTGATTAAAAGAAGAAAAACATCGAGCAAGGCGCCCAGTTACTGGAAATCATGCGTGAGTTACTACTGGCGCTCACGGAAGCGGGGAGGCAACATTTTATCGTACCACGATGTTAACTCCGTGAACGCAACGCCATCAGCGCTATCAGTAGCGCGCTGATCTTTCGGCGGCTCTGAGGTGACCACGATAGCGACCGTCCTCCGTCGCCATCGCCACCTGTAGTCACCTTGGCCAGCGAAACAAACAACAACAAAAAAAAAACGTTGCGAATAAAGAGCAAAATATCGATTTTCGCTCGTGCGATACTATACGCTGCATGCGTTGTGCTGCGCTCAAGCGGTTGGGGAACTCGTTTCGTAGGAAGCAAACGATAATAAATAGCTCCAACGTGTGGGGTGTGTGTGCTGGGTGGGCTTTTATTGTGAAAATAGTAATACGCTGCCACTTTCGGCTTGAAGTGAAACGTACGCTTACGGTGCGTGGAGTTCGAGTGTGTGTGTGTGTGCTTTTCTGAATACGCATGGTGCGAAAGAAGTGGCTCGAAGAAAGAAACACCAAGCAGCAGGATAAACCAGAGATCACCTCAAGTGGGGCGAATACATAGCGCTGAAACCGTTCAACCGGTTCAAGCTCCGTCGAGTTCGTGAGTGATGTGTGAATCGTACGGATAGCATTACTGTCACGACGCATTACCATCACCGGCCGTACGCCGTCGAGGTAAGGACCCGTATCTCATTCTGTCATCCTGTCCCGTCCTGGGCCACTTGTTGAAGAAGGGGGGGAAACGGAAAACAAACGACGGTGACAAAACTGAAGAGTCCCTTTGGGGGCTAGTGCCAGAGCGATGGGCGGGAATATATTCATCGGCACGCGTCTCCATACGCCTGGGGGATGTCTACGGTGCGAGCCTGCGAGGGTGACGCTAGTGGAGGGGTCCAATTAGAGTGTGTGAAGGTTGTTAGCCCTAATGAAAGATTGCTGCGATTGTTGCCACGAGCCACGCGCTCCGTCCGTTCCATTGTGATTTGTATGATATTGAAATGACGCTCATCTAATGAGAAAACTTACCTACGGCTTCGAGGCGGGCTTGGGTAGACGTTGGCCTTGGACGTGAATGCTCCAAGCAGACGGAGATGTTCTTGGAAGTTCTCATTGTTAAATGGATGTGCTATGATAAGTTTAAACTTGAGGCAACGTGTGAGAGCTAATTTCTAGCCCTGTTCATCATGTTTGAATGATTACAATGCATCCTAAGGATGATGCTTTCTCCCAGTTCATTTTCCAACTACAAGGTCGTTATCGGTCACACCTACTTTTAATCGTTTGCTAAATAGATAAAATTGCATTCGGATTAATATTTTTTTTTATGGAGTACGATTTTTTGTATATGTGCTTGAAATGAATTCTTGTTTTAAATCTTATTTCAAATTAAACTTGTTAGAAAAAACTGCTCTTTTTATTTCGATTTTGCTATGTTTTTGAATGAAAATAGCCTGCCAACATATTTTTTAGCTCATGCTTTGTATTTAAAAGGAATAACAAATAGTTGTTTAATATGTCACACACGGTCATATTGAATATTCCTCGACTGTATTGCAGCATTGTGTTACAGTTTTATTAGTTTTCATTTGAATCAATTGAATTAACCTTATTTTTTATGTATAACACAGTATAAACATAACACCATAAAGGCTGAATAGGTTGTTTTAATTGGTAGAAAAATCCAAATCAGTTACAATATCTGTCCTCATTGAACAATCGTGCATTCTTATTCAATATTCATATGTTTTATGCACCTTAAATTAAATTGCCACGCGCTTTTGCTACGTGAGAAACTGTATAAACAAAGGTATAATTTCATTTTGAAATAAATATGGAAAATACAATGTTTTTTGTTGGGAAACGTCAAATGTCGCGTTATTAGTACTACGCGTTGTTAGTACTTCGACCGGATCGAAGAGCGTTCCGTGACAACAGTATAAATACGACCGCAGCAACGGTCTTTAGGAGGAGACTGAGTGAATAAAAATACAATTTTTCGGCTTATTGTACGAAAGATTGCCTAAGAAATTAAATATTGGCCTCCATTTTTTTAAACACATTGTGTATATTTTACTTTCTAATAGTTTTGAACTTGGAACTTTGTTACACGCTAACACGAGAGATATACCATACTATATTTTTCTATTTATTTATTTATTAATTTATTTTTATCATAATAATTTGAATGCCGCAAGGGCTTACAAATGTTTGGTTTTAATCTAAGGGAAGGAGTTGAAAGAGGAATCACGAAGACGGGACCGAAAACGGAAAACAGGGGTAATCAAACTTTATTGAGAATAAAGGTCAATTGAAAATGTATGCATGGCTTGTTATATGATATCCATGTTTGATGATGTTGGACATTGTATTTGCGATACGATTTATTGTTCGTTAACTCTGATAATCTCTTTCTGCAAACATGGAATACGTTCGGAATGCGGTGAGCAACTTAATATTGACCTCTTTACTTCATTTGCATTGTGGATTGTGTGGCATTTTCTCACACTCACCCTTTTGTGGTCATTTTTATCCAATACCTCACAATAGTCGTGCTATCGGCTATGGCAGCACGGAGCACAAAGCGAAAAAACATTTGCATTTCATTTGCATCCATTTTTGCTGATACGTTTTCCCTGCTCCATATGGAACGGACTTTCGACTTTGACCGTGCCGGCGAGAACCTGTGTACGAAATAATCGCACAAGGCAGGTTGTTGTGAATTTTGTTTTCTTCCATGTATACATTTCTTGCTTGTATAAAAAGTGTGTGACGGCCTGAGTGTGTTTGACGGCCACATGGTAGTATGAGAGAAAACGCCCATGTAACGATGATAAGCGAATTGAGGGACCCTTTCGATAGGGGCGTTATTGGAATGGAAAGCGGCAAGATAAAGCCAGCATGTGAGAAAAGGATGTCTGGGGGTAAATTGTTTCCCCGGGCTTCCGGTTCGCGCATGAAAAATTATGTTCTCTTATCGTGGATGTTTTGACAGATGCCAAAAGACGCCGTGACGCGTTGCTGTTAGATACTGTGAAGGGCGTTTGTTGGAGAGCTTACCTATTGATTAAGCTTGGCTGTTCCAACGAAATTATTTTGTTGGTAGCTATTCACTAAATGTAAACAAAAATCAAATCATCAACAAGTTTTAAATGGATTTATAATTGCAGCAGCGTCGTTTACGCGGGTGATAATCTTAAAACGATATCATGAAGATGACGCTTTGAGCCTTCTCGCTAACTATCGCGAAACCTTCCGAAATCATTCCCCGTGCCATATTATATCCACCCCTTTCTTGGAACAATTTCAAGAAAGATAAAAGTGCCTTTGTCCGTTTGCGGCAAACCACAGAAGCTCGTTTGAATCCTTTCTGCTCGTAACGGACCTCCAGCGCCGGGCAGTGGCAGTGTCCCTGTTGGGCCATTTTTTGATTTTTATGTGAACCGACTCCGCCTCGACCGGTATTACTTTCGCTCGGTGAAATGGCATTAAGATTCATCGCATGGCGCATCCGCCTTCCGTGCCCGGAAAGGGAGTTCGCAGTTGATCAGATTTTTTTCCCGCCTTTGAAAGCGAACACCGTTATGGTAAGACTGGTACGCTGCGTGTAGAGAGGTAAGGATTTTTCGCTCGAGTGGGATGAGAAAACAATATATAGGTGGTCCAATTTCATCCGAGAGTGTTGTTTATGTACTCGCTGGCAGGCGAAAAGTTGCTCTTTCGGTAGCTGCGAACGATGCTGTACGACATAGTACGGCTGGTGCCAACTTTGCGACAGTTGCTAAACTGTTTACGTTCCTATCGGAAAGCTAACAAACTGTTTTGCTAATGTTCAGATCAAAGCAGTCTGTGAGGGTTAATTATGTTGTGCTTTTAGTTATTTTTTATAACATTTACAAATGGTTTTGAACGTACAAATCGTTGGCCTGAAAGTCGCTTCTAATATTGTTTAGAAAAAGGGTATATAATTTAATAAAAATATATCTTTCTTTGACCCTTATGCGGATAAGATCATATAAGGTTTGTTACAATTGCGAATATGCTCACCTGTATAGGGAATTCAATACATAGCAATAAGGTAGGAAAAGGTAAGGTTATGATCCGATGTCGATAATCTACGTTACAGCTATGGATTTGAATTGAAAACACTCAAAGTCTTCACTTACCACTAAGAGTCTGCGGCAAGAAATGGTTTCGCCATATTGTTGCCTTGTTCGCGCATTTTATGGTATACTATGTGATGGATGCTTCCTTAAGGTCCGGGGAGACGGTTTCAAGCCCCACCTTAAGCTAAAATTTAGTGGTCGAGTGAAAGGGATCGTTAAATTTTAGTTTTCGTTTACTATTTACAACATACTCAAAATAGAGTCCTATTCACAGAATAAATACAAAACTCAATAAATGCATTTAATTTTAATACTTTAGAATCAAATACAATTTTAAATTTATAAACTCCGCCCGAAATTAATCTACTAGCGAGGAATGACGGAAAATTAAGGTTTAAATGTTTTTGTTATATTTGAATATAATCACTTTAGAATTAGAACTTTTCATCTTATGATATTCAATATCTGCTATATTTACGAGTATTTTGTAAAATATCGGTGATGACTCCATTTTTATTCATGCAACAAATAAAGCTTTGCAATTTAACAATGCAGCAATCAGGCTAAAAAGGCACCCGCAGTGATTCTACTAGCAAATGCCAATTTTTCGATGTGTCTGTCACTAGGTTGTTGTCGAGCGAACTTGCTCCGGAAATCCTATCTGGTTTGGTGGTTGGCAAACTTTCTAAAAAACAATGTTTAATGGGATTTTTTAATCAAAATGTTAATTAAAGGAATACGCGATAAAAAATAAGTTATGATCATATCGCCCATTGTAATAATAGGCTCTTTTTTCCAAACGGTATCTAGGAAGCCCGTGAGGCACCATCCACGTGGACTTGAGATGCCGAAAATGATATTGATATTGATTGCAATTTCTTTCAGCGAAAGGAAACCGCCAGAAACGAGCCATCCGGTAATCAGATGCCGCACCTCCCAGACAGGCACAATTTAATTTATTTCCCAGCCCGCAGGCCGAAAGCGACCTTGTACGCCGTTCGCGGCGAACCGGTGCCGTCTTTCCGCTGGAAGATGTTTTTCGCGATGATTTATCTGCCCGTAGCAAGCGCCGACGACATTATGGCTTCCCGACGACCGCTTGTGGCTCGTTTCAGTTTTTCCGGGCACCGAAAGTTCCACCCTCGCTCACGCTAAAAACCCGACCCGACAAATTACCTGCGAAACGCGTCGCAGACAGTTAGTTAAGGGGTTGCGCTTTCCCTTTTCGTACGGCTTTATTTTTATCTGTTGTGCCACAGAACAGGGGCTTCGTTGTGCGGTTCGCGGCAAGCCAATGTTGTTGGACGTTTGATGAATTGCTCGACATTTGTAATCCGCCATAACTTAATCCCGCCCCCGTGCGGTCTGTATATGCGGGGTATTGTTACGATTGTGTGGTGTACGTTAAAATTCAGCACGCGCGAGGCAAACTAGATTCAGCCAATTAGCGAGACTTAATTGAGTTCCCTGCTGGAATGTGGCTCTGCCAATTTCGCGTTCTGGGAAGGCTGGGGTCGAATTTAGAACTAATGCAATTAAGGTGAGAAGAGCATTTTAAATATAGTTTGTGGGTAAGAAAATGTGGCCTGAGAAAGCAATTCAAGCCTGTTATTTTCTCACAACAGGCTCGCCTGTTATTTTGTCTCAACGATTTAACATGGGAGCACGTGCTTTCTTGAAAGACACTTGGATTAAAATATCTGGTGAAGAGATCTGTCTCTGCTTTGATAGACACCCAGATTTGAGACACTTGTTTTCTTGTTCATTTTCCAGTGTGGAAATATGAGTCAAGCATGTACATATTTGTGATTTATTTTTTTAAAGATTGCAGTTGCGTACATAAGTGATTTGTGTTTTTTTTTTACCTTAAATTATTTATGAATAAACTTCTTTTTTTAACTTTGAGATGTAAAAGCTACTAGTTATAATGAAAACAATTCTTAAAAGGCCCGTACGTCACAAACATGTTAAATGTTATCGTTAAAATCTGTCTTTACTCATCTTTAGAGATTACTACATTAACAATAATACCGGGCATATCAATATTATAGCTTATATAAATACTAAGGATTGATGTTGGTGAATACAGGATATGGAAGCAATTTTAATGTCAAATAACAGTACTAATGTTATTTACGATAATCAGTTTTTTCTTTTTTTCTATTAACATATACAATGGTGCTTTATCGGAAACGCCATACTTTCTATACGATTTTTATGGAAAAAGTTTCTTGAAATACAGAGTATTCCAAATGTTCTCGTGGAAACAGCTCATTTTTCTCTTTTAAACCTGCAAATCTGCATAGTTTTTCCAGATTGCAGCTTTCAATCTCGCAATGGATGTAGTTGAGGACATATTTACGTAGCCGTATAGAGACGGTAGTGCATATATCGATGGGTTGAAGAGCTGAAAAGCGTTATATAAATTGTTAAATTATTAAAGTAAATGCCTTCATTTTAAATAAAATAGTGGAATAAAAATTCGTTTTCATGGTGGTAAACATATTACGCGTAAATTTCCATCGATGAGAGTATCAAGCATTATGATGTTTGGAACAACAGTATTCAAAACCATGAACTCGGTGAATCAATCTTATCGTATGAACACTTTTTATAAAAACGTTTTTTTTTGATAATGTAAATATTATAAGACTACATATTTTATCAACTCAAACATGATGGATAGAGGAAGAGATGTACACTTAAACATAGGTGTACATTCACAGTATTACATAGATTATGGTTCTAAGACGTCATTAAGGATGAGATTGAAGATTAGATTAAGGATTAGATCAATCACAGCAACATTATTATTAATGATGTGGATGATAAAGTAAGCAAACATTTTTAAAACAACAATACGCTTAGTTCTAACCTATTTACGAGTAGTTCCACGATACTTTTTACTTTTTATAAGAAAAAAAATCCAAAGCTACTCGACTTTCGAGCATAAAGAGAACTTGTGTTCTAGAGTGTCAAGAACGGAACACGCTGAACAATTACGAGACGTAGAAAGACCCATTCTGTCTACGAGAACTTTATGATGAATCTTCCCATTCACCAACAAATAGAGACACGAACGTTGAGATGAAACCTCGCGCACTCAAAACAACTGTGGTCAATGTGTAAAATTCTATCAGTAAATATTATACACAGGTAAACGTATTGTTCGGTTGTTTTCTGGTCTGGACCGTTTTGAAGGCGAGCCAAGGTAAATTTTATGAAAAACTGCCTGCAGTATAAGCATTTGTAATTTTTTCAAGTTAACAAAAGCTATGAGCATAATAACTCGAAAACTAATGTGAAGTTTCTCAAGGAATTCTAATATCTATCCTTTAAAGTATGATACTTTAAACTCAAAATATGTTGAAATTCAAAATAGCGAATTTTGATTGTGAGACCCAGGAAATAACAAAATTGTAGGGCAGCACAACATTACATGGCCGGTATCAAAATCCCATCCCGTTTATCTCTAGCACTACCTTATTCGGCAATGAAGAAGGATATTTACAGAGCTTCAGTTTGTCTTGCAGTTTTTTTTAAATCCACATGAAATTCATTCAATTTAAGCACGATTTGATCTCACAACAATCGTCCATTAATACTTTAATATCAAACATGTTTACAGCAACGTCGCAATGCTGTAACATCGTGCACTTCACTATTTGTCGAAGCTGTGCTCCCATAAAGATTCCCTTCATAAAATGGGAATAAGATTCATACAAAGTTCGGAAGCTCTGTTTACCGTTCCAGTATGTTCCACCTCCGGCAGCCCCCGTATCAAACCAACACTACCAACAACACAACACTCCCATACGAAAGAGTCGCGTCGTGATGCTGTCGCGCTTCGTTCGCCGAGTGAAAGGCGTTAAGAGAGCCGTTCAACAAACGGTGCAACAGTGCAATGCTGTGTGCTTTCCTTCTGCTTTTGTTCGTTTTGCTGCAGCGGCCTTACTGCATTGTTGTTGCCTTTCCCTCTCCATCCCTAATATCGCCATTCCGGGCGCTGTTAATATTATCGAGCAGCAAAACTGGTTCCACGGCGGAACTATGGAAGAGCGTGCGGATTAAAAGTTTCCGCAGCATACGGGTTACCATTTTGCACCGGGGGGATGATGATGTCGTCAACAGAAGCATTCGAAGCATACGAAAGCGGGGCAATGGTTTAATCTCGTGCGCCCGGACTTCGTGTTACTATGGCGGTGGTGGTGGTATTGGGTGAACTTGATTAAAGGTCAGAATATTGTTTGCATGATTACTTCATTCGCGGCCGCTTGTTACATTGTTGGAGTTTTCTTTATGGACTTTGGAAATTGTAATGCACTATCGTTCCAAATGAATGTACAGTATGAACTATTGGCTGCTTCTACTGGAACATTTTGTTGTTTCATTTGAACATATTACTTTTATTCATTTTTTATAATTTAACCTACTGATAAGTTACATTCTATTTTTTATATATTTCTAAGTATGACGGCCTTGGTGGCCGTATTGTGGATTCTATTTTTGTTTTTGTTTCAAAAGAATTTCAATATATAGTTTTAATATTTAATATATTATTTTAACCTATAAACGTGCTGTGCTTTCTTCTCTATTTTTATGTGTTTCTTTTATCTATAATGATATTTCTTGAAATAACGTTTATCCATAATGATATTTCTTTGTGAATTACAAACTTATTACATATTTTTCATCTATCTCATTTATATTGCATATTCTTTCTTCATGGTTTTCTCAATTAAAAATCATTTCTTTTCATTTGCTTCAATGTTTATTTTATTCACAATATTCACATGATTATGTTGTTTATTTGAATAAAACTTTTATTTCATTTTTAACACTTTTTTTCTTTTGGTCGTTTTTTGTTTTGCAATTATTTCTGTTTATTGTTGCAACCACTTTTCCTGTTAATAAATCAACAACCCATTTGGAAATCCCCTCTTCCACTAACATGTCCCATGTTCCACTTACAATAAATCAAAGAGCTATTGAACCTACACATGCCCACTTCCGATTAACCCATTTGTTTCCAAAATCTGTTTGGTTGTGTAATAAATAATTGCTGTGCCGAATTCTATCCACAACGCGGTCACCACAAACCACACTATCCACCACGGTGAATCGCATTCTTCCGTGGTCCGTTGTGGGTGAAATTGCACTCACCGTGCAATCCGCCAGTGCAGTACCAGCGATGCATACGACCCGCTGCAACGGAATTGCACCGTCGAACAGGGCAATAAAATGCACCCGATAAGCTATCGTACGCTCGTGCCCTGGACACTGGTGGCGGTGTTCTTGTGTGTGCCGGTAAGGTCGCAGGATAATGCCGGCTGTTCTGAGTGTGGTTCGTATTCTGGGGCGGCACCGGTCCGTGGTCGACATTGGAAGTGTATTTAATCTCCCTCTTAACTCATCCCTCTCTGTCTCGCGTGTGTGCGCGCGGTGTAGTGTGTGGTTTGGCATCCGCTTCCAACACGTTGCGAGTGATCGGCGGTAACGTCTCCGACATCGATCGGTTCCCCTGGATGGCCGCGCTGTACTACCGGGAGCGGTTCACCTGCGGTGGAAGTTTGATTAACGATCGCTACATCCTCACGGCGGCTCACTGTGTGGCCCGGCTGGATGCGGCGGAGTTCGAGGTGTTTCTACGCCGGCCCAACATTGTCACCCTGAACGAAGACGCCGTACGACGCCGGGTGGCACGGATTATCATGAACCGATACCAGCAACTGCGCAACAACAACGACGTCGCGCTGCTGCTCCTGAAGGATCCCGTCCGAGCGGAGGATGGGCTCGTCCCGATCTGTCTCCACGCGGATGGATCCAACGTCGACGGCAGGGAAGCGATCGTGACGGGCTGGGGCACGACGGACAGTGGCGAGCTGTCCGAACAGCTGCAGCAACTTACCGTGCCCATCCTGACCAACCAGCAGTGCCGGCAGTCCGGTTACTTTCGATTCGAAATCACCGCGAAAATGTTGTGCGCCGGCTATCTGGAGGGTGGACGTGATTCGTGTCAGGGCGATAGTGGCGGCCCACTGCAGCTGACAAAGGCGGGTGAAGGCGACCGTGGCCAGCAGCAGCTGGTGGGCGTTGTGTCCTGGGGCAACGAGTGCGCCCAACGCAACTATCCCGGAGTGTACGCGAGAGTCAGCCGGTTCGTGCGCTGGATCCGGACGCACAGTCGAGGTGCTTGCTGGTGCTCCGACTGAGCTGCAGGTGACAGTGAGCAATTAATTCTGCAATTAATGCAAAAAAACCGCTTCACCGGCGGATGAAGCGCCAAGTTTCAATACTTTAGATTGCCTTGAGGCAAGCGCATCGCGTGGGTGTGCTGGAGACAGATTGCCTAATGGGCAAGACGTTCGTTCTCGTTCCACCGCTCGGAGGAAACTCTTTCTTCAACGTTCCGTAGGTGAGCGCTTCATGGAGAGTTCGCTCTATGTGCCCGGGTTTTGCAAACAGCTCCAAACCCCGCAACGACCTCCGGCTTCCGAGAAAATGTTAGTAGAAAATGTCGTGTTTCGCCTGAGAGCGAAGGCAAAGAAAGTGGCAAAGAAACTGTCAATCACACTTTATAGGTGAATAAATATTTTAAACAGAATTCCGATGTTTTCGCCCGATGGCTAATTCTAGCGTTACACGATAAGAACATCATTTGCCGAACTTTGGTGTCCTCGGTCGAGGATTATTTTGGGGCTATCATGATAACTTTCATGTTTCCGTTTTTATTCCTGATTGATTTATGTCATCTCAATGGGTGGTATGTTCGCCGGGTGATCAGCGTAGGATGGAGATTATTGCCATCAATCAACTGAGATCATAAATCAAGCGTTAATAATGTAGTAGGACTTCTTGCTGTGAATAAAACATAATAGTCGTCTTGGCGTTTTCGTGAACTCTCTTCTCACGGTGAGATTATCGTGGGGAATGTTTCCGATAATGTTTCTTGTTTGAAAGTCGTTTCAATATCTGGTAACACATAAATATTCACTTTTCTGAATTGCATAATTCTTTCTGTTGCACATGTCCCATTTGATTGCAGTGTTAATATTGACTTAGGAGATATATTTATTTGAAACCGTAATGCTTTTAGTGAACGCTTTTCTATCAGTTTCACATGAACCGATATTGTAGGATTTAATAGTCAGATGACAGCTACTAAATCCCAAACTGAGCCAATTGTCCTTTCTAGCCAAGAGTTGCTATCCGGACATTTAGACATTAAAGATTAAGAAGGTGCAAGGTGGCAAACAAGTCCTCCCGGTCAGTTCTAATGTCTAGTTTATAAAATATGCATTCAAAAGTGAGCCCATAATACATGCAGATTCATCAATGCGACCTCAGTGATATAGTTCGAACGGAAAGTCCAAACGCACAATCACATATGCTTATCTCAACACAAACATAAATGTGGGAGGCGTAAACAAACACTAGAGTCGTCGGAGGCGTAAAAAGCTTTAAACGTAGATGTGACTTTAAAGTTTGTACGACATTAAATTCACGAGACATCAGCTAAAGCGGCTCATTATCACCAAACACAGTTCGAGTGTACCTCTACACATACTCTGTCGTTGAATTCTCGGTAGCACACATACATTTATAGTAGCAAGAAATGCGGGAGAGTGAATTTCACCATACACCAGACGGAAGATGAAGAGTTGCAGGTTTTTTCGTCTTATACCGAGTAATTCTAGACCGAATAGCTCACAGTCTCAGCAATGTTAAGAAACTTTCATCTGAGCTTCATCTGATACCTTAAGGAAACATAGTGTTATCCTGCTGCCTGTGTTTCTAATAACTCCGCTAATTCCGTCATGGGTGTATCGGCCGTCATTTATACATTTTCAGACTTAGTTTCAGACATGGTTTGCATAAACAATATGTGTACTTTTGTGCAAATAAAACGAAATTTTATGAATTTGCGAAACGCTCTGTTTTGTTAAATCAATTGATGGACCCGATTACCGAAGAAAGTGACTTGTTTTGGAGCTTCGTCAAAAATTTGGTTTTTCGTCTGTTAGCTTGGGAATGTAAGCTACATTTAAAAATAAAAAGGTTTTTTTCCATAAGCAAAAGTGTTATTTTTACATAACACGGATTCATGCCAATTGAAACAAACCTAGTTAGCTTTTTGAATACTTGTTACTCCAGCTTCGACAATAACATGTAGGTAGATTGCGTTTACACAGATTTTCATGCGGCATCCGATAAAGTTGACCATACTCTATTACTGGCTAAAATATCAAAATTTGGAGTAAACAGAGACCTCGTGTATAGGCCATTAGTTTTCTTAGGAATAGGTCAATTAAAGTGAATATAGGAGCGGTTTACTGAACGACATTCTCTAACGATATTGTCTATTGCCTACCTGACACTTGCCAACTGCTATTCGCTGTTGACCTAAAAATCTATTTACCTGTAACTTATTTAGCTGACTGTCATATCCTACAAAACTGTTTGGTTGAATTCAACTCATGGTGTGCCAAGAACCATATGCACGTTAGCGTTGTTACGTTTTCGAGGAAAAAAGCGCCTGTATTGTATATTTATATGATAGTAGATGCAATCGTTCCTAGATGCGTTGAAGCTCGTGATTGCGGAGTTCTGTTCGATAGCAGGCTTACTCCTCAGAAGCATTTTGACCTGACAATTTCCAAAGCTTTACGTGTTCTTGGATTCGTTGTACGTGTTTGTAAAGACTTTAACAATCCTTTTTACTTAAAATCACTTTATTGTTCGTTGGTTCGTCCGATAAATGCGTTTGCTAGTATAGTTTGGTCACAGCGGCAACAAAATACGATAGCTAGATTAAAATCTATTCAACGCAAATTTACAAAAACTGTATATTATCGATCTAACCAGATAATAGCTTTTGTCGAAACTACCGGACTAGATGATTACGTTTTGGACTTGATTCACTTGAACATAGAAGATTGACGGCGTTTTTCTACACAAGACCATTTCCGGAAGTAATAACACCCCGTTTATTTTAAGTAAAGTCAACTTTCTAGCTTCTGGTAGACTAGCCCAACCTAGACAATGCTTACGGCCTGATTATAGATCCACAACACATAGTGACCCTATAACTCAATTCATGGAGGCATACAATTCTATTAGTAATCTAGTTGATGTGAATTTGACGGTTAACCAGCTTAAAAATTGTTTAAGACTATTATTTTGACGATCTTTAGCTTTATTTATGCGTTGTTTCGTTTATATCTGTTGTTATGTTATGTGGGCAAACTTTGTCAGATATCACGAACTTCGAATAAATAAATAAATAAATAAATAAATAAATAAGCCAAATTGATGTTGATGTTGTTATTGCAGAACTATTTGTATTGTTGTTTCCAACAAAGCTATCGAAAGCCCTTACTCCCATTATGTAGCCTGATGTGCTACAAGTGTTTAAAAGCTAATGAAATTATGTCAAAGCGGCGGCACTGCGAACAATATCCGCACAAAAGGCAAAAGGAACCCTAAAACCCGCACAAAGGCTACTTTGACGCACTAAATACGGCATTAAATATGTTTCGAGCAGATTTGAAATTCCTAAGCAGAGCATTAGCCCGCTTCCGCTCGCACAGATTTTCCAAAAAGCCCTCCCCATCCTCCTCACGTGCGCCCGTTTCCACACACACACACACACACACACACACACAAAGGTCACGCGAAAGCTCGAGAGGCGTGATTGAAACCATTACCCAGATCCGCAAGACGCCCTTCGCAGCATCGGTTTTGGGAATGGTACGCCGCGAATGTACCGTTTATGAAATAAAAGCTTAACTGCGAATTACGACCAGGGACGACCAGACACACACGCACGCACGGAGGTTAATCGAGAGCGATGCCACCATCCCACCCCCAGCATCACCGGGCTTCAATTGGTGTCCAATTGATGGGTGGTGTGCGTTCCTCGATCGTTGCTATCGTTCCTGCTCTTTCGCTGGCCCCCGGGGGGAATAGCGTGCAGTCCTAATTTTCGGGACACAATTCAGCCCGCCCTTCGGGGTCGGGGAGCTGGGGAGTAACTTTAATCTTTCCGCTCATTCCCGTGCCGGAATTTCGTTCCGGTGGAGCGGCCTCCAAGTCCCTTCGGAGTTTTGTTGTTGTTTCGGCTGGCCGTTCTTCTTTTGCTTGGCACGATGACTCCGGTGGTGGTGAAAAGGCGAATAAGGCAAGCACCCCTTGGGGGAGATGTTCGGAGCGGCAGCACGTTGTTCGGTTGTCACAAAAGTTCCCTGGCAGGGAATGTGCGCATGCTCCAACTGGAAGCAGTGTGAGTGCCGGCGTGAGTGATCACACTCGAACGCAGGGGAACGGAACACGTTCGACTTCGTCTTATCGGTCCATACTGCTCATTCGTACCGTGGCAGGATCGTAGAGTGGCCGGTTGTGCCGTTGGCTGGCCAATCTCTTCCGGAAGCATACACACCGCGCTTCTGGAGGCTAGTGAAACAGGTGCCCGTCCGCGAACAACGTACGGCACAGCTCCGTCGGTAGTTTGATCAGAAGAAGAGGAGGAAAAAAACAGTAAAAACATTGTAACGAAGCATTGGAACGATAGTGCACAGGCTAGTGACTCATGTGAATGTGGCAAATCGATTTTCATCTACACGTTGATAAGGCATAGCACGATGCTCTCAACGTATACAGCATGCCCGTAATGGCGACGGTTAATATCGCGCTCACGAACAGTGTCGATGGTGGTATGTGGGGCGTCATAAAAATGTATTAAACCCGGAGCAGCGCAAATTGGGCGACATTTCCGACATACTGGGCGCCAGCTGTGAAGGGCTGAAGTGCATTAACGAAGCGGTCGTGTGCTGCAGGATGAGGTAAAGCACATGTTCCCTGGCTACTACGATGCAACGTACCAACATGCCCCACGTGGGACGATCGTACGAGCGCTTTGAACGGCTTCACTTTATCGCTTCGCTTCATCGAAGTAATTGATCATTTGGATGCATCAATCGGTGGCGCAGAGGAAGGACCGAAAGGTGAGAGTGCGTCCATGTGCAGTGCGCGTATTGTGTGCTCCGTCCGACGGACAGCCGGTGGCGTGAAATATGTATTAAACATTTACGACCGTTGCGATTCCGTGCCCCGATGAGGGCATCGCGAGGATAATGGCCCACACACGCGACGTACTGATCAATGTGATTACAAACAATTACATTTTCCGGCGCAATATGAGTGCGGCAAGCCCGTCCCGTGCGTGCTACCCGAACAGGAAAGCTCTCATAAGCAGCATGTGAGGCATGTTTTGACGTGCTTAAATCTTCACTGTTTGCTTTGGTTGTCACCGTACATTTGGAAATGAGTTGAAAACCACAGTATTAGCTTTCATCTCTATCGCTTCGTTAACGAACGGCTCATGCTGCTCGCGCGAAGCTGCCGCTGTGGGTTTGCCAGCGACAATAGATCATGTGGACGGTTGGCTGTCATAAATGCCAGAAAAATGATATATGTATCTCTCTGCGGCAGCACCTATCGAGTTTGACTTGCGCTGGATGTGGACGGTGCGGTCTTATGATTAAATCCCATCTGTGATGGACTCTTCGTACGTCGGGTATAACGATCGTTTTAGAATTATCGTTTCAATCATTCCGAACAGCTGCTCTATTTGAATTTCAGCTATTAAGGACAGTTGTACCTCCTGAACATACGATCCTGGATAGTTTCAACAATTCAGAATGGAATTTTTCAAACAAAATCAAAACAGTACCGATTTATTGTTTTCCTTGCCATATTCAAAGATGTGTAGTTGAATTTTTAATGCAATTTTATGGATGCTTGAAGCACTTTACTAGATATCTTTCTTTTACTAGAAGGTGCTGTTTGAAGTTTTCAAATATATTCGTACACTTTCTACCATTTGGGATATTCCAAACATATGTTTCGGATCATTACTCTGATAATCGATCTACGATCAATTCTACGATCATAAACTATACAATCTCGAGACCGCAAAGCTGTTGTAGCGCATGATAAGTAAGAAAGTGAAATAAAATGTATAATTTAGTAGAATGCTCTATATGCTTATTGTAATTTGTCGAAATTTGCATATTGAAGCTTTTGGACGTCTGTAATTTCAATCTTATCCTCCTATTTTACTGTCGGTAGATTGGTAGAGTTAATGCTAAATCATATGGTCCTCTGTAAACTTGTATAATCAGTACGTCTGAACATAGATATATAGCATTGTTTGGTGATTTTTAATTACAAAATCAATGGAAAAAGATGAACTTTTACAATAAATAATGAGCACCTATTCGAATTCCAATGATATATTCCGTAACAATCAACATTAAGCACCATTTAGCCGATATCCAGTGTAAAGACATTGGAATCTAGAGGAATTATAAGAAAACTTATAGCTATTACAATGTGTCATTGATCAACATGTTTGCTGTTCTTCTTATTATCTTATTTCTTATTCTTCTTCTTCTTCTTCTTCATATTCTCCTTCTTAACTATTTGAGTTTAATTTGTATTTAAAACAATTACAATTTAATGCTCTGTATTGTGTTGTCTTACCATGCTCTCGGCACTTTCTCCCTGTCTTTTGATTTTATCCCGGGCATACTCGGTTCAATTGATGATGTTCCTTTTGTTGGTGGTATTGTAGGAATTATTTTAGGACTTATTTAATGTAATACTGTGATAATGTAATCATTGTTTCTTCGCGTTAACATGCTGTACAGCTTTTGCTTCTTTTGTTGGAATTGTTGTAGAAGTGAAGTTTTTTTGCATATCATATGTCTCAAAAACTAGCTTTAAGTATACAGCAAACATATTTACTTCAAAATATGTATATTTATTACAAAAACACGAAATTCAATATTACTCCATTTTATCTGCACTGTCTTTGCACTGCTCAAAATCAATTTCTGATTTAAAATGTTTAGAAATGGATAATAACGCAAAATCGCAAACACAAAACCCAAAAAATGTTATAAAAAAACTCTGCTATGCTGACTTCTTTCATCGGTCTTGTTGAACTGTTGTTCTCAACAAATACGAAAAGAGCTTAAAATTCAGTTAGTAAACCGTTCGAACAAAAGAAGCAGGAAGCAGCAGAATGAACATAGAGCATTGAAAAACGTGTGGCTATGTTAAAGTATTGCGTAGAACAACTTCACATATAACTTGTCATGCATAAGCAATACTAATACGTACATAACGACATGTTTCAAAAAACGAAATTTAATTTAAGAACTTATGTAGTCACTAGCTTACTACCGACGTCCTAAATTCAATGCTACACACGCAACAAACACATATTGATTCGCTTAAAGTAAATTGTTACTGAGTTGTACTTACGCTTTAAGCAAAGCACTATCTGATGTACCGCTGAGATGTTGCTTCAATTTTTCTCTACAGCTCAGATGATGCTATCTGTTATTTTTATATGCCACCATTACTCTGAGCCGCACAAACAGTTGCATTGTTGCAACGTCCCTCGTTCCGGACACACAGCACAGCGCGTGCTTCAAAATCTGCCATCCATGCATCCGCGCTGTTTGCCGTCGTGAAGCATGTTTTCCCACTGCAAGACGATGTGAGATTCGTTCGCAGCACACGTAGCCCAGCACTTGAAGCCATTCCGCACCACACTTGATGCCCGTCGTTCGAAGGGGCTGAAGATTTTTGCATGACCACCCCCGGAGGAGGTGCTGATGTTGTGTGTTGTCGCCCAAGTCTCAACTAACCTTCAACCGCTGGCTTTGGCGTCACGTAGTGTATGTGTGTGTGCGTGTTTGTGTGCTGTGTCTTGGCAAGACCCATCTCATCCGCAGAGTTGGCCAGAGCAAAATATCCGGGACCATTCGGAACGAAACGAAACGCCCACCAGCCGGGACCACCGCAGGATCCTACGGATGTGGTCAAGATATTTCCTCGGAGGGAAGCGAAGGATTTACGCCATGAAATATAATATAATATTTCCTAGTTGGAATCAGTTTTTTTTTTCTTTGCATTATTATGTCATGTTAACCCTCCCGCTGTTAGGGGCGTTAGGGCGCATAGATTGGATCGTTATTCGTAGAAGAGTGTGAACGAAAAAAAAATGTCATAAATCAACCCCAAAACCCGGTGATAAATTAGGGGATAGTAGTTTTTTTTTGTTTGGTGAAAAAATGAACAAATAAGGTCACCAAGGAGCGTCTCAAGGCTGTGCGGTAGAGAGGAAGCAAAAAGGATATTGCGATATTTACACGTTTACAATTTCGCAGCACCAGAACTTGGGTAATATTGAATCGAAAAGAATCTATCACATTGAAAATGATTGCTTTGCTTTGATAACTATTGCTAACTTCCATTTGATAGCTGCTGAAGCACCTTTAATTGAACGTTAACGAAGCATTGAAGGCACACCGGGAAGCTGGCACACTATACTGCCGCTAATAAAAGTTAACTAGCGCACCATAATAACATCCTGCACCCTTCTCGCCGTACGCAGCGGAACGTACGGTGGTGAACGTCGCTCGGTCAGTCTTTTTAATCGAACATGTTGAGCAAATTTTCTGCACCACTCGCACGCGAATCGCACATGCGAACATGCGAATGCTCCTTCCGCGGCGTGTGAGTGTGTTTGGGTGGCGTTGGATATTATGTGCACAGGAAAGAGAAGTAAACAAAGAGCGAAAGAAAGAGAGGAACAGAGGTGGTAAAGCGCTGCCAACAGAAAGCGGTAATTACGTTTGGAGGGGGAAAACTTTCAAGTATGAGGTAGAGATTCAAGCCAAGGAAATTGCTGCAGTATTGACATTTTATGTGCTGCAAGTAGTTTTTGAAACAATACTAACCAAAGTGTAGGAAATGTTACACACTATTTTGCTTGGTTTTCTTATGGAGTTTCTTCCTATTTTTACTTGGTTAACAGTTGGGTTAGACATTATAACATTCCTATTTGAACTTTATTCAGCTTTATTCTTTGCTTTTCTTTATTTAGATATTTTATTTTTATATTTTGCTGTAACCATCGGACCAGAGTTGCTCTAAATGATAATAGAATATACAACTTAAAAATAATTTTAAAAAATCTGTAAAATGTAACGCATTTGTCAGGTCCAGGATGTGCAAGATGTCACATTTTTGATTTAAAACGGTTTGTAGTGATGTGGAAGTCAAAAATATCTAGTTGGAACTGATTAAAGCTCTGGCTCATAGCTGCTATTGGAGCATACGTTGCATATCTGGTTCTAGTTCTCGAGTGCCGAATGAATGATGCTGTACGGAGTGAACGATATGGCGCGTTAACGTTAGCTAGTAAGCATGTCCGGTACATCAGTTTCGTGCATCAGAAGCTTAGTTATAAACATGCACTGTGCCTTAGTGCTCCTGTTGTTCAGCAACTGAAACCCTAACAGTAAACAGCGAGATTTATGTTCATCAACATTTTATCATTAAAAGAATGTCAACAATTACTTAAGAACTAAATCAGATGATAATGATTACAATTACGATTTAAGACTATTATTAGGCAGCCATTATTCCTATTTGAACTAAGTCAGATGATTATAATTACATTATGATTACAAGTACGATTTAAGTAATAATCTTAGGCAGCCATTATTGAATAATGAATGTTAACATCTGTCTTATGTCGTCATTTGAATCACAGATAGTTGTTCATGGAATATTTTAAAATTGTTCGATAACATTTTTGTATATTTTTGTTCTCGACTTACAATTGTCATCAATCCATTATCAGTAGGCTAGCTGTTTTTTTTTTTCAAATTTTTAGACCTTTTATGCATATCTAAAAGGCTTTTATCCAAATATGTCTTTACTTAGATTGGCTTATTTCAAAAATATCACTAATAGAACAACATCTTCAAAGTCCTTTCATGTTTTGATAGTAAAATGAACCAATACTCAACAATGTCATGTGCTAGGATTATTTATCAAAACAATTAAACTAATTTTCAAATGTCAATCAGTGTATCAGTATCAGGAAAAATTACTATCTAGAAAATTTAAAAAAAATACACGGACCAACAACAATTTTGTTTTATTATTAATAACAATTGTTGTTATTGGTTTGTTTGTCAATATCTCTAACCATTTTCGAGTTATCGAAGCTCAAAATTGCTAAAGTGTTAGTTGACACCGGATTTGTCCGTTTGTGTTAAATGATTTAACAAGAAATGCAACACAAAGAAGGGAAATGAAGGTAATATAGGCATTGAAAAAACGAGGAAGAAAAGTTAAATTGGGTTAAAATAATGTACCACATACTGTGATAGCTTCGAATGTGTAGCAATCATTATTAATTTTGACACTTTTTACATTACTTTTGAACTCGAAGCTTTAAGCACAAAAGTTTTAAGCTCAGTTTCATGCACACTTGCACAACATATTGCTGACCTATGATACGAAACACCGAGCTGTATTGCAACTCTCAAAAACCCATTCGTTACGGCGACCGACAAGTGGCGTCCACTAATTGGGACTCAATTCCCAGCTGTTTTTTTTTTTGCTTTTCGTCGGGACGCCATTCGTCTCACTCTCATGTCCGTGCTAGTGTTTCCGTGTCAGCTAAACACCGCCCTACACGCAATGCGGGAAAGGAAAGTGAGCACACGGTTCACAGTTCACTAGGAAATGAGTAAGAAAGTGTATGTGTGTGTGTGTGAAACGAAAAAAAAACACCCGCAGTGAAAGGCGCAAATTCCACAACTAACTCCTCAGCCAAACTCACTACTCCCTCGGGATGGAGCAGCGGCAGCAGCGCGCGGTGACATGCTTTCGGTGGCTGGTCAGGGTGGGTTTACATTCTTTTTCGCTTCGTTTTGCTGCCAACTTTTTCCGTTTTGCTGCGCGTTCCGGGTCGGGAAGATCGCATTAAAGCATTCCGGCGGTGAGTGCGTGAGAGAGACCCAGCGGAAGGAAGCGCCAGTTTTAGGGCTCGCGGCCGAACATCATTAGCGATGCCGATCACGTCAGAAATATGCTTTTTGATTCAATTATGCCTCTCATGGGGATGAAATATTGAACGATGACGTCAGGATTAGTTCGAAACGGCGGGCGCGGAGAAGATGGACGGCGCACGGAGCCACACGAACACGAGCCGGTGTCGGTGTAGTACCGGACGCGGAAGAATGTGGTTCGGGGAGAGTGCATAAAAGCACCATAAGGGGGAAACGTGCCGCGTGGTTTAATTAAATTTTTGGTTTTACTTTTATGGCAGCATGTTTTGCGGAAGATCCGTGTTCGTGGTAGAAGAAGAAGAGGGATGAGCTTTTATATCCTTAGAGACGTTTGGTTGGGTCCGGCTTCTAAATAAAGCCATCTCCGAAGCCAGCTTTGGAAAACATTGTCCCAAGGGATCTTCAAAACAGTGCACTTGTTTGGTGTGGTTTTAAATTGTCCATCGTTTAGCATTCACAAAAATAGATAGATATACCGAGGGATCCAAGAGATAGCTTCACCAACACCGATAAGTTTGGGCGTTTATGAAAGTAACCTCAAGCATTTACTAAATGAGTTCCGAACACAGATGGCTGGCACGTACGGTAGAAGAACGAAATTCTTCCAAACAGTTCGAGTGTAGTTTCGTCGAATTTCTTCACTTGATTGCCAGTGGCTAGTAGGCCATGCGATCAGTTTTATTGTTTCGTTGAATTTAGTGCCTCAAGATGAGACAGCGTGGATTGAATAATGGTTAACCGTTCAGTTGATTACCTTCCGGAAAAGTTGTCGTTCCGCGAATGCGTTCTAGTCCTGTGTAGCCGCAGTTTGCGTTTTCTTATGTTATTGTTTAGGGGTTCGGTTAGCGTTCCTCACCAAAACTGTAGCATTATGTACATGTGTTAGGTAACAGTTGGAAATATTGTGTTCTGGCTTATAATAACACCTGCCCTATTTTTATGTCGTTAGAGTATTTCACATAATGCACACTTCTATGTTTTTTTCAGAGTTTTACATTAAATTCAGTCCACGAATGACGGGAATGAACAAAAGGACATATTTTTGTCTCAATTAACTTAACCCTGCTGCTGTCAGTCGGGACTTCCAATCCTTTCTAGATTTAATGTTTCAATCCTTTCTAGGTTAAAGATAGTCGGATAGCAATCTAGTATCGATCTAGTCGAGACTTGAACCAACGGCGTACATTAACACTTACGGTCAAATGGACCGAATACTCCTTTGGTGCAAATCGAGGTGTCAATTAACACCTTGAAGGCTATTTTTGGCCATTGTTGACCGATTGGGCTAAAATTTTCTCCAGTAGTGCGCGAACTATTCTAGTTTTATAATCCGTCGAGTTTGTGACCTTTATCCCCCCTCCCTTCCGTTTGCTCCCCAGCCCCCAGCAAAAATTTGCCCCATTCGTAAAATTTTTCGGAGCCCAAATTCCATGAAATAGGGCAGTGGTCAAGGACCTGCGAAAAAAAAAAATCCGATCAAAATTGTGGAAATGGCATCACTTTGTGGATATACACAAAGCTCCCGCTGTCTTTTCATAGAGAAAGTCACGTGTCAATTGCAGAAGCTATGGAAAATCGTGTAGACCGAATAAAAAGTGTTTTTCTATGTAAGTAATACAAAACTTTATCAAGCATGACAAAAAATAAAACACCAATACAAAATTCCTCAATTTCAAACCAACATCATTACAAACAGATGGCAATATGACTCACGATAGTCGATGCCGATAGAGAGGGTCATGGCTCTTAACACGATTGAGGGAACCTCGTGGTCCCCAATCGTAGGAGCTCGAATTCCGTCTCGGAAAAAGAATAAGAAGAAGACATCTTTATCAATTATGACTTAAGACAGCATAATGCACAATAAAAACGTAAAAACGTTAACGTAATTGTCCGTTAGTGTTAAATCAATAAACAAAAATTATCATGCTTACAGTTAATCAATTGCTGTTAACTATGCTGATGACCTGTATCTCGAGCTGGATTATGAACGAGTTTATGTAATAATGTTAATTTCGAATTTACCCTTTTTTGAAAAATCTTGTTCAGTTTTTAATTTGATTTGACTAAAACAAGTGGTCGAGAGTAAACTTTACACAACAATGTTCGTTCGAAATGCTGCCTTCCTTAAGCTAGGATAGCATGTAGTGTTGCTACCGACTGTGCAGTGGCTTAGCCGTATCCAACTCACCCTCAAGAAAGCAATCCGACGAGATATGCTGTAAAATTGCGTGCTTTATAGAGAAGGTAACAAATTTCCTTCGAACCCGTCGCTGTAAATTCTATACTGGGGCTTGAATCTCCTGGCATCTTGTTTGTCTGCTGAACTATTGATTCAACGCATTTTTGCTCTATTGATTTTCGAAAGAATCTTTATGTTTATGTTTATGTTTATTGTCAATAGTGATTGGCCAGTGGTAGAGGCCTTATCACTTTACTTAGCAATCTATCTTATATGACTATAACATAATTGAGAAAAAAAAAACGACGCAACAAACATCAAACACGTCCCAGCGCACAGGGTTACAGTCAGTTACAGGGTTACAGGGTTACAGTCAGGCTATCTAAAATTGAAATTAGTCGCACCGTGCCAGTCAAAATTTTCAAAACGTGAGTTAAATTTAAGAGCCATCGCA
>KB672957.1:857425-878343 GCA_000349145.1 Anopheles dirus
AGTTCAGGCGAGTCAATTTCATTAACTAGAAGCTTAGCTATAAATGTACATTGAGCAGTATCTCGTCTCCTAGCAAGAGTTTCCAGACCAAATAACATGCAACGAGTAAGATACGATGGACGATACGCAACATTACGCCATGGAGTGAAACGCAGGACAAGACGTGTAAATTTCTTTTGAACAGTTTCTAATTTATCTGCCCAAAGACTAGAAGATGCATCAATGTTGGCCCCACTTCTCCAAGCAGCGGTTTTGTGTAGGAAACCAACAATAACTACCAACTATTTGACTACAAATTAGCAAGTGCCAGTTTTAAGCATCAATTGAGACACTATTTCAGTACATTATATTCCTCTAGTATCACTGCATTGTTTCTTATGATACGAATCTCGATAAAATAGTACCTACGTGGGTTCCATAAATTACGTATCACTAAATTTATTTCCATGTAATGAATGATGCGTTACATTTGGTTACAAAGGTAGGAGAAAATGTGGAATTTTCTTGTAAGGAAACATATGAGTATCACCTCACATTGTTTCGATCATTTTTGCAATACTTTTTAGTTATGCTTAACTGTCTTTTTAAATAAAGTTAAAAGCAAAACATACTTCGTACCTCTTGCTGAATTACAAAAGCTTCCCTTTTTCGTCTCGTGCGAATCCTGAAAGCCTTCTTGAGATAACGAGCCGTTCCTCTTTGAATAGGAAATGGTAAGCTTTCAGACGCCCCAGGCTTTCAGCGATATGGAAATGGTCGTATGAGAAAATATGACATCAATCATGCATTAGCACCATTCCCACTATCGCCGACACCCGTAGCGAGCCGAACCTAAAAGTTGCATTCAAATTGCTCGAGAGGATTACAAACCCCATCGAACTAGGTACGAACGGAAGTTGCCTCTATCATGATTCTATGAGGCACAGACGCGCAGTTACGAAAAAGTAACGAAAAGATGTTTCAATCTAATATCGTTTGATACAAGCATGCAACATTCCGAAACATTCATCCGGAAACCATTGAAATCAATTCAACTAATTGCTTTTCGTTTTTATGCTTTCATGCTTTCTCCGCAGACATCCATCCACACGGGGCAGACAAATAGCTAGAACGGTAGGATCTCCTGAATGCCCACAATGAAGTCGCCAATCGTCAGTTGGTTCAGCCAGCCGGACAGTGGCGTGAATCCGACGCAGATAGCCATCTACGGGTCGGTGTCGTTCCTGGTAGTTTCGCTGGTCGGCGTGCTCGTCTACATTACCTGCTCGAAGCGGTACCGGCTCAACTGGTACGAGAAGAATCTGCTGGAGTCGGCGAAGGAGCGGGAAGCGGCCCAGCGGAGCAGGTAGCGATGCTTATCCGTCATCACACGTGCCAAATGAGCCACCTGTTTGATGGCGTTATCGATCGGACCTTCCTTTTATTTGGTTCTCGCTTTGTTTCGCACGCCCTCCTCGTCGGGCCCAAGCCTCGAGGGACACATAACCTGCCCAATTGCGTACAACGTGGACGCCGTTGCCGGGACGTCGCGCTATCTCAACCGAGCCGGTGGAGGCAGCCCCCAGACACGGGCCGAGCATCCCCCGTTCTGGGCGTCGCAGGGCCTCTACCGGAAGAGTGACAGCCGGGGCCAGTTGATTGACACGTCGGACGGTGGGTTGTGTCGTTGGTCGTCGCTGGTTTGACGTGGACGGGTAAGCAATACAAACCGTTCTTCTCTTGCCGCTTACAGAGGAAACGACCGGCGAGGACAGCGGGGATTCGGCATGCAGCAGCAGTAGGTCAGTTATAGCGGCACCCTGCGGTGCGGTGGCCATCGCCAGCACGGGCAAACACGTCGTGCTTGTTACGTCCAGTCCAGCCAAGCCCACGACGTCAACGACGACGGCAGCGGGCAGTGCGGGCAGTTCGGGCGGGGCCACCAAATCGGACCAGACCAAGATCGATATGCTCGACTCCGTCAGCACGTGCAGCACGGTCAGCCGGGACGAGCTGGGAGGCGAGGACGCCCGCGGCGCAATCCATCTGACACTCAGCTACGATCCGGCCGCCGGCATCCTGAACGTGAAGCTTGTCGAGGTGAGCGATGGCGGCGATCCCGCTGTCATAAACCCGCGTCAAACCATGTAACCGGTTCTGTTCCTTCTCTGCCCTCTCTCCCCGCGTCCCACCAGGCCCAGGATCTACAGCCGCAGGACTTTAGCGGGACGGCGGATCCGTACGCCAAGATAAGGCTACTGCCGGATCGGAACAATATGTGGCAGACGAGGATTCACAAGAAAACCCTCAACCCCGGTAAGTGGGCAGCAGCTACCCGGCGTGACATAATGGTTTTGGGTGGCGCGGGCGGACGCGCGGGGTTACCCTTTTTCCCAAACGCATACGGAATGGACAGATGAGCAGATTTCGTGCTGGAATTATGCATTAGCGTACCGAACGAAATCGAAATCGGGCAACAACAGATGAGACTTATTTGTGCGTCTTTTGTTATCTTTTGTTTGTGTGTTCCATAGGCGTTTTATTTATTTATGTTAATTTACTGTGGACATCAATTTATATTTTGGACGCATACCATACATTTAATCGATAATTTTATATTGACGAAAGTTTCATACGACATTTTGTTTGTGTATATTGTTTATATTGTATATTGTATATTGTGTATGTCTGAGCTGGAGATTGGAACAAAAAGGAAAACTATGTGGAGTTTTTTATTGTTCATGTTTTGGTATTGTTTTCTTCTTTTATTGATCAAATAACACTGTTGTACGAACTGAGTGTTGAAGTTGATAAAAAAAAGGACGGAAGAAGCTCATATCACTCACACTGGTATCGAGGAAAGTTGTGTTTTGTTGCTATGCAAAGCATGATTGGATGGCTCTCGTGGTTGATTAGACAATCTCGAACAAATACGTTTTGGGATTTCATCTGCAACCTATAACATCGACCTTTATCAAGCAGCTGTGTGTATAATAAGAAAAAAACGAGTAAAATCTTCGCTAGCTCTTTTTCGACTACATATTTAGAGCACTTTAATAGACATCCTCAAAACTGAGGCAGCTGTGACATCTCAACAGGCTCAACTGTGTTAAAATCTTAGATGCTAATGCATAAACTAATGCATATACATAAGCTATCTAGAAGTATAGATCCAGAACATTTTTGTCTAAAAACACGGTTTTTCATTTATTCAAAATGATCACAAAACACAGCCAGGCAAAGGATGGAAACGAAGAGAAAACAAATGATTATCATGATTATCAGTAGGACTAGGAGGAATGGTTGGATCCGTAGCGAATGCAAGAACGAAAGGATGCGAGAGAAGCATTGAAGTCGATACAATTGAAATATCTGAAACAGGAAAACAGTGGATCGTTGGAACAATGAAGACGTGTAGAGACTGCTAAAGGATTACGCGGGCGGAAATTTCACGGAGAGAACTTAAAACGATAAATAGTGATATGTGATATCACGAGGGTAACTAGTTGCTAGATTGCATTTCGATACGATCTTCGATTTTAATTATCTAGGATCGCTATGCGCAATATTTAGGTACTTTTGGAGGGTTACTTTTAAAGTTCATTTTTTGTGCTAAAAAAGCCTTGGTATGTTCCATTTTGCCATTTTCGTTTTGCACTTTACCGTCAGTGGAGACGCCTAGTACTTTATATGAATAACGTTTATTATTGTTTATTCTGTATTTTTATCTCTATCATATTGATCTATTTGCATTATCATGTTGCTTCATATTATTTCTTTTTATTAAATTAAATCATATTTATCAATTGATTCATATTAATCAACCGTGTGTTAAGAGTCGAGAAGCACAACTAGTTTCTACTTTACATAGCATTTCTCCCTTACAGGAGTTCTTCATTGCAGAGGATTTTTCCTTGTTGAAGTTTTCTTCCTGTTTTCATGTATAATTCCTCTAGACATCATGTTTTTTGTTGTTGAGGATAATCCAGTTACTTGAATTATTTTCATTTTTTCCTTTTGTTATGTGATGCTTACCCTTAATCGTAGTTACTATTTAAATTTCAATCTCCAGCAGTCAATTTAAAAAAAATCCAACCATTTTTCTTCTCTCCCCCGGTGTTCTAGTTTTCGACGAAGACTTTGTGTTTGAAGTGCGCTCGGCGACGATCGGCAGGCGAACGCTCGAGATTCTCCTGTTCGACTTCGACGCGTACTCACGGCACGTGTGCATCGGTGGCGTCCAATTCCCGCTCGCCCAGGTGTGCCTCGCCGAGCGGATAGACATCTGGCGTCCGCTGCTCCCGTACACGGAGCAGGACAACAAGCAGGACCTGGGCGATCTGATGGTGTCGCTGTCGTACCAGCCCGCCGTCGAGAAGCTCACGGTGGTCATCATCAAGGCACGCAACCTGCGCATCATCGACGGGACGCGAAACTCGTCCGATCCGTACGTGAAGGTGTGCCTGTACAACGCGGACGGCCGGCGCATCAAGAAGCGCAAGACGACGGTGGCTCGCAACACGACCGCACCCGTCTACAACGAGGCGCTCACGTTCGACATCAGCCGGGAGACGCTACGAGACTGCTCGATCGAGTTCCAGGTGCTGCACGACAGTCTGCTCGGCAAGAACGAAACCCTCGGCCGTGCGACGGTCGGCAGCGGGCCCGAGTTCCGCCAGGAGAACCGGAAGTTCTTCGACGAGCTGTTCCGCACGCGAGCCGCCACCGCCCAGTGGATATCGTTGTGCGAGCTGAAGCTTAAAACGGACACGGTGTCGAAGAAGAAGTGAAGAAGTGCTCAAGGCGGGAAGAGGTTTGGGATGAATTTTAGCTAAGCAAAAGCACCAGGCACAACCTTTACTGTAGCGTACATGCAATGAATGGCAAGCCCTTTTGATTACGTTGAACCGATCCGATTGCCCATCGGAGGTATTTGAAGGAAAGACATATTTATGGTGGTTAATTGTAGGTTTGAGACAGTCATTCGTAAGGGAAGAATCAAAAGGGATTTAAATGAGCATATCTGATTACTTTCAGTTCCATATTCCTTCACTTGCATGAAGCTTTAACGATATTTCAATGATTTCCGGGATCAACAAAACAAACAAGTCCATTCAGTGGTTTTAATTTGTTCGCGCCACCATTTTACGCCTTCCATGGAAGCACTTATTCGGGAGCGCCTTGCATCACGTCGGTTCCTATTGGCGCTCCTTACTGCACCTCTCCAATTTACAACCACAAGCAAACACACGTTAAATATTTACATATACATGTATACAGGCATATTCTAGCGAGCCGGAGAAGGAGTGAAGGAGACAGATAGACTTGGTGGAAGCGGATCTGTAAACGTTTTATGGTACCACCAATCTCTATGGCAACGGAGGACTATCAAAAAGTGCGAATAACATTAGACGGGCGGTAGGAAGTATGGCAGGAACCATATTAAAACAAAACCAAAAGTCAAACAAAGAAACATATTTATACAACCACAGAGAGAAATGTATTTAGTAGATGTGAAACAAAACATTCAGAATAAACATTGTGTATATCTACCCGAGAGGAGCTGTCGCCTGTATTAATTGCACTTTTAACGACAGCTTGAAATACAGTTTGCGAAAGCGAATGGTTGTTTCTTCATTCCTCTTCGTACAGATTTACTATTGTTATGATTAAATGAGTTTATTAAACAATATGATAAATATAAGGAATTTTGGACGGGAGCATTAAATAGAATTAGATTCTTTATTCACACTCAACGATTTAAATGCATATCCCTTTCACCTGAGAGATAAACACAAGTATTCTTAGTTTCGCTCATAATGATTGAACTCAATCGTGTATTGGCTTTACTTCTTCTTGAAGAACTTCTGGATTGTATTCTCAAGCCTCTGCCGCTTCGGTGCAGTTTTACCCTTCGCCGGTGGCGTAGAGGAAGAAGCTGTTCTCTTTTTACCAGCCGGACTGGACGCGGTAGCCGCACTGTCCCCATCCAGGCCTTCCTCTTTGAGCGCCTTGTTGCGCTTGTATGCCGCGGACATGCGCTGAATGTTTACCTTCGATATTTCCTCGTGCACCACTATCCTCCGCGGATAATCCTTGCCGATAATGCAGCCGAGTTTTTTCTGCGTCTCGAGATTTGCCTTCCACGGTTCGTAGATGATGCCGGCAGGAAAGCGGGCCAACTCGGGCACATACTTCCGTATGAACTTACCCTCCGGGTCTGTCTTCTTGCCGAACGCAACCGGACTGTACACGCGGAAGAACTGATGGAAGAAAGCGGACGCCGACAGCCACATCCAGTTGCCGGCGTTCAGTGCCCAATCGGCATCCAGCAGTAGCTCCTCAAACACACGCTGACCCTCCTCCCACGAGATCCAAAGGTCTCCGCGGGTCAGAAAACAGGCCACGGCATGGCGTGCGAGATGGTGTATCCACCCCTCCTGACGCAACTGACGCATAATGGCATCGATAAACGGATAACCCGTCCGGCCGTGTGTCCATGCCTCCAGATGCTCCTTGTTGGTGTCCCAATCGACCTGCATGCAGACACTGTTGCCAACCATCTTGTCGAAGTTGGGCGTTGCGGCCGCCGCACAGTAGTAGAACTCACGCCACATAATCTGCCCGATCAGGGAGACCGGGGGTTGCGAGTGTTTCTGCCCTTTAATGGCCTCCGATACGCGGCCGTAGAACAGACGTACACTAAGACAACCGAACTTCAGGTACGGGCTCAGCACCGTGGTGGATGGTTCGAGCGAATTCGGAGACGTGTTCGGTTTCTCGAAGTTACACACCCATGACCGGTTTCTGAGAGATTCCTCCATCCTGCGGAGAGCTTCCGTTTCTCCGCCCGGAAACTTACAGTCTCCCATGGACGCCTCGTCCACATCTAGTTCCTTTAGCGAGGGAGCATCGTAACAGGCAGGATTGCGGCGTTCTTCCTTATCCGGTTCCGGCGCGATGTATTTGACGGGAAGTTTCTGTGGCGCTGGCAAAGGTTGCGGTATTTTACATTCCCCAGCAAGTGACGCATACTTCTGGTAGGTAAGCGGAGTTTTCCCGGCATTTTTCTTCAAGATTACATCGGGATCGAAAATGGTGTGGGATTTCTCGATGTGAACCTCCACGCGGTGCTCCTTTGCTTGGGTTTCCACTTTGCGGTCTCGTTGTACGGCGTACGGTTCGATGTCATGCTCGTAGGTCAGCAATGTAACGTTCCAGTCATGGAACAATTTGGGAAACAGATCTACTGGATTACCACGCACGACGTACAGTCTGGAAACAGATAATTAGTACTATGTACACAACATCTCTTCACTGGTTATCCTTTAGCTCACCTTGAGTTAATCGACCGCAAATTTTCGTCCAGATTTGCCAGCGTTTGTTGCAGAAACCGCCATCGATTCGGTCCGACGCGCAACCACTTGCGTATGCCGGGGTCGAGTACGAATATTGGCCGGAGACAGTATTTGGCCGGATTTTCACGCACCTTATCAACAGCCACAGAAAGGGCGGGATTATCGTGAATGCGAAGACCTTTTCGGAACCAGTGCACGATAGTTTCACGTTTAGCCATTGGTGAGACGAATAGAAAACTCACATTCACCTGCGAAGGAATTTAAAACGGTTAAAACATGTGACGAAATACACAGACGCTGTTGGCTGTCAAAATACATCAAAACAAACAACGCAAAAGTGCCCCGTTAACAAAAAGTGCTTAATTCGAACAGATTCATTAAGGGTTTGAATTTTTCGAGTACTCTGCATCAAAAGTTGTATGTTTGTTATTTCCTATTGCTTAAAAGGAATTTATGACAAGAAATAGTGAACATTTATTTTACTTTAATTACTATGTAAACTCCTGTGTGACCAACCACTGTGCCAATCTCGTCCCAATCCAGACTGACAGCTGTCAGTCTGTCCACAGCCACCGGTCGGCCTGGACATGGCTGAAATACGTTTGTAAATCTTCCGTACCTTCCGAATCTTCCGAACCTTCCGCAAAAACCAACCATACTATCCGTTAATAAACAGTGTAATACCGGAAATCAATGGCCTTTACAACTAGGTGAAACTGGATTGAAACAAAAAAAGAAGGAACCTGAAATCTACGGTACGAAATCAATGTGTTGTTGAATTTAGTAAAGGATTCAATGGTCACATATGGAAATTCTAAAGATGGACAAGTGAATCTCGTAGCAGTTCCGATTCAACAAACAAAAAAAACGATCGACTAGAATATAATCATATTCCGTTTAGATGGCGTTTACAAACCACATTTTGTAGATTCGGATTTCCCTCCGTACGTAGGACTGATCATGCAGCAAGAGCTGTTTCAGGTTGTTGTGCGAGGAAGAAGGAGAAGTTTGGATGTCGTCAGTGAGTCAAACCGTTTAGTAGAAAAATCGGTCAATGTAAAATGTTCCGTAATGTTTGTGACCGCTCTGCTCCATTGGAACTCAGCTTGAAAGTTGCTTCTTCTGTTCATTAAGCTTCATCCGTTGCATTTTTGCTCTCTCATTTCATTGGATATTCGCCACAAAAACATTCCGCGGCTATTCTGTGCTTTCGCTTCAAAGCAGCATCAGCAATTGTTTTTTTTTATTTAGCAATTTATTTCGAGCAGCTAGTTAATTAACGGGTTCTCGTATAACTGTTCGAATCGAGCATAACTTGTCAACGGGGATGTTCCGCAAAGTGACAGCATGCTGTACGAACGTGCACTGACAGCATTTTGCAGTCAAAACAATAACAAAACCTTTTTCCCAAATACAATCGCCGCGCTGCAGCTTGTGTTTAAAAAAGTCGAAATGTCTGAATCTGGTACGTGTTATTGCTAATTTTTCTTAAATATAAATAAATACTATCAAGTGGCCTTCCGTAGTTGCAGATGGCGAACAAAAGCGTGAATTTGTCGTACCGGAAAAGCTGATCAAATCTCCGACCGATATGGAGCTGTGGAGCATGTCCGAGTGCTATTACGATCTGCTGGGTTTCATCAGCAGCATGTCCGTGGCACTACAGGGCACACGTAACAGCCAGAACGTATCGATTCCACCCGTCATTGAGAAACTGATGAAGGCATTGGATCGTTTGGAACAGCTGGCAATCGAAACGCCACCGGTTGATCAGCCGGCGCGGTTCGGAAACGTCGCGTTCAAGAGCTGGTATCAAAAGATACAATCCGAGAGTATGCAACTTGTTAGCGATGCGTTGCCGGATCACCTGAAGGCTGCGGCGAAGGAGCTTTGCGTGTATTTCCTGGATTGTTTCGGCAATGCAACACGCATCGATTATGGCACTGGCCACGAGCTGGCTTTCATCATGTTTCTGATGTGTCTGTTCAAGATCGGTGCAGTGGAACGAAAGGACGAGGTGGCCATCGGGTTGAAGGTTAGTCATTCAACATGTAACATGTCATTGTAACAAACCTTGTTTAATCGCAACGTTATTCCTTTTATTCAGCTCTTCCAAAAGTACATCATTCTTGCGAGAAAACTACAGGTTACGTACCGAATGGAACCGGCCGGAAGCCATGGCGTGTGGAGTTTGGACGATTTCCAATTCGTGCCCTTTATCTGGGGCAGTGCTCAGCTGGCCGTAAACAGTCCAATCGAACCGGTGCAGTTTGTGGAGGAAAAATCGATCGAAAAGTACAAAAAGGAGTTAATGTTCGTTGGGTGCATCGACTACATCCAGCAGGTGAAGACGGGACACTTTGCCGAGCACTCGAACCAGCTGTGGAGCATCAGCGCCGTTCCGCAATGGTCGAAAATTTGTACGGGATTGATCAAGATGTACCAGAAGGAGGTGTTGTCGAAATTTCCCGTCATTCAACACGTATACTTCGGATCGATATTGACGCTGAAGACGATCAAACCGGGCACCATGTTGCCAAGTCCACGTTTGGGTATGATCCCACGGCAGGCGCCATCGGCACCGGCTGTACCAGCACCACCGAAGTTTGCCGGTGGCGATGCAATGTGATAGAATTGTGTATTACACATGGCGCTTAGTTTGTGATTGTTCAGAATTAAATTATCATTGGAATTGGCTTCAATACGCGTGTCGTTGGTTTCGAAAAGTTATGCTCTTCATGTTTTTGTGCATAGTTACAAAGTAAACAAACAAAAACTTGAAGGGTTAAAAATTGAATTGTATTCTTTGACATTGCAAGGCTGCTTATCCAAACACTTTTGAAAAAGGTGTTCGTTTATCCGTGCAGCTTGGAAATGAAAGGTTGATTATGATATTTCGCTGTGCGTATTAAGTCAAAATTCAAAGAATGACAAAGTTTATTTGGAATTTTCATTTGTAAAAGTACTTAATTTCTACATAATTTGAAATTTGAGAATAAATTAAGTAAATAATTTTGAAATTATATCCACAATGAATGATAAAAAGCAAATAATTTTTTAATGGAAATATCCTACAGTATTGAGAAATATGAAATAACCAAAATAAGCGGTATTTTACGAATATCCGACAAAGTTCGAATTCCTATGCGCCCCAGTAACCAATGTTCCACTGTATTATATGCGTTTGACGTTACGAATTGTCAAAAGCCGTTTTGACAGTTCTCCATCAAAATACATCGGGTCTCGGCAAAAAGGATTTAGCGCAGGCGAGATTTTTGTTATCTTTTCGGCAAGTTTCTGTGTTCCTTCGGCACGAAATGGCCCGCTTCGTAGGTCTGGACAAACTCGGTAAACTGTTCAACTATATCCGCGACAATGGAGGCATCCGGGCCAGTTTGTACAAGCTGTACAGGTGCGTAAATGTCCGAATCAACTTATGTAATAGAACCCCAGATTGTCTGGCCTGTACTAGCAATCAAAACAATAAATGCTGTGCCTTTATTTTGCAGAATGGACGAAATGAAAGCGGGACGGCTGGTTGGAGCGGATAAGTACGGTAACAAGTACTACGAGGATCCGTCGCAGTTTTACGGCCGAAATCGCTGGGTTGAGTACGCACCGCACTGGAACCTGGAGTACGACGGTTCTCAAATCCCGGCGGAATGGTTCGGATGGATGCACTACAAGGTACGGGAAAAAGGACTTCGAGCATGGCCATCAATGTGCTATAAGTGTTTTGCTTTTATTAATTTTAGACTGATCTGCCACCGAACCGCGATGGAATGCGTCCGCACTATTCCTGGATGCTGGATCATAGCGAGAATGTTTCCGGCAAAAAAGGTACCTGAATGATCGTGATAACACGGTTGGAGCGGTCGGAGCGGAATATTCAAACGAATAAACTTTCATTCTCCTTTCAGAGGCCTACATGCCATACTCGACCACTCGCCCGAAGGTTGAAGCATGGGATCCGAAGAAGAAGTGAAGTGATTGTTTCTTGTTGCGATAAATCAATATAAACATCTGTAGAGGGTTGTAAATAAGTCGTTGTACGGAAGTGTGATAGTATGGTTAATACACTTGTCCGAAATTACGGCTGCTGTGTGAAGTGTTTTGTTTGTGAAACTGCGTTTGGGTTTTTCCGTTTACTTTTCATACGGCACGATAATTCTCGCATCATATAGTAGTAAGAACAATTCGCGAAAGTGCTATTTACGATATCTACCAATAGGACATTTGTAGTGCAAACAGGTGAAATAATGTTCCCAAGCGGTCGATTCTATAAAACTATGTATAAGTGCTGGTCGTGAGATCAAATCTAGACCGAACCTATTCATACAAATATGAATCCAGTTCACTGATTCAATGTAAAAAGGTGAAAAGTGCTCCAACCCAATCAAAGCCGGTGCTTCACCATTTTATCTATTTGAAGTACTTCAATTAGAAACATATCCGCATTCGAGATTCCTATCTTTCGACCAATTGTCGTTCACTATCGGAATTTTAAATTACAACACCGAACATAAGACTTCAAGTCGATAGATTATTATTCATTTCTTCCTATTCCTATACAAGGATGTTAACAAATTACTTTGCTTGCAACAAAATTGATGCGAAATTAGTCATGACTTCAGAATTGAGATCTCGAGCATCGTAGCTTCAATATTAACATGCTCATTTGGATCTTCTGTCTATTCTTCAACCTTTCACTAGAGAGGGCCTTCAGTGCATCGGAGGTGTTAAGCGACAGGGAGCATCTTTTATAAATCAAACCCAATCCTATGTGGCCCGATGCCTAACAATAGATTAAGCTGGCAGCAGAAATCCTCGGTCTGCAGGTGAACGAGGCAAAAACCAAGCTGATGGTGGCACCTCCAACGGCTCTAATTACATAAGCTTAGGCGTGACATAGAGATAGATGATCGCGCCTTTGAAGTGCTCCAAAATTTCACCTATCTTGGGTCAAAAGTCAGCTCCGATGATAACGCCATTGATGTCGAACTACGCGCGCGGATACTGTCAACAGACGGGTCATATTACAGCCTGAAGAAACTTTTCCACTCTAAAAGCTGGGACTATATAAAACATTCGTAGTCCCAGTACTCACATACAGAACTTTGGGCAGAACATTGGGGGAGCCGCTACAATGACGAGCTTGTGGGCTGGTCATATCAGTAGAATGGCACCGGACGACTCAACAGGTAAAGTCCTTTTAGGCCGTCCACGTGCACAGAGAAAGCATGTTAGACCAAGATTGAGAAGGATAGATGGCTAAGTTTTTATGCTTTTATTTGATTTGTAATTTGTTCATTTTAATTTGAATGTGATTATTCATTAAACGGAAAAGGATTTCTCGGGTCATTCAACTAAATATAGTGAATGTATACAGCATATTTTAACGAACTTTTTTAAATTATAATCATCAATTTTGTATTTTTGTGTTGTATTGCACTGTTTTATAGAACATGACGGATTTCGCTGCTCATTCATTGGATTATCAACTTGTGATTAAATGAACACTAACAAAGGACAAAAATCTGCTGCGGCTCAGGTTTGTGTGTCAAACTGCTTGAAGGCAACGTTGTCTGCAATGAAATAACATTTGAACACGATCACTCAATACGAACCGGAACGATAATCACACCAACACTTACTTGTATCCGTCACATCGAAAACCCTTATCGTGCCGGGAAGCCGCCGCGGTTGAACATACCGCCGGAATCCTGTCACGTTGAAACATGTTTCCATCGTGCTGATCTGCTCGAAAGTGATCGTGAACAGCGTTTCGTCGTTCCTCAGGGTGGTACTCTAATGGAGAGAACAGAAATCAGCTTGGAAGCCACGAGGCTAACGCATAACCGAAACTTACAACAACGCCGTCAAGTTCCCTCAACTCGTACACACTATCGTCCAGCACGATGTACCCCGTGGGGAAGGAAATCTCGCACGAAACCATATTGGTCTTGTCGAACGCGGTCCTCGGCAGGTAGCGAATGCAAACGCCCCAGTCGGTGTAGTCCTCGGTGGACGATGCGTAACGCTGCATCGCGATGTTGAACTTTTGTCGCTGTTGGGTGACGCTTTGCATGAAGCTGTAGTTGATCTGGAACAGACCCGTCATGGTTCCTCTGATGGAGAAGCTCACCGAACGGGTGTTCGCTGGAAGAACGATCACGTGTCCCGCGCCGTCGTGGGTCAGCTCATGGCGCGACAGTTCGTCGGCTCTATCGCGCGCTACAACGATGGCGCTGTAATGCTTCTGCAGGAAGATCGTTCGTTTGGCGTATTCGATCAGTGCCCGGAGGGCGACGTGTGAGTTGGGCGTTATAGAGGGCTCCGCACGGCGGTACGGTTGCCCCTTGATCCAGTTCACGATCGGACTGGTGTTTAAAATGAACCGCTTGGACGACATAAACATCAGCGCGTAAGACGTCACGTCCAGATCCGACATGGAGGTGGCGGAACTCCACCATCTTTTCGCTTGGGATCGACTTTCCTTCCTCTGCGTGACCAGTTCGCCCACGATGTACGTTAGTTTCGCATCGATCAGTGCACGATCCTGCTCCCTAGTTGCATACTGCATCGAGCGCTGTAGAACGTGGCCAACCAGCGCGAGGTGGTACGGGTCACTAAGTTCAGACGCGCTGGAAAGAAGGTAATTTCTCGCACGATCCATAACCATCCCGTAGTGTTCCGTGCTGTTACCGATGTGGAAGAACGCCATTAATGCGTGGGCTGTCATTTCAACTCGGTCCGCTTGCTCGTCGACGCAAAACCGTCCGTCTTTGTGCTGCTTATACTTCAACCAATCGAGTGCCTTCCCAATGGATCCTTCCAGAGCGGTACTGTCCAGGTGGTTCTTGGAAAAGGTTAGTGCCTGCAGTGCTATAACCGTGTCCCAGCACGCCGAAGAGGGCGAGTGATCGTCGGGGATGGTAAACGATCCGTCCTCATTCGCGTAGGACAGGATTTTGCGAACCGATTCGTCGATCATATCGGTGGCATTAGCTGCACGGTCGGACCATCCAACTTGACCCAGTGCAAATACGTCCAGAGTGAGCGAAGCTCTCATTGCCATCGTAAAAGGATCCGCCTGTACGAGTTTGTCCAGCAGCAAGCTCACCGAAACGGACGCCATTGCTTGATGCTGCTCCTGCAGTGAGAAGATGATCTTCTCCGATCCAGTGTCCACCGAGTGTGGTATCGTTAGCTTGAGGTCGTCGAAACTCTGCCGAGAGTTGTCCACGGTGAAAAATCGCGTAATCGTGTCCGTTCGCTGCACGCTCTCCGGAACGATCCGTAGGATCGTTTCGGCCCGAGCGGCAACGATTTCGCGGGCGTAAGCGTTCGCCTTCAGTATGATTGATCCCAGCTTCTTCGGGCGTATAAGAAACTCGGCCCGCTGCACCTCGTACGGTTTGAGCCGCCCGAGGAGTGTTTTTTTAGTTGCTGTTCGGAAGAAGGTAAAAGAACAACATACACACTACGATCGTTCCATCGGACGGGCACATTTTACGACTCACCATCAATACGGCCGGCGTTGTTGAGGAAGTGGAACTCGTTCGCCGTGTTCAGAAGATCCACCAGCACAGCGTCCATTTGACGATCGACGTTGTTCACGATGTACACATCGACAGTGACCGGTTCCAGCTTCCTCGCCGAGTACGGTATGTGCAGATAGAGCTCAACGGCCTGCTGGCGGTGCCACTGTACCGGTTCCGCGATACCGAGCCCAGTCGTGGTACTGAACGCGAATGCACTCACCGTCCACTGATTTACGTGCGGCGCGACGTAAAAGTTAAACGTTGCATCGCGTTTCCTGTCGAGAAAATCAAGCGCCTTTGTTTTGCAGTTCAGTCGAAAACAAATGCTTCATAGTGTTGCTATTACCTAACTATTCCCTCTTGCCACGATAGCAAGCGATTTATCGTCGGTGTGTTGGAGTCCAAGTTTTGCTCATTCTCGTTCTCATCATCATCTTCTCTCATCGGTGGTGGAGACAAGAACACTTCGTTCAACGGATAAATGTCGTCGGTCTGAACAGGAAGCACAATGGCGATGGTAGAAGAAACAAATTTAGTTTCATTTTAAACTAGATGAATCATTTTAATAGGTTGATAGGTTGTATCTTCTGATGGACATAATATATAACCTGTAATATAGTCCGTGCCATAACTATAGCGGCACTTGTATGCTCAATCTAAAAGTGAAAGATTTTCACCGATGGGTAGATCTCTAGAGATACATTGAATAGGTTTTATGCTTCAATTCTTTCCGTACTTTCTTAAACCCCTTGAAAGGCAGCCTCTTTTCGAACTGTTGCGTACAAAACCAAACGATTGAAGCAACGACCTAATGCGCGAAACCATAGATAAGAATTGGCCAAAAACTAACTGAATTACATTTTGTTACATGCACCATAAAGTCCCAGAACAAGAGAAGCATAACGGCACAAATGAGAAGCAACAAAGAATGCACCGAATGTATTAGGCATGATAATGCATGCTCTAAACACGTCTCTTGTCTTCTGATTATTGCCCTGCCCGACATTTGCAAAAAAAAAACGGATAAAACAACACGAGAGTTTATAGCGCGGAAAAATCAACACTTATTTTAGGGCCAATCTATGTAGGGCCTATCTATTTGTTGGAATAAGTCTTACGCACAGGACCCCAGGCAATCAATCGCATTAACGTTTACCTCATAACTCATCCGATCGCCTGAGACAAAGTCTGATCTGAGTATCCGGCATAAACCCATCATTCGGAACAATTTTAGTATTAGTGTAGTAGCAACGATTTTTAGAATAATAATTCAGTTTCTATCAAAGTGTTCTCGAATTTTGAATGATTTTCCTTGACCTTTCACTAAGATTTAGTTAATCACACCTCAGAAGTTTTCACATCTTCCGAACTGATCTTGCATTAGAGTTTCCCCTCCTTTTATAGTACAGGCTCCCCAAATTATTTGGACATTTGAACGACAAAGGGAAAGGTAATAGGAGTTTGATGGTAAAAGCCTTTGCTAGGGAGGAATTTTGGACTTTCTGTTAGCGGAAAGCGAAGAAAGTCGCCTGAGTTTGCCCCATAAAGTACTATTCTGTGCAATAAATAAGGTGACATTCGATCTCAAATTGACATTCGTTGTTGTCAATAGTAGTGTCATTGACTTATCTGCCAAGTTGCACGTGAAACTATTCATCCGGGCAGGAGATATAATTTTTTGTGTGAGCTGCTACCCGTATAGTTATCGTTTCTCGTGATGCCTCATTTTGTAGAGCAAAGAATGTGCTCTACAAAATTTGCGAAGATTTTGCAAATGTTGAAGACTTTTGCTTGCGCAACGAATTTTCTGCATCGGATACGTTAAGAATGGTGCAGAAAGCCTTTGGGGATGTAGCAAGGTGTAAAAAATATCTATGCAAGTGGTATAGTGCGTTCCAGAACGGTCGTGAAAGTGTCGAAGTCGAAGAACGTCCTAGGAGACCGAAGACCTCAACCGACGAAGCGCACGTCCAAATAGTGAAGGAATCGGTACTGCAGAATCGTCGATTAACGATAAGAGACCTAGCCGTTGATGTTGGCATATCCACTGGATCGGTGAAAACAATTTTGAAGGATGTTTTGGGCCTGAAGCGCGTCAAAGCTCGACTGGTACCGACAACAACAAAATAACGAAACCGTAAACCGAAACACTGCTCTGTTTGTATTGTTCTGCTCAACAATAAACTAAAAAGACCGCTTCGGGGACATCGCTTAAGGTTCATCGGACAGATCCAAGCCGCAACGAGGACGGAACTGAAAGCGAAGTTCAACAGCTGTTTCGAAAACTGGATAATACGGTGGATCAAGAGGAGAATGCTTCGAACGAGACGAAATCGATTTGGCAGAATAAATGGACAGTTTCTGAAATAAATGCAATGTCACCTTATTTTTTGACCACAGTAGTATCACAAATAGTTATGAACTCAGACTGAAATGATCAGGGTAGAATCCATACTTATACCCCTTTTAACTCACCTCCGGATAAACCGTCCCATTGAACATGGCATGGGCGTAGATGTTTTCCAGCTGCTCTGCATCCAGCAAACCTTCGTAAACGGCAATTCCGACGCGTGAAGCAGGCTCCTTAGTACTTACCTTCACCTTGCCATCCTCAACAGCAATTTGAACCTAGATAGTGAAATCCGTCAGCATCAGCGCGTCAATCGAATGGAAGAAATGGCAATCGTACCGCATGCTGAAGCGGTGGCTCCACTTGGGAAGTCGAAGCTTGCACCAGCAGTTCCTCGAACCGGGCGAACACGTACACACGCCGGACGTCCGCAGCACGCTGCTCCACGTACTGTTCGTGGTAGTTCTTCCAGCCGCATTCGATGACCACCGGAACGTTCGCACCACTGTGCGTGTGAATCACGCCCAGCACAGTGTCCATCGGGTGGGATGATGCGATCTCTAGTGTAAACCCGTCTTGCTTCTTGAGCGCACCGGGCTCTTCTTTAACGTGCACCTGAAGCATCGGTTTGTGGGCGTGTGGTTCCAGCCTCAGGGAGGCTTTCACCTCACGGTACTGCACTCGAACCGTCAGATTCTCCGTGGCTTCGTGGGTTGGAACGGAGAGCACTACCGAGCCCGCCTCGTCAAGTGTTTGCTTGAAGTGTTGAGTGTGGACCTCGTTCTCCGTTTCGTGCCTAACACTGACCGACACCCTTCTCGAGACGGCTATCATATCCCCCAGTGGGGCTCCGTTCGCTTGCAATGCCCGTACGAGTACCGTCGCATTTTGTCCCGCCGCAAAGTCAACTAAGTTCTGCAGTTCGATCTTGTACGGCTGAGCGTACGCTGTGATGGTTTTACTCTGCTGATAGCTGCGCTCTGTTATCCCATTGTGACTGACGACCGTCGCGTTGATGTGGATCAGTTTGTTCTTCTCACCATTTCTGCTCTTCTGCGTTAATAGCTCTTCCAGCGGAATCTTCACGGTCTTCTTGCCATCGATCGCAGTCATGAACTCAGACGCAGTGTCACCAACAGCGCTCAAGTGGAGCTTTCCACGGAGGCTTTTTCCGAACGTGTACATCGCTTCCACCTTAACGACCAGCTCCTCGTCCCGGATTGTGATCAGCTCTCCCGTGTTCAGCGCTATTTTATGAATCGGATTGGAGTGAAGCACCACCTGGAAACGTTTCGATGTAGTTTCATTGCCGATCTTCACCGTAATGTTCCAATCGCCCAGATCACGATCGTCCACGAACAGATGCTGGTGGCTGTAAACCGAACCCGCCGCCAGCTGAGACTTCCAAGAGGCAACCGTGTTCTGCGCTTCGTGTACGAGACTGACCGTCATGTTGAAGGCTTGCTCCGTGCTCGGCAGGGGTTTGTTCAGTTCACCCGTCAGCAGGATGCGAAACATGACATAGTCACCCGGCGTGTGCACGACGCTGTTCAACTGTATCAGCACCTTCGGTTGCCGGGTGCGTGTGATTTGCCCCGGCAGCCGTATGCCGGACGCGGTGATGATGTCCAGCTGCATCGCATCGATGGAATTCCCGGTGCTCCACTCGGGCGGAAGCACGTACAGCTGCACCTGCTTCGGATCGACGGTAGTGGACACGAACACGTCGCCTTCTTCCAGGCCGATCTTTTCAATCTCGAACGTGCTGGGCTCATCGTCTAAGTTGGCGAGTATGATGCTCACGTTATCACTTCCCGGATCGGTGTGGACATCGAGAATGGAAACGCTTCCCCTGCAATAAAACACCGAAAGTGTGCGGATTGGAATGTGGAGATTCATATTAACGCACGCCTTTTGTCCATACATACCACTCTTGTCCGAAAGTTGTCCCCGCAAAGGTACACCACAGTAACGAGTAAATAACAGCACAAGAACGCATTTTGCCAGTGGCAGTCTCCTTACCGACTGTACGAGCAAGACTGACAGGCTTGGAGGCTGCAGCTGATAGCGTGAGAAGCAGAGACACAAAAGCCTCGGGATTCCCCAGTGTCATTGGAAAGGTTATCATTAACGCTTGCCGTTGGTTCTGCTGTGTACTTCTGTTCGTGCATACAGAATCGCTTTTAACAATGCGAAGCGTAGTGTGATTTCTTTCTTGGTTTGGTTAACTGGTAAACTATTTGCACAGCGACCGGTAGAAAGAAGAATCGGGTATGTCTTTTTTTCGTTATTTCACACTGCATGACTTGCTTGAAATGTCGAGCATGCTTGAAAGTTGTTCCAGGTCTGCATGGAATGAGCGGGGTCTTGATTGTTTTTTTTTTCCTGAACACCATGGAAATTCCATTGCCTCGGCAAGTCTGCTTGTAATCCCCGAGCTCGGGAGATATGTTAATGATCAGAAAGCATAATTCGATGAGATTTGGTGGCATGATTCATTTAGAGGTGTAGAGTGATGCTCCAGAGCATTGTTAGTTCAAACTATGTATTAAAGAATCCACCCTTCGGTCAGTCTGCAAAGCAATACAAATATCTTATACACACCGTAACATAACTATACGCCCACCTGTTGAAAACTTGAAGAGATACATGAAAATAATGTTCTACTAAGTTGTAGATAATAACAAAATACGTTTGTGACAAATTTTTCACATTTTTACACACACTTTTACTATTTTTTCACCACCGTAAAAATCGCTCCTTGTAACATAACTATACTCCCACTTAAGAAAACTCATTTTTTTTCGATACAAATAATCGTTTTAAAATTCGTTTAAAAATAAAGGAACATTTAAACGATCTTGAATGATGTTGGCATGTTTTTGATTGATTTTTAAAAGAGCATTTTGACTTGTTTAATGTATTTTTTAGGCACAATATAAGGAATTGCGTATATTTCGAATTTTAGTATTGTTTTGGTAGCATGTTTTGGTTCCATTTTTTCCGACAGAATGCTGAAAAGATACCCTTTCGAACCATGTATAGTAATTGCTGGTCCAACACTTGCAACCTAAAGTTGCTGGAAAATTGATTTTTTTTTTGCGATGTTAGTCGTTTCAAATGCGTCGTAAAAATCGAAAATCAAACGTATCAATGTCCCAATGAGCTTGACATAGTTAAAAAATGTGACAGAATGTATAAAAAAACAATGCCAAAAATCTTATTCCTGTCTAACGCTAAAGGACCGACCGCCCTTTAACTTTTACGACCCGCTAAAGTTTGAATTAACTACTCAAACTATTGAACCATGTGAGAACGAGTTGTTGCTTCAGCCAAAACAGTTGTCGTACAATAAATTACAATGAACAAATCTCAAAATAACATGGCCGATTGCAACGTTATGCGGCTTAGTAGCTGAACAGCAATTAATCAACATACGAAAAATACCTCCCGATAGAGTTTTTCCTATAGGTTTCATACATACAATTTAGATATACAAAATCAAAGATTGAGTTTGCAAAGAATAGATTGAGTTTGCTCTCTTACAGCTTACTTTATTAATATACTCCGTTATATCCATAGGTTTATTTATGATTCGTTGTATTTATGTCTCTCTCTCTCTCTCTCGCTGGCCCGCTCACAGGTGAGCACGTCGTACTGACATGGCCTGGTCTCCAATCGTTCTCC
>KB672957.1:886374-902582 GCA_000349145.1 Anopheles dirus
TTTCTCCTTTCCCCCCTATACCCAAGCTCAGATATGCGGAAAGACATGTTACCGTTCTGTACGGGGACGTTTTGAGTAGGAGTAGGGTACGGAGAGCCTAAGTATCCTACGAGAGGCGTCGGATCCGTACCCGTACCAGTGCTGTATTTCTACATCACTGTCTACAGAACATTTATATGTATTTATGTATTTATTTATATTTATGATAATATGGTAACCAAAGCTCGCTGCATACGAATTCGATTGTATTCAGGTAGCGTATCACAAATTTGATTTGACAAGTTTACACCCTCATCCGCCTCCCAGAAGCACATACCACTATCGTGAGGTCGCACTGACTCATCAAGATTCCGTCGCAAACTTAGGCCGAAAGGCGCCGGTCACTGGAAAACATTCGACATGTCTAATTTATTGACAGCTCCCATTAGCCTCGCAAACAAAAAATCACGCACGCACCCTCGTCAAATTGGGTGCTCTTTCGGTTTCTTATCGTACGGCGAAACCGGGATCATTAAGCGGTGGAGTTGAGGAACAGAGATCCTCTTCCGTGGAAGACGGCCACGTGTGAGCACACAACGAAACGGGAGCGTTAAATTTCGACAGCTTGTAAACCAGCATGTGAACATTGCCACCGCATAAATGGTACTTAGGGCCAGTTGGCACGCTTATTGGGTGGATTGTAAAGCAAACAGCAAATATTTGCTCATCTTAAGATGTTTGCACGGCACGGAGAGCAGTCGGGAAGTCGAATACTCTGCTCGTAGTTCTCATAGTCTTATAAGAGGTTTTTGGCACGTTTTATTTCATTCAGCATATTGGTATCTGTAAAGAAGCTCGCGAAAAAAGGATAGAGTGATGTTGAGGTCATGAGTAGTGTGATATTGAATTATTTCAGCATCATTACTTATCGATATAAAGAATACTCCTTTACAACCTTAACAAATAAAGTTGTACTAAAACGAACGAATAAAGTTCTAAAACGAACTAAAAACAGATCATCTTTTGTACCGAGAGGAAGCAAAAAGAGAGTTGGATTGATTCAAGAGATAGTCAATCAGCTTTCGACCGCGTTCCCCATTTATTGCTGATAAATTTACTGGCGCAAATAGGGATCAACACTACCCATGTCTCCGATTATCCACTCCTATGTTCTTGACAATGTTCAACTTCACCGCGTCTCAGTAATCAAGTAAGTAATCAAGTCGATTACATGGTCAGCAGCGCTTGGAAAACTCTTGGTTTGATCAAACGTGTTGCTACAAACTTCACCAATGCGCTTTGCCTTAAAGCATTGTTCTGTTCGTTGGTCCGAGCCTTGCTTGAGTATTGCTCAGCAATCTGGACCCTAGTCAGTTGCTGGGTCTCGACACGCTCGATGTTTTCATGCCCAATTATTTGTTGCTTCCTGTGTGATTGCACAGACGTCCCTTCGCTGCTCAGCTCTATCGCCTTCTATGTTCCTAATCGATCCCTCCGTATCCGTCCTGTGTGCTTTTAATTCTTCATCTCACTTGTTTGACTTTCATATGCCTTTATCCTCATTTCGGTCCCGTTTACAATCCTTCCATCTCTCTTCTTGATCGTTTGACTCCTTAGTTTTTCGTAAGCTTCTTTAGGTTAGGTTAGTCTGTTCTTAAATTCGTAAATTTGTTAAGTCTTATTGGCAGATGTTTTATTATAATAAATTGAAATGAAATTGAAATAGTGAACGGAAATGGAGGATAGTAAATGGAGTCAAAATAAAAAAAATATATATAGAGGCTGTTGAAGCGTCAAAGACAAACAACACCATCCAAAGGATCAAGATAATTAAAGAAACATCGAAAAGAGAAACTCTCAAGCAAGAATTGGTCGTGGAGACAGGACTTGGGAAGAGAAAAAATATGTTTTTGGGACAGGTAGAATCACTAGAGATATCATTTAAGGTTATTTAAGGCTTTAGTCTTATTGAGTGATTGTGTAGCGAGCATCCCAATACTGTTTTACTGTAAAGTTTTATGCCTCCAGCAAGTGCTCGATTACTCTCCCGAGAATTACTCCTTCAGTGGAATCTATTTCGGACGCACCAAACGAAGGCCCAGATCAAACATATGGACCTGTTGTTCGTCTGCACTACCGAGGTTTAACGCCACACGGCAGCGGTTTACGAGAATCATATCCCCGTTCAAAATTTCCTCCCGTGAAATTATTTTTATAAGCTTCTGTGCCGTTTCGGCCTCTACCGGCTCTGGTTCCGAACGGGAATGCCAATGTCAAACTTCCGGCCCAATCCGTGGTGCGCTTTGTGAAGTGGCACGCTGTTTTTCTCGAAGCTGCCGATGCTGCCGGGAAAAGTGTGTTTTCCACACCGCGTGGACGTGTGTGTGTGTGTGAAAACAAAGCACCAGTGCCACCGTCCCGGATGCAGCTGCAGTTGCTGTTTGTTGCGGTCGCGGTTCCGTGCAAGTGCGGATGCAAGTGTGCAACATGCACAACCCGAAACCCGAAACGTGCTCGTACCGTGCGCGGGAGTCGGTGGGACGCGTTTATTTGAACAACGCCACAGCACCCAGGGCCGGACGGAGGACCGATTCTGCTCACGGAAGTTCTGCCGTGGCCTGTGCCGGGACAGGGCCAGGGAGTGTTTAGAAGGATGCGCGGAACTACATGCGAATCCATGCAAAGGAGATTTGTTGAACAAATCGCGCTATGTACGGTAGCGGCTTTAATGCTACATTGAACACAGATTTAAAAGTGATTGTCAACACTCATTTGCGTTCTCTTGTGCAGTGTCCTAATTCCATTGTTCTTACTACTGAGTTTTATCCTCTCTGTGATTCATGAACTTAGGCCTGAATGTTCGGAAAACTACTCTAGATTTAGATGTTATCTTTTATTTTTAATTAATGAAGGTCGTCGAAAATAGTTTGAAGCGGATATGTTACTACTGCGTGAATATTTTTAAAAGATAAATTAAGAAGCCGTAATCCAGTTCGTAGCATAACTATACGTTTCTTGCCTGTATGCAACATTTCAACTCCTTCTCTACTTATTTTGATTTCAATTCTTGTCTTGCTTCCTTTCGTTCTCGTCTTTTATCGTCTTCTAATGACTCCTAATGAATTCACTTTCCTTGTCTGTTTTGTATTGTTACCGATCTATGTGTGTCTCATTGTTTACCGTTGATTCTCTTTTTTCTTTTTCCCAGTTCCGGATTTTTTCTCCTTTCCCCCTTTTTTTCTATTTCACATCTTACTAAGCTCAAATCTTTTCGATTTTGAGCTCGTAAGTAAATTGTAGGTATTTTTTTCTCTTTCATTCTGACGTTATTACAATTATGTTAGTTTTTAAGACATAGTTTATTTTAAGTCTTTTTTTGTTTTTGAAGCCTCTTGGCAGATCATGTTAATAAATTTTAAAAATAATTTTAATAATAATAATAATCCTGTTTTTAACAGTAAAACGAAAACTTGAGGAGATAGATGAAATCGTTGTTTTACTCAGCTGCAGTAGATACAATTGTGACTTGTATTATGTAAACACGGATATCGTTTTTTGAATACTAGCTCTTGAGTAAGATTTTTCTTTCTCTCTCTCTCGCGTGAAAGGCAGCTCATGTGTATGTTTGCGTTTTAAAGGTTTGTCCCAATCCCGTGAGTTTCGATTCAAGCGGGTTCTAATTTTCTCAAATGGTACACATTACCATTTTCTAATGGTTTTTATTAGAATGCATACAGCATGAATCCTACACGAAAAGTACATCCTGCCAGGGAGAGAAAAGCTGCATATCCATGCAATGAATGGCTTCTAAATAAAGGGATTCGCAGCGTCAAAATTTTCTGCGCTGTCTTTTATGCGGCTGGCAAATTCGTTTCGAATGAGCGCTTGAATGAATCGCCAGTGATACATGCATCCATTGTAAGGGGAAACGTTTATTATGAGCTTGGGAACTGAACCCAGGTATATCTGTGCAGCTGTGAAAGTAGAACGGTGTGGTGAGGGAAGGCGTTTGGGTGGGATTGTTACACTAGACACTCAAGATTCTGGTGAAAGACGTACATCCGTTACGTGGTGTCTCGAGTGTTTATGTAAAACTCCAGAGAAATGCGTTACTCACCTAGGAAATGTCTCACATAGAGAATGGGCTCGAAGTCATTGATTCGGAAAGCAGCTGTTCTGTATTTAATGCTCATTGTATATCGAACGAGCGTACCGCTTCGAAGTTCTTGGGATGCTTTTGAACGCAAAGAACATATATTCTATAATATTCACCTAGCTGTACCGTGAAACTCGTATGCCCAACATGAACGTTGCATTTACATCTCGTTGTTCCTACTTGGTTAAAAAATCAAACGGAAACCGCAATTACGATATGCAATTTTGATCGATGCTCTTGGCTATTTCTTGTCACGAGAATTGAATAATTAATCGGGCATGCAGTATTGCAATACGATTCGATTGGTGAGAAATTGAGATTTAAAATTTCCAAGCAGATGCTGTTTGCGATTTAAGTTATTGGAATATTCGATGAAATGGAAATGCACTTGAATAAATGAAAAACACAACCGCGAGATGAAAATAAAATGCAAATATCCTTATTGCACGCCAGTACAACATGCTGGAATTGATTACAAAGCCCTTGCTAGTTGAAACAAATCATTACTGCAGACGTTTTGTGCACCCACTGAAGAAAGGACATAAATGAAAAAAGAGTGATTTTGTTACGATGATGATGGAATAAGAGAGATAAAATTGAACATGTCTGTGGAAGGTTTCCAGAAATTAGTCAATGGATAACGAATATTTCCATCGAGTTTTCCATAATTTCTACACGTACTGAAAGGACGGGAATAGAAACCCACATTGGACAGTTTAACAGAGAAAATAATACATAGGGAAATGAGATTATCATATTTCTGATAATATGCAGCTATAGGCCGAACAAATACGTTCCAAATCAATTGAAAATTATTATTATAAAATTATAAAATTATAAAATAAATAAAATATATAATATATAAAATGATCAAACGATCTCAACGATCATCAAACGAACTATTTATTCATAAGCCGTTGAACTATTTATTTATTTACGAACTAAATAGTTCAATGTGAGAAAATGTGATAGAAAAATGGTATTATTGTACAGAGAATGTAATTGAAGCATCTCCGCTCATACCAATAAAAAAACACGCACCTATAATGACATTAAAATGAGACGAACGGAAGAAACAGATATACAGACACACGAGTATGTAATGATATAATGTTGCTATAAGTGCATTATTAAGCGTAGAGTGTGTAATTCGTTGCCATGATGAAAGCTGATGCGGAAAATTGCACATTTGCGAATAACAATACCGTCATAGGCCTCTATAATTGCGCAATTATCACTGGAACAAGCAATTACGCTGACATTATCGTGGACGATATGGCATTGTGCAAATATGGCAATATGAGCGACCAGAAGTGGGTACCATAAGTGATATAAGACAATTTTTAAGTTTAAGGAAACGGTTTTTTTTTGTCGAAAGCTTTCCATTATGCATCTACTTACCTGAATGAAGCAGAAATATGACGTCAAATATGATTCCGTTTCTCAAAACTTTGATGCACACCAACCCCGTGGCAGCCCCGTGTAGGGTTTACATTTTCTTATGAATATTTTTATTTCATCGGTAGGCTATATATAATATATATAGATCGTTTAAGTACTTTCATTTAACTATCTCACGCACCGGCGTGCTCTCGTGCGTGCCCGATTCTTCGCTTCGCTTCGTCTCAAACCAGCCGTTAGTCGCACACCGTAATGCTATGCTAGCTTTAAATTATTTATTGTCTTGTTATTTTATTACTCAATGAGATGGTAGATAGATTACTATTTCTGTGTACGTGTTCGTATGTGTGTGTGTGTGTGTATATGCTTTTTTGTCATGTTTGTGTCGTTCCCGTATCGTTCCGTTCTGCTTGAACTCAACATTTCGCTTAAATTGATTTGATATTTTCTTTAGTTAGTTAGTTGTTTCACTTTTGTTTTTTTGTTATGCTCTCACTTTCTCTTTCTCTCCATTTCTCTCTCTCTCTCTCTCTGCTTTGCTTTTTCATCAAGCAATTTGAGTTTTGTATGTTATTAAGCTAGAGGATCATAAATTGCAGTTTAGATAAGATTTTAACCGTTAGCTTCGAATAGGGTTGATATTTCTTGTTTCTTGTTGGGTTTAGTACTCCCTTTTCCCCCAGTACAAAAACGGTTTTGCGCGACGGAAATCAAACCACGTGAAAGTTGTACTGTTTTTACGATGACACCCTCTATCCCCTGTGGCAAATTCAGTTTACATTTGACCGTATTTCATCACAACATGGGATTTGAATGTTTGATTATAAAGTAGTGCAACTTCCATGACTATAAAACTGAAAGTGTTACCTTTTCCGTTGGAATGTTAATGTTATCGAATGCTTGTTGTTTTTCGTTTCACATCATGGTTAAGCGTATTGATGATTGTTGTTTTGTATGTGAGTGTTTCTGTATGTGTGTGTGTGTGTGTTTTCCCCCTATATCAAACGCTAACTAGGCCAAAACCGAACTGTACACAAAATGGAACCCTTGGAGCTATTGTTGCGTTATTCGACGTCATACGACGATGTATAAAATATATGTATGCATGTGCGTAAAACCTGCGTCTTATGCTTGCCAGATGCAGCCGTTTAGCTTCCTGAAACAAGACGATCGTGTTCACCTATGTACAGCTTCACTGTGATAAGTATTGTTTTTTTTTGCTCTCTCATTGAATGTAATGTTTACAATACTGCCTGTGTCTGTTGAAGTGTGGTGTATTTCGCACCCGGCTCGCTTGGCATTGAACTTGTACTGAATTGCATTCACGTAATGTAGTGTTGATTTCTTAGCTTTACACGCGCACAAACGGAACAATGTTTGATTATACATACATATAGGTTATACGTTTGGAACCGTCGTTAAACTTCGTCCGTCCGTTTGTTCACTTTAAACAGTTTCAACAGCAGTACCTACATTCGGCTTCCGACGGGTGTTGTGGTGCTATGCGCTATTTCTCTTACGTTTGCTCCTTCTTTGTTTTTATGGTATTTTGTTTTTTGTTTAGTATCACGGAAGACATCAACTCTTTTGTATGATCTTCTGTTTGCTTCTGTTTTTTGATGTTTTACTCCTCAGACGATGGTTAATCGTGTATCGGTTTGATAGTGAATAATATTGTGTTGCATGTAGTTATACTTTATTATTCCTACTTCCTGTTTGTTTTTGTTCATTGATATAAACGGGATAAGGGGTGACACGATCAGCTTTAATATATTTAGAAGAGATTTTTGAATACAATCATAGCATAGTGAACTTAACAAAAACATTAGATAGAAAAACGATATTGTACACGGCCTTTTGATTGCTAAATTATCATAAAAAGTGCCTCCTCCACAAAAGTCATCAAACACACAGCACGCATACATCTCGTCGCAAACGGAGCGGTACGTGATATTTATGATGCGTGAAATAAATTTTCTTCTGCAAAATTCCTCCTGCCGACCTTCCGCCCGGAGGAAGCGTACGCGTAAGCAGCAGGCTCAACTTAATATGCTTTTAATGGCAAGCAAAACCGGGCAGCATATGTGTTTTAACGTGTGCCGTCCGCGTGAAGAGAATTCCGGGATCTGGAGAGTGTCGGGACGACGATGGTGGAAACGGCGAGCGCAGGTGAGCCCTGTCAAGGAATTAATTGAGTTTTAATAAGTTCTAAAATAACTTGCCAAAATTATTTGACAACCTGACAGAGGATCGTACCGTGGGCAAAAGGGCGCCTAGCATGACGAAGGGAATTTCAAGAAATTTAACCTACTAATCGGCGGAACGTGTTTTTGAAAACATCTCGGAACGAGTTTCGGGCCCGGTGCGGCCCGGGTGGAGCACATAGCACGGTTGGTGTATTATTTATGAAGCTTCCTTTGTGAATGTTATGAATAATATTCAAAAGAAATATTCATTTATACAGCAGTTTCCCTTTTAAAAGATGTTTTTTTTTGTGTTTAAACTATCGTTGACTTCTTTTCACCTAGCCATAACTCCCACAGGGGTAATGAACTCACCAGTGGCATATACACACACCGCAGCTGAAACAGATTGTAGCGATCTCAATTATCGACCGCACGGTGTCACATTGACCGCGAAGCAACGGCCTCCGCCAAACCTTCGCCTCCGAACTCGCTGGCTCGCTAGGATTACAGCGAAAGCTGATGCATAAACATTAATTAAAATTATATCGTAAACCACGGCGCGACAGGCGGCGTGAAAATTAAGATCTCGAGCATCGCCGTTGTAACCTGTGCGGGGCAGCATACAGTCCTTTTGGAACGCTGTCCCAAGCCGCCATCCACCATGGTGCGTGCGTGCTTATGCGTGTCCCATTCGACGGCAGGCTTGGGTTCATTATCGAAACAGGTGGAGGTGGAGCTGGGGTTTCGGGCTTCGGGTTACACACTTGCCAGACTCTTAATCCTGGCGCTTTCGTGATGGAAAAATTAAGCCATCCCGTGCCTCGAATGGCTTTCGAATACGTTCCACGGCACATACTGCCGTGTTTGGTGCAGTGAAATTTAAAGCCAGCCTCCGAATTTTGTCCCCGAATGGTTGGGAAATAAAGCCAACGGATGTGTTTAATCCAAATCAGGTTCAGAAGCAACGTCTTAATAAGCACAAACACAAAACTGCTTGTTGTTAAACAAAATTATGTAAATTAAAGTGATGTTCCGTTAAAATCTGGAAACTAAAATAAAAAGCTTTAACTGATTTTAATTGTTTCTTTGTTTTGTGAAAACGTGAAACGTGTTCTGAAACATATGCTTTGATTAAGAAGTGAACGAAAATATATTTTACAAATAGTATTTACAAGTATGTATCCAGCGAAGCTTCCGCAAAATGTCACGATGCCAAAATGTCAAAATGTGTGGAAAAAGAAGGAAAGGGAACTTTAAATTTCCTCTTGGTTTCTTAGTTTTGGAATCCAATAACGAATCGAACCAATTCATATCCTGGACTGGAGTGGAGCGTATCCGGCTAAAAGACGAGCATCGTTTCAAACAATTGGTAGAGGGATGACGAGGCTTTGAACCGAGTCAGGTAGAATATATCTTTTTAAATATTATTAGAATAGTATTTTTCGGGAGCTACTTCTTGTGAGCGATCGTTGTAGAGATGCAACTTTAATGACACACTCTTGAAAAGCAGATTTTATGAAATATTCTGCTTAACAATTTTCCAGAGGTAAAGGATATGCCTTAGCCATTTATGCCTTAATATTTCAAAGAAAAGGAGGGGCACTTATTTGACTCATGCTATGATGTTATGAAAGATGTCCTAGCTTTAAATATATCATCTGAGATTTTACCGCATCGTTCAAAAACGAATGCTTTCGAAATATTGTATAAAACACCTAAAAACTTACTTGTACACCCAATTTTAAACTGTGTAGTAGTGATGTGCGCTTCGGAGCGCACCAACGGTTCCGGAACCGGCTCCGAACTAACGACACTTGAAACGGCTCCGAGATGGCAACATAACTTTTTAGCTAAACCAAAGTCATTCGATTTTCTTGTTTTTATTAAAATGGTTAGTGAAGAGATACATTCATGTAGAAGATTTGGTCTTCGGTCTCAAGATTGATGCATCCTATGCATTCGCCGTGGGAATAAAGTTTGGCCATACCATATCAAAGAACCATACCACAGAAGAATAAACCAAAGAACCAAACTGTCTTATTTTAATATCTTATTGTGAATAATTGAGATTAACATGCCAACACCGGAGCCGTTAGTTCAGAGCTGTTAGTTCGGAGCCGGCTCCAAATATTTCTGGAGTCGGTCGGAACCGGCCCCGGTTTTGGAGCCGTTTTTCCCATCACTACTGTATAGCGGTTGATTAATATGCCTGGATGATCATCCTAACTTGAAGTCACATTCGACATTCGAAGTTTTAAATTATAGAATGTAGATCTAGAAAGATGACGATATTTCGTCAAAATAAGGATTGGTATAAAATGACAAATAATCTATTTCAATTGACATTTTCTACATATTGACTTCACTTAAAAACAAAACAATCATCTCGAAATATCATCGCATTCTTCGATCTAGTTCTTCTAGAGTGACTTCTTTCCAATGTCAGATTATTGGTAACATGCAGATTCTACGGTTTGCCAAACCGAATTGCTGTGTGAATAATCAAACTATGTGGTAATTCTCTGACAAAACGAACTGATGCTGAATGAAGTATTTAATGTTTTTGAATAAAAAGTTAATTTCAAAAATTGGTTGAATAAAAAGGTACCAAAAACTCAAAACATATTGTACGCATACCGATAGTAAAGGCTCGCAACGTATAACATCTCCAAAAATCTCTTCCATGTAACATTATATACACAGTAACTAACACGATGTGCGTTTGGGGTTGTCTGCCCCACCGGTCTGTACAAGCTCACGGGCGCGCGATTAAACTACTCACTTTGACGCTTTATAAATTTCTACTACCCCAACACGGTTCGACATCTCTCTCACCCACCGCCAACGTCCGTTCTCTTTTTTATGCTAATACAGTTTTTTTTGTTCGTTTAACTTTTTTCTTGATAGTTTGTTTTGTTTTGTTCTTTTATTATAAAGTGCACTTATAATTGTAACAAATCGGGTTTCCCTGGCGGGCAACACTCTTTTCCCCTGTTTTTTTTTTGTTGTAGACTGCTGCATAACCCACATGCATACACGCACGCACACAAACTCTCTCTCTCTCACACACACACACACATACACAAACATGCAAAACCCAGCCCGGGAAGAGGGGAAAAGGATGCTTCAACGAAACGTGCGTTCCGCGTGGCGTCGCTTGTTTCGTGAAAATGATTGTAAGTAGTTTATTTAACAGCTGTTTTAATTTGCGCTAATCGCGCCCGCGCCCCCACACACGCATACCCATCCCCCCAAATCGCCCGAACTTTCACTGCGCTATTTATGTATGCATGCACGGCAGATTGATGGGGAACGCATACGCTGCGGCTAATTTCGTCCATACTTTTCGGGGGCTGTATATACACACACACACACGCGGCGCACACAGACACACACACTTACACCGACGGGGGGCAGCCCTGGGCGGCAAGCGAGGCAGCTTCATGTAAACGTCAGCAGCATCAACAGACTATAAATCATCAGCAAACAACAACTAACGAACGCGACCGTGCGTCTGTGGGCGAAGGTGTCCATCGCGTGGGATTTGTTGTTCAGGATCCAGTGCGGTTGGCGCGACGGGATCGGGGCCGGCATTTGCGTGTTCCGTGGCTTCTCCAGCCCGCCGCCGTTGGTGCCGCCGCCCCCGCCCGGTCCGCCCAGCCCGTTGCCGGTGCCGGCCGTGGCACCGTTCATCCCGACCAGACCGTGTCCTCCGTTACCTAGCGGGGCGCAGGCATGGCGCAGGACGAAAGAAGGGGAAAGAAGGGAAGCAGAGCGTGATGTAAATGTTCAGCGGATGTGTGCATATAATTGCAGTGGCATTGCCGAGTGTTTGGTGATGTGATAATAGTATCTAACTCGGAGTAGTCAGATGAGATGGATAGTTAAATCGTTTTTTTACCAGCATTCGTTACACTCGCACCGATGCTGAGCGACTTCTGTGGTGATTTAAACAATATTTAGAGACTTTTTAGAATATTTCGTTGCCATAAGGATAAGTAATTATTCTATTGTGTTCATAGGTCCTTCCGTAAGCGCTGCACGAGGATATTTTTTGTACGAACACCTTACCCAAAATACAGATTTCAACAATTTAAACAGTAACACTTAAAGCAAACGAATCAAAAACTGTTGTCTAATGATGAATTCAAACAAAAAAAAGTATTGTAACAAAAGGCAGAAATAGCTAGTCCTGAAAATGGACTAAATAAGTACTCTAACTTAATCGAACAAAACACTGCCTTTAAGGATTACTATTTGTTTAGTTCAATGACAATGAGTTCAATGATTTCAAATCTAGACTTCGTGGATATCTTTCTTCTGGAGATCACCAGCTTTACACTTGCTTTGCAGGTTAGACCGTTTGTATTTGTACGAAGCTTTGAAAATTTTCATTTTGAATTGCACTGTAAACGGATTCGATCCCGCATCTGGGATCGCATAGATTCCAATCCCTGATTGAGACTCCTTGGCTTTCATATCTAGGATTAGTATTCTGATTTGTAATGATTGGGTCACGTTTTGAGGATCGCTAACGATCATACAGCATTTTTCATCCATTCTTGAACAGTTTCCAGTGTTTCATGATTTCGTTTCACCCAATCCTGAAAACGTTACAACCATTCTAGAAGTGTTCTTGAAGGTTATTATGTGTTGTTCGCAGATCAAACCTGAACAAATCGATACAATTCCGTCGGTGTAAGTATTCAATCTGCAACATAAAACAGATACAGGAGAAGCCGTGTGTGGAAAATGGCGTTTCATGAACATTTGGAAGGACATGTAGGGGACCATGTTAATACATGTTTGGATCGGATAGAAGTTTTCGGTAACAGCGCGATATGTGCATGGCAGTATAAAAGAGCGGCATAACCGTTCTGGACTTCATTAGGTGTCCTGATCCCAATCAGTAAACATCTTAGCAGTAAACAGGCAGAAGCTATTCAGATATCATCGTTGAGTGGGACGAGTTGATGCAACTCTGGGAACTGTTGAAGAATGGATGAAAAATGCTGTTCTGCGATCTCGATGATTACGTTTAAAGGATTTCTTAACAAAACATTGTATTTTACTTTACAAAATTGCATGTTGGGTTCTCCTCCCGAACGCGATCAAACGCGATTCCGGATGTTGTGCGGATTTCGTGTTTTCAGATATTTATTACCGTTCACAGTTGTCTTAGAATAACGAAAGAGCTGGATGATGACTAATATTTATTACATCTAAACAGGCGCTCACATTAATACGGGCAAAAACCTCTAGAGCAGTTTAGACACGTCAAGAGCAGAATATAATAACATAAACAATTCCGACGGACGGAGTCTGAACAAAGAACCTTATAAGAACCATAAATATCAAAGTACACCAAGCCAAGCAAGTTTTGATAATAATCAAGATTTGATTTGAAGTTGATGTGATGTCACTTTAACTACTGAGGTTGGTTTTGAAACTTTAACTACTGAGTCTCCTAGTTGTAAACCTTGTTGACTCGGCATTATCGCGCTATGAAAAATGTTGTTTCAGTTTTAAATTATTTGTTCAAAAACTCAAATTCAAACTCCAAAAATTTATGGAAATTTGAATTTAAAACCCAAAGCGAGGCTCCGCCGTCTATGTTAGAATACTGGACAACAGCAGAATCACAGCTGGAAAGTCTTACAACAAGTGTAAAATTATGTCAACGAGGAAGTTTATCTATTATTCCTTCGTATTTGGATCGAATTCGAAGGATCGATACCAAACCGGATCCGGATCGGTCAGATCGAAACCCTGATGCGAGCGAATTATCCTATCACTTCACCTAAAGCGACCTGAACGTATGACTGTGACTATCTTTCAGCTGTTTACGCTATTCCTTTTTGAAGATGATCAATTTATGTCTGACGTAGTACATGGACTCCGTCTGAGCCGTGAGTTTGATTCAACTTTTCTGTACTGTGTTTTGATCACACGTGGACCTAATTGATATTGAAGATCTAGGGATGGATCTAGATAACAGATAGATATAACTATATAGATAGTGTTCTAAATTGTAGTCGTACAATAAGTTGCCAAACTGCATAACGAAAACGTATCGAAATTTCTTCACCTCGAAAATGAAAAATTAAACCCAAAAATCGTCACGGTCACGAGCACACGCCCCCGAAACATGGTACGCAAAGCTCGGCATTTTATTGAATTTTTAAACCCCATTCCACACCAGAGCGACCCAGCGAGCGTCGGCCGAATGATCGCGCTTCGCCGGGTCTGTTGTGATTTTATTTGCCCGACAAGAAACAAAAGCGTCCTGTGCGCTGAATCATGCGACAAAAGGTGGCACGGAGCGAACCCCCTTGGCGCGATGGAATGTATTATTTCATTTTTGTCGCGGAATGAAAGCTTAAGCAGCAACATTATCACCGCGTCTGGGGGGGGGACAGCCCGGGCCGGATTGAGCACTGCGATCAAATAATTAATAAAGAATATATACACTCCGTGTGCCGTGCGGTGCGATGGCATGCCAGGGACTGATCGGAACGTTTTATGGCACCACCACAGACTGGTGCCTTTTTTTCGCCTCCCCGCACGTATTCGCATTTTCGTTCACCGAGTCACCTCTTAACCTTATCGGTCGTGTTCGTGTCATTAAAAATAAATAAATTTATGCGTTGATCGATCGCTCTGCCACCGCCGGAGCTCCCTGTTCGTTTCGCACAGCTGAATGGATGTAGTCGAGCTTGAAGGACTTGACGCGCTTCGAAGCTGCTTCGCATTATCCTTCTCGCCGCGTTTCGCCGATGGCGATTGATAATCTTTTTTTGTTGATGCTTTGTTCAAATAAAAAAGATCACCTATCAGCGACTCGTTGCAATAATGCAGCGCGTGGGAGTGGGATGCAGGCAGGCGCAGGCCCGGCGGGGAATGCAACACGCAAACACGATCGCCCGTGGGGGAGCATAAAATGCGCCTGAGAGCCTGATAATCACATCAATTAATTTATTGTTATGGGGTGTTTCGGCATCGGCGCTGCAATAAAAATTAATTGAGCCTCCGCAGAACCAGCGCAGCGGCTTTTTCAATTACGCCCAATCGATGGCCACGGGAGAAGCGAGAGCAACAACAAAAAAAAAGAGGAAGTAAAATAACGAACGAACACGGTGGAGATTAAAAAACAGAAAGATTAAACGAGGAAAACAAATCACACCCGGGGCCGGGCGCACGGTTAAGCTCGTAAAAACAGTGCACGGGCCAAATGTGTTAGGTGATTATTGTACGCCGTGTTCCCGGTTATCTTTTTTTTCCTCTCTGTCGTTCAAATCCATTCTGTCGCATCGTATCAGTTCATTAGCGTCCACGCTAATCGTACAATTGTGAGGGGGGGGAGTCGTCTGTTTCTCTGCGCATAGGTAGATGCTCATTAAATTCATATGCAGATTTTCCACCGAAACAGCTTTTTTTGCATACTCCGGGTAGAATTTATTGCGGAATAATTGTTTCGCCTTGTTTGAATAATCCATTCCGATAGCGGGCATTAGGCGCCGATACCGTTTTGGGCTACTCTTATTAGATCTAAACTGCCGTGCAGTAGTGATACTAGCGGCAATCGCAATGTCTAATTTAATATCGCCATCAGTGATTAGGTGCTAGGAATGATACGGTTAATTCTGCTGCACATTGTCCGTAATTTGTTAGGTAAATGGTCCAAAATGGCACCGAATAAATATGAGTCCTGAAGTCGACAATGATGATGAATGACATAGCTGGTAGCGAAATGGACATATCTTTTCCACTCAGCGAACCTTTCGCGTCGGACGAAGCTGCGACCTGTAACATTGGGACTTATAACTCGTATGTATGAAAGGAGAATGGAGGACTCTTTATTACTTCGAGCGCTCTTAAGTGTTGGATAACCTAACTATAGCGCATCACATTAGAATCGCTAGGTCTTGCGGTCTGGTAATGCCATTAGAACGAATTCTAGAAGTGCTGCGCAGTCAAGCCATGCTCCATCGACCGGAACAGATGGTAATCAGAAGGTACATTGGCTGGGCTGTACGGCGGGCAGAACATGCCATATAAGTGTTTTCAAATATTTTTTCACCAGTGCTGCCACATTTGGTCGAGAATTATCATGCAGCAAAATGATTTTGTCATGTATTTTTTTGTCTTTCGGAGTATTGCTGTCGTTTTTCTGTTAATGCTTGGCTCAAACGCATCAGTTGTCGTCTGTTGATATCTCCTGTGATCGTTTGGTTCTGTTGTAGCAGCTCGTAATACACCACACCTAGCTGATCCCACCAAATGCACAACATTTGGACCTTCGCGCCATGAATATTCGGCCTCTAAAGCAAAATTCTCATTTTTGAAACGTGAAAACCACTTTTGACACGTTTTTTTCCCCGAAAGAGCATGGTCACCGTACACTTTCACTAATATTCTATGACTTTCGGCAGCCGTTTTGCTCATGCAACAATAATGGAGGAAAACTCCCCGCAAAAAAACGCTTT
>KB672957.1:902592-933555 GCA_000349145.1 Anopheles dirus
TGGACCTTCGCGCCATGAATATTATATATTCTCATTCTCATTAGCCGCTCGTAATACACCACTTCTAGCTGATCCCACCAAATACACAACATTTGGACCTTCGCGCCATGAATATTATATATTCTCATTCTCATTAGCCGCTCGTAATACACCACTTCTAGCTGATCCCACCAAATACACAACATTTGGACCTTCGCGCCATGAATATTCGGCCTCTAAAGCAAAATTCTCATTTTTGAAACGTGAAAACCACTTTTGACACGTTTTTTTCCCCGAAAGAGCATGGTCACCGTACACTTTCACTAATATTCTATGACTTTCGGCAGCCGTTTTGCTCATGCAACAATAATGGAGGAAAACTCCCCGCAAAAAAACGCTTTATTTGGCACGAACGTCACCAGTTTAGAAGCTTACCGAAACTACTTTGTTAACATTTCGGAAGAATGACAGCTAGAGTAAAAGAGAGCCTGAAGATGACACTTCAAAATGGCAGTGTTGCCTGATTTTACTAAATTAAAAATTTTAAGTAGGCGACGCTTGTATAAAAACCGTCAAAACTTATTTATAGACCTGATATTTTTTGTCACCTTGCTTAGATGACGAGTAAAGTTAAGCCTGTAAAGTTTGTTAAATGTGTCAATTTGCCAACATTGTGACAAAAACAAGTTTATCCACAATACAGTGGTGACAATGGACAATGGTTTTTGTTTGCGTTATGTTGATTTCTGTTTTTGTGAAAAATTGGGCGGTAATTTGAAAACATAACATGTTCTTTCAATTTATCATTTGTGACTTATTATTTGATATTAGTTTTTCATTAAGAGAATCAAATCATATTGACCATATTTTTCAAGGTAGCAACTTTCATGAGACCTTTTCCGACTTTTCATTAAATGTTGTCGAGTGCATCTTTAATTATTTGTTTTATTCACATGACATAACATGTACCTAAACCCTATCTGCATCGTTTCCCCGTGGCAACTACCGAGTATCCGGACTGACTGTCGTGGCAAAAGTAAGTCAAGTGAGTCGTAACAAGGCAGGCATGACTATGTAGATTGTCAAGTCAAAGAGAAAAAGAAGAAATGGTGAGGAACAACTTTCGGAAGTTGCTTTGAACGATGCTTGCTTTTCGGATATTCTACTCATTCGTCTGGTACGTCTGATGGTATATAATTGTTTTCACAGAATATCTGGTCCGGCACCTTGTTCATATTTGTGATTGTTTCTTATGCGGTATCGATAAGTCTGGACGGGAACTGCATCTATTTGTTAAAACTCCGACCAAGAATGTGTCCAAAGTTTCAGGTTTTAACTATATTGTTATCACCTCTGTCTGAAATTATCAAATTGGAGATCTAACCTTTTTCCAAAGAATAAAGGCTCTCACTTCACAAACACCAGCTAATAAAGAAAAAAGGTCACTTGAAGGTAGCCTTATGATTCGTCATGACAACTGAAAACAATGGATGCACAAAGCGCTGTCGCCAAAATCTTACCTTCGTGCACGGTCAGACTGCCGAGATAGTCGTTCTCCTGGATGTGGTTGATGATGTAGGTGTCCCGGTTGAAGGTGTTGCCACCCTTGCCCGCCTCATGGCCCTTGCCATGGGTGGAGTAGTGTTGCTTTCGCCGCGGCTGCTTCACCGTCGACGGGACGTAAGGCGTCGGTGTCGTGGTGGGTTTCGGAGGCAGGTGTAGCTCTGCAAATTGGAAATGATAACCGCGAAAGTGCGCCACGATAAGGAATCGTTAGAGTTCATCCGTAAATCATGCCCGCCCGTGGAGCTGGTGAAACAAAGCATGGCCCACCTTGCAACCGTATCCTGGCATCCGATTTGCCCAGCGCATTTATGCTGGAGCAAATGTACGGCCCGAAGTCGCCTTTGTGCAGGTTTTTCACGGTCAAGTTCAGCTGCCACGTGAACGCGTTCAGCTTCTCCTCGCTGATGGCGTATTTTTCTCCTTCGTAGAGCTTCATGCCTGTAATGGGAGGAAATGGAGACCACCAGTTCATGCTTGTGCCTCACGATACTCTGTTGGGCACGGTGTGTTTGAGCCACGGACTTGCCGCCGTTAGCAGCGGTTATACCTACGATCGTATAAAAGACAATAAAAATAGACGTACCGTCGTGCTTGTGCCATCCGTTGAGCGGCGTTGGGAATGCCTCCACGATACACTGCAGCAGAACGTGGCTCTCCACCGGTGCCGCCACCAACTGATTCCCTGCTTTCACATTCGGTGGAACTGTGGACGGATACAATGGCAATCATGGACAGCGGTTACGGAATGTTCTGCGATCGTGCCAAAAAGACTCTAAAGTTACAGGATTTAAGTTTATTTCGCTCCGAATGCATTTAAAGTGCAATCATGTAGGATAAGAGTACAAGTTTTTTGTAAGTTGTACACAGTATGCTTCGAGAAGATAAAAATGACTTTTACCTATGTAACAAGAAACTAGTAAGAAACTAGAGCCGAAAAAATGGAATGTTTCCATTTTATGTAGGACTTGAAAGCTTCCTAATTTATTTAATGCTTGCAGATGCCTTTTATTCTTTTATTCCTTTTAGGATACTTGGCTTTGATAGTGTTGTCAAATTGATAAAAACCCTCCAGCTATTGCTTAAGCGTTGTTAAGAACCTGAAAAAGTTCATATCGGCACGATTTCTATTAGGAGATGGTACAACATGTTGCCATTACACGTCATACAATGCAAACAAATGCTATATAAAATGTTTATAATGTACGTTAATACAGGTATGTTGTGAACGTATAAAGCTCTTTAAATGTTGTTATTTTATGCATTATCTCAAAAGTACGTTAAGATCACTTCCACAAGTATCTTGTAACTCGTATAAAATTCATATCTCACTGACGCCAGAGCTAAAGGCTAAAGTATTCTCCTAGTTTAAGAAAAAAAACCTCATACCAAGTAGATGAAAAGTAGCAACGAAAAAGTGCGAAAGTTCAAGAAATCAATTCGCTCGTTGAAACGTCTTCTTAAACTTCACCGAGAAGAAAAAAGACGACATTTGGTGTGAAAGAAAACAAAATGAATTAAACTATCAGCTTTTCTTTCACCCCCACGGGCACACTCCTGCCTGCTACTTCAAGCTAGGAGGGGGATAATGAGCAGGGCAAACAAGTAAAATACTTACAGTTAACTTGCACATCGAACCGTTTGCTGACGGAGGGCGGCACACCGTTCGACGCGATGCACAGATACCCGCCCATGTCGGTCCGTTGCACCTGATTCAGGACGAGCCGTTCGCCCTCGACGAACTTTACGACTGAAAATGGGAGGAAAAGAAACACCAGGAACCGCGTTTTAAAACCGATTTCAACTCCGAGAAGTGGAACAGAACAAGGAGAGCAGAGAGAAAGGAGTTTGCGAGACAGCAACCGAAGGAAAACTTTAAAGCTGGAAAAAACCGAAGGAAAAAAACCAACACCAGGCCAATGTAAAGGAGTCGTCGCCCCTTTCCCTGCATTGTTCGGTAATTAACTGGCGTTGGATCTAACCTTTTGCGGGAAGGGTCAGCTGAGAAAATAGTTAGTAAATCAAATGCCATGACAGAAACTAGTCCACCCGCCGGGCCGTGATAACAAGTGGGTGTGGGGAGAGAGAGAGAGAGAGAGAGCAAAAAAATCCTCGGGAAAATCCAGATGAAACTCTCGCACGGCGAAACGTACCTTGCTTTTCTCGACCCTCCGTGCGCACGACGATGTCCTTGCCATTTTCGCGCCTCCACTGGACGGCCGGTTCCGGGACGCCGGTCGCCTGGCACACCAGCTGCACGTTGCCACCCTCGTTCGCCACGCCACCCTCGAGCGTGTTGGGCTCGTTTTCGTTCAGAATGTCCGGCGGCACGACGACGTCCAGGTTGCCCGACTGTAATTAGCCGTGTTTTTCTTAGGTTAGTTCGGTTACAGATCCGTTGCCGGGCTGGCTGGGGACTCTTTAAACTAAGGGGCATTAGGTGCACGGTGTTCAATGTACTCGATGAGGATGTAGCGACAAAAAAAATGGCTCATTTTTCTAACCCTCTCGCACAAATTCCCAGTCGGACCATTAGGAGATGCTATCGTTTCGGGTGACTGATGTTCTGTTTTTGTGATGTGATGTGATGTGCTTTTTCCCATCTGTTAAAGTCTTCAAAATATTCCAATCCCTTCAGCGATATAAAACCATTCGCTTTTTTTTGTTCTGGTACTCCACCAGCACACTCACCTGATGCCGCATGGGATCCGTGTTCACCTGGCACATGTAGCTGCCGGAGTCGTTGAGCTGCACGTGCGATATGTGCAGCTTCCACGTGTTGTGACCGTTGTGGGTGACGGAGAGCCGCGGGTTCAGGGCGACCATGTGGGTGTGGATGGCGAGGATGGCTTTCGAGTCGGACTTTATCCACGCAACCTGTGCCGAGTGCGGGTGAGTTTGTAGAGTGTGTTAGATTTCTTGTTTTGGGTGATTTTTTGGATGTTTGTTTTTAGATTGAAAACTATAAACTGTATTTGTCCCAGATTTGAAATGGAATAATTAATTTTATTTGAAATTTCTTATGACATGTGATGCCGCATTTGGAATTATAGAGAAATTTTAAATACAATCCTTGTGAATATTCGAAATAAATGTAGGAATCAAAGAGCGGCTACATTCTTTCTCTCTGTGAGATTAAACAATTTAAATTTAATTAATCAAAGGTTCTCTTATTTCTTCATTGTTTCATGTGCTCATTCGTTTTGCTGTTTTGTTTCTAATAGCTTGATGCATTCATCTTCAAGACTATCGCTCTCATTACTTATGTCTCTGAAAGTTTATTAACAAAAATGAAGATGGAGTGCTTTCAACCGTTGTTGATCAGAATCAACGGTTTCGTCAAACGGCGCCGAACAGGACTGATGAACTGTGTCAGTGGTTCTGGTAAATTGCCACCAGAGGGCGCGGTTGGAAGGCTTCGCTTTCGTGATAAAAGACGTGATAGAAAAAAGACGTGATTTTTGTCGACAAAATACACAGTGTGCTAAGAAAGTCTTGTAGTTTTGAATTAAAACACTGCGTGCAAGAAAGTCCTGTTGCCTTGGCAACAACCGTCATTCATTCATTAGGATCTTTCACTTCACCTAGAGGTTTAACCAAGTAGTTTGTTGTTTCTAATTCATTCAGGATCAGAACTATGCTATGCTAAGTGTTACATTATTTATTTTTTGCATATCCCCAGTATGTTTCCAATAATTTGTAACAAGATCCTAACATAAATACACCTTTGTGATACAATAGGCAATTGAAATTAGGGGAAAAATGTTCGAGCGTCTGACGGTTTAATTCATCAAATAGCTTTTTCCGAAATTCATTCAACTCTAGTGTATGTCCTATTAACAAAACATTGGAACAAAGCATGCTGCACTGCAAAGTATTTATCTAATTATGGTCGTTCCTGGTTTGAAAGTCGCACTAAATATACACGATCCATTTGGTTTCGTGCTTCGATATTTATCGTTCGTGGCGCGGATCCATGACATGCACCATGCAAAGCTGGTTTGATAGAATCAGAGCAGGAAATCAATACGGTAATGTCCATGTTTTTAACTGCGCAATGCTTGTTTAACTAAAAACACGATCCGTATTGTTCAAGTTGAGTATATTCATTTTTAATACAACAAAAAAAAAACAGCACCAGCCGGCATCGAACCAAACAACGTGCTGTGCGAACAACGAAGATGGGAGTAGCGGTGAAAAATAACAATTGATTTTTATATTCAAACTTTTACTGCACGCGTTTCATTAGGCAGTGATTTTCCAGTTTTCGACCAGAGAGCAGGATTAGAACCCGGTGCGCCCCATTCGTTCGACGGCGCTGCGTGTCAATAAAAGTTGGTCTTTGTTTTCAATAAATTTCCCAAATGAGATCATCAATAACGTGGGCTGCGAGGCAGCATTAAATGGCCTGCCCGGGCCAGCTATTTTCGTTGCTTTCGCTGAACACAAAACAAAGCACTGGCCCGGGAACCTGGTCGAGGGTGTTTTAGATGTCATAAAAAAGTGGAAGAAAAAATTAATTTCAACTCATCCAAAGGCCGTTTTGTTTTTTTTTTGGGTGGTCATAGCACGACAGCTTCTGCACGCAGGTCAATTTATAATTTCACTTCAGCATTGGAGATTTTGCAAAAAGTTAATTGTGATGCACTACGCTGGAAGGAGTTGAACGAAAACTTCGATAAATCATGTGTTCTGAACAGAGTCAGATTGGAAATATTTTTTTCTCAAATGATGTAGTTTTAAGATATTAATTGGTCATAGTTTAAAGTTATATGATTTAAAATCAAATCAAAGCTAGGTTCACTGAATTAAAAATTATAATATATATTTTATTTATCAGAGTCATTCTGGATCTATCTTATGTTTAATTCATTGAAATACGTTTTTAGTGAGAGCAAGAACTATGAGCGGAGTGTAAGCAGGACAGTTGGACTTACTATTTAGTGGTATTAAGCACTTCTTAATCAATAGTATCGTATCGAAAGGAGGGTCATATTATAGCTTTAGACAGGAATAAGACTTTTGGGATATTTTTTATACATTCGGTTACATTTCTTAAGCATATCTAACTCATTGGGACATTTATACGTTTGGTTTTCGATTTTCACGACGCGTTCAAAACGTCTAACATCGCAAAAAAACAATTTTCCGGCAACTTTAGGTATTTTGTTATATACCTTGCCAGTGTTAGATTAGCAATTGATATACATGGTTCTAAAGGTTTTGTTTTCAGCATCATGTCGAAAAAACTTGAAACCAAAACATGCTACCTAAAAAATATTAAAAATCGAAAGATATGAAATTTATTATTTTTTCCCAAAAAAGTAAAAAACACAAGCAAGTCAAAATGCGTGTCAAAACAAGTCAAAATGCGTTTTCGAAAGGTTCGAAAGGTTTTGTTTACAGCATCATGTCGAAAAAACTTGAAACCAAAACATGCTACCTAAAAATATTAAAAATCGAAAGATATGAAATTCATTATTTTATGCCTAAAAAGTTAAGAACACAAGCAAGTCAAAATGTGTGTCAAAACAAGTCAAAATGCGTTTAAAAAATCATTCAAAAATATGCCAACATCATTCAAGATCGTTTCTATATTTTTAATCGAATTTTGAAACGATTATTTGTATCGAAAAAATGAGTTTTCTTAAGTGGGAGTATAGTTATGTTACTAGGAACGATTTTGACGGTGGTGGAATAAATGGTAATAGTGTGTGTAAAAATGTGAAAAATTCATCACAGACGTATTTAGTTATCATCTACAACTTAGTAGAGCATCATTTTCATCTATCTCTTCAAGTTTTCGTTGTATTATCGAAAAACAGGTGGGCTTATAGTTATGTTACGGACTGTACTAGAAATATGCTAAGCTATAGTAGAGCTTAGCTACTGCTACTGATTCTATAAAATATACTTTATTTATCACTCTCTTTCTCTCTTTCTCTCTCTCTCTCTCTCTGTCTTTATCTTTCTCTATCTCTTCAGGTTATTAGCTGAGAAGAGATTACAATTTGCATAGTTATAATTTTTAAACTGTTCAAACATACGGTAAAACCTCACAAACATAAAAACCGAAAAACCGTACATTCTTCTATACAAATGTTCATTATATTCCAATATCATTATATTTGCACTTTATTGGATTTGTTTATGTTTACATAATGTGAAACTGAAAACAAAATGTTAGGCTCAAATGGAGATATCAATCAATATTCTCATTAATCAGCAATGAGATATGTAGGATTGATATTTCGAATGATATTGCAACATTTAATGAACAATTGAAGAATTGTCCTTCGAGAAGGACACCGTCCCGTTGTTTCTAATTTGCAACAAAACTTTATTCCATTTACATTATCAACACACATTATCCACTTTCAGAGACTGCTATCTTGAGGAGGTTACATGTTTACTCACTTTCTCTGTGACACTCTTACTTGTTTTAATGAATTGATATTTGATAATTGATAGAACATACTTTGTATACTCATAAGCCGCGATTGTGCATGTATTGCGTTACTGGCAAATGTAACTTACCCTGTATTGGCCGAGATTGTTCACGACGCAGGTGAACGAAACATCGCGGCCCTGCGTCACCGTAAGGTTGTCCAGCGGTGCCAGAAACTCCGGCTGTGCCTCCGTCTGAGTGCCATGTCCTGGAGCACGCCGCACAAAAGACAAACAAACAAACAAATAAATCCGTGAAGAAAACGCGAACACGAAATCCCGGCCGGCTGGGAACTGTTCATCCTGGGCCGGGCCGGAAAAACGCTACACGCTCCTGTCGGAGTCGGGCGCTGCGTTTCTGTCGCCAATCCATTATGATTATTTACCGTGCCGCGCCGTAAATCATACTAATTCGCTGAAATTTAATTTCGAACACAAAACTCACCGTTTACCAGCAGCACGACTAATGATATATTTAACAAAAGCTTCAGTCCGAGCAGATTTATGTATCCCATCGCTGTTGTGCGCCTCACTGCTTGCCGTGGTGCATTCGTGTGGTGGTGTTGGTGGTAGTTCGCCTCCTTCCCGATGCTCGTCGGGTTTTGTTTTTCTGCGACAACGCTCCACGCGGCGCGCTACTTCACCGCCTTCTTGAGCACAATTCACACGCTAATGCGCGCGCGCCCCCCTCCGTAATCCTCGTGTGGGTGAGTGGGTTACAGTTCCGTTTCTTTCCTGCGTTCGACGGGGCCCACGGAGGAGATGAGTCACTTCCACTTCGGTTGGCTTAAGCCGCGCTTCACTTTCGCACCATCGTTCGCTGGCTCACTTATTGCACTTATTGCACCGACGCCCATTGTGCGGGCGAAACACTTCACTTCGGCGTCCTCGCGAACCGTGCGCCAGTTGGCATTGGGCCGGGGGCGAAAGCGTACGGGCAGGAGACCACCACCGAGCACGGCCTCAGCTGGTGCCGCACCATTCCCACCGAGCGGCGCGGTTCATCGCTGCGGCAAAAGTTTAACGGGCAGCTGCGGGAGGATTTTGGGGGCCGAAAGGGTCTCTTCAAACCCGGCGCACTGATGCGTTAAGCGGTGGCGAGCGCGCTTTATTCATCCGCGTAATGCACCGAAACAAATGCACACTCACTCACTCACTCGTTCCGTGTGTGTGGGCCTGTGGAGTGGACATTAAAATGTTGATTGCACGGGAAATACACTTTCCAGTGCGGGAAATTCACGATCACTTCTCGCGTTCGCCTCTCACTCGCCCGGACCCCCGTTCGTTACACACATGTGCACCGGCACACGGCGTTACACGGGGTTTTTTCGCTTGTTTTAAGGAACCGGTGTGGTGTGGAAGGTGCATGGTTGAACTCTTTTATTTGCTGCTGCTGCTGCGTCTCCCGTTGCACATTTCGGTGAAAAATGGACGACAAATGGTGGAGGTGGAAAATACGCGCACGATGAAATATGGGTGTGGTGTAAGTGAAAGGTTGTTAATTTGAAAATATGTGCAGCTGCACATATGCTTTTAGCAATTGGTTCGCTCCACGCTCTGATACTGTTGTTAGCATCGGGATCGTTTGCATCTCTTTCGGGAATTTAAGGGGGAAACCCGTTTGCACGAGTGATAGTTTCGATTTTTGCGTTTGCAAGGATAGTTAGCTGAACGAAGTTATGCATCATTTTGAGGTTTTGGGAACGATTGTTTCTTCCAGCTTTGTGCTTATTGTTATTTGATGAGTCATCCAGTACCATATTTACCTTCACTAAATTAACCGATGTACTGCTAGTTTTATCTCACTCTGTTTGATTATTCTAATTTAATATCATGTGATTTATTCTTACATGTTCTGCAATAGTGTCCTGCTTTATATCGGAAATCTCTCATCATAGATCTATTTGGAATTTATCTACAGTATTTAACTATCTAAAAATAAAATTGTATTTCAACCAGATTGACATTCTAAATTAAAAAGTATTCTAACGAACGCAATATGTCATTGATCTTTCGTATATTTTCTCTCACGATCACAAAGATTGACTTTGGTGATCAAGAAAACGAACTGTGGACTCTAATATGCTCGCTACTACAGTATACGTACACGGACCGTATTTGATAAGCAACAACTGTCAGACTAAAAATCTGACCAACCAATTCTTCATTGCAATTTTAAAATCATTCCAGTTTGATTCATCGTACATTGAAGATTTTCAGTTCTTAGATAATAGGGCCTATTATGAAACTCAAACGGAAGAGAATAACGGAAAACGCGAATTTTCAGTACACTGTAGTTTTAAACATAATGCAAATATAAAAACCAAACATGGCTTTTATCATGATTAAGCATTCTATCAACCTTTTCCCAATCACTCAAGTTTGTTAAAAAAATACCTAACATCATTTTATTTCGACAATACGGCCACCAAGGCCGTCATACTTAGAAATAAATAAAAATCATTTTATTTCCATTTTAATATATAGGTTTTGTAAGAGACTTTTCCGTTTGAGTTTCATAATCGGCCCTAATATCTAACGTAAAGTCTAATGTAGATGTTCGAGTGTTCAATTGAATGTTAACCTAAAAATATATTCAATGTGTAGTGTATTTTTACACCAATATATGCTCCATTGATAATCAAGATGCAAAGTAATCCTTAATTGATTATAAACTTATCGAAAATCAAACGTATCAATGAACCAGCAACCTTGACATACTTTAGAAATGTGACAGAATGTATAACAAACATGCCAACATTATTTTTCCGGTCTAGAGTACAGATGAGAATAACAACTCCTTTCAGGGAGCTAACTAGCTCTTACTCACTCACCATTAGGATTCGGATCGGGAAGCATCTCTTTAGGGAGTCGTTATAATCAAATCCTCTGTTGTGAATGAAACCCGCTATTTAAGCTTTCTGCGTGGTTTGTGTAATACGGACCACAAAATTCGTCTTTTATTGCTCCGGTTTTACTTTGGAAAGAGCGAAGGCGCGTCCTTCGCTCCTATTTATGAACTCTCTCTTTCTCCCTAGTCATATGCGCCATAAGCGCCATCGCAATATTCCTTCCATGTGTCACGGCAGGTGGAGAGTGTGCTTCATCGAATCGCGATCATGACAGTGGTCGGTTTGCTGGCAATAATGATAACGATTCGCAACACCCACTCACGAGTGAGTAACAACTGGCCGTAGGGAGCCGAATCCCAAAAGAGTGGGGGTGGAAGTCGCTAAACGAGTCGGAAATCTAGACAAAATATCAACTAAGATCACTAAATAAACATAGATATTTAAGCGTAACTGATGCATAACTGTTCGTGATCAATTTAGACATCTTAACGTCTAATAATGATGATTCATACAGCACGACAAATACCTTTTGTCTTTTAGATCCTAATAAAATCTATTATCCTATAAACAAGGAACCCAATTGTTTTCAATTTGTAGGAATTGGTTTGGAATTTCTGTAGTAAGATTTAATCTACTGATACATTCTTATTGTATAAAATACGTGACAATGCCGTTGTGTATGGGTTGTTGAAATAAAACAACATAACACACTAGGGAAATATATCGCACTTTCTTAAAAATCGTAAAGCGTTTCTTAGCGTTTTTTGTTGGAGAATTTATTTAGAATTTGGATATTTATAAAATTGATTCGTTTATACGATCACGATAAAGATCGAAAGGATCGATTTTAAATTTGGTATTTTAGTATTTATTAAACTTTTGGAAGGATTCGAAAGGTCTGCGGTCTCCTAAAGCAAGATATTACCGGGGCAAAGAAAGCTGCCTAGCTGAGAGGCGTTGGTTTGTTTTTAGAGAAATAGTATGTATATAGCCATTTTTTAAGTTTATAGGAGAAGCAAGAGTGAGAAGCAAGAGAGCCTTTTCCACTACCCCTCTATATAAACCCTAAACTAAAGTTTAACTCGCAATCCATTGTCAAGCTTTTTTTTAAATATAGTTCCTTGAAGTTATAATTCCTTGAGGAATCAACTCACTTCTAGTGGATTTCTTATTTCATATACCTTAAACATTTTCATTTGTTTCATTTTCTTCTTCAGGTTCTTGCTCAGTTGATACTTTATCCTACTGCTGATTTCAAATTGATTGTTTTCTGATTTTTTTATCTTCATTTTTGTATCTTAAAAATGAAAGTAGTGAATTTCTATACTTTCGCTGCAAAAAAGTATAAAAACCGATTGTTCCGCCCTATTTTACACTGTGTTTTTCGTATTAATTGAAAACAGCATTCAAATCCTCGTCAACTTTCACCGAAACCTAATAAAATGTAACACACCCAGGGTTTGGGAGAAGCTGCGGAATCTTGCACCAGTTACAGTGCCATATTGGCACCCAGAGCCCCTTATAATAGTACGCTGAATAATTCAACTAGTTCTCACGTACAGCCGAACCACTCCTTCCGCCGCGCCTACGGGTGGCTCCTGCTCGAGAAGCAACACGCTTTTCGCATATTCGACTCCCGTGGCCCGTGCCGTGAATATGAATATGAAATCTATTTCCACCGCACGAGGCGCGGTTTGAACGCGCGCGCGAAACGACACCCGGCGTGGTTTTAATAGCCGGCAGGATGTGCCGAATGTTGAGTGCCTTATTATGAGCGCATAACGTCGCAGCTGTCAACTTGATTTTAATTAGACACATTCAATTGATTGCCATTTGATCGTGCCCGAGCCCTGCTTTTGTCTCTGTGTGTGTGTGTGTGTTTGGCAGCCTAAGGGAGCGGGATGCGGTCAAAGCGTTCTTCACACTTTCCAGTGTGAAATGTGACGGGTAAGGCGTATCGAATTCGTGGAAGTTTCCTATATGTATAACGAAGAATCAAAAATGTTTTAAAAACAAAACTGTCGTGAAATATCGTTTCTTTAATAGAATCAAACATTGATTCGGAGTAGTCCTACTTAAAAGTAAATAAAGTGTGCTTACGGATCATCCGTTTATCAAAAGAACTCTGCTTGAAAAATCCCCACCCGAGCGAAACATTCGATAAAACCGGATTATCACAGAGAACGAAACAAAAGCTCTCCACATAATTCATCACCATCCCGATCGGATTGGCGAAAGAATGCGAGCACGAGGCAGATAAATTAAATTCGCATGCTGTTGCGAGCCGGATTATGTGCAGTTGCAGTGCAGCTCCAGCGGCCATTAGCAGCTGCAGCCAGCTGCAGTTTTCCGACCCTGGGGTGTATAATATTTTGACCTGTTGTGTGACCGAACTGTGACAGATTCGTTTACTTTTGTTGATGGTGCTCTCGCGGTGCACATGACGCAGGAGACACATTCCACTGCGGAAGCATGTGAGGAATGTTCATAATTTTTAGGACATTTTTCCGCCTTGGATATAGCTCGGCCGTTATGTCGTTCGTTTGCCAAGGGAAGCATTTTAATCGTCGGTTTGACTGGTGTTAAGGGATTTTAATTAGAGAGACTGGTTGCGGGATGTGAAATCTTTAGCACGTACATCGGTTGGGATGGAATTTTTTGGATCAAACCACGTTGCATATTCCATCAGCTTGGGGTGTAACGTACACAATTGATATCAAATGTAAACCTTCCCCTATTTTTTTTCAACTACTTGTGAGTGGAATGCATTATTTTGAATTCAAATAAAAGCTTCGCATATACTTTACTGATGTAAATAAAGCAGCTTAAAGCCCGTCCATCGTACAAGATGGTCAATAATGAACGAACTGCGTTAATCGTTACTTTTCGCCACTGTGCATTGTAACTTCCGCGCGCGGTCCGTTTCCGCGTCCAGTCATAAAATTTGCATTTTCCAATAACATTTCCGGACACAGCACAACCACCCGGTCGGCTATCGGTGTGGGCCCGATTAGATGCGTACATTAAACAGGCACCAGCTGCATGTAAATTATTAAACAATGAGGACACATTTCGGTGTGCTGTTTGCTGAGCGAACAGGATATCGCCTTTCACGCACCGTCATCGAACGCATACAGTGTAAACCGATGAAAGTTAAACACAGCTTTAGGGACATAACACACGCGTTTGTTGAGCTTGTTGTAGTTGATCTGGTGCGCTTCTGTTTTGTTTGATGACAGCTGTAGTGGAGAGTTGTCAGTCGTAGTTCGTAAATCATTGAAACTGTCAGTGTGCACTTTTCGTTTCAATAATGCGTTCGTGTGTTTTGTGCATATTTTGATTTTTATTACTAAACCAAAAAGAATAGTGTTTAAATATTTGAACTGCACCATTATGGCATTGTATTGGAACTACATCAATCAAACGAATCAAACGATCTATTCGTTTACAGCACTATTTACCAGTCAGATAAGTCATGTTTGTTTTGAGTTGAAATTGGCGCTCAAACTGTTCAAACTAGTTTTCCCGCCTAAGCGGTAAACGGCATGGATAGTAATTGTAAATATGATTAAAAAAAACTGTAAGTTTCCTTCAAGCGATGGTGGGAAAAAGCAGACTTTTTTGCAATCCTGTTTGTTTCAATAGCGTAAAAATGACCTAAATAAGCGCGATTGAAGTTGATAAATAGACCTAAATAAACATTTAGGGTTTTCGATTATTATGTGCTTATAGATTAGTATATGCTTATAGATGAAATCAACTGTTATTCATTGTTAGCTCCCACTCATCTTCATTTCATCTTTGTTGGCACAACAATCTTAACTCTTTGACTTAAGTTACATTCGTAGTCTGAACAGTCCGTACAGTGTACGGGGCATCTTCATTTCACTTGAGTTAAAGCATCCAAAGTCAGGACGACATAAACGAAATACCACATTTCTGAAACAAATTTACGAACACTGTCAAACGTGAACGTATGATGAATAAAAAGCTTAGGCCAATACAATGCTCACTTGGATGTCAAATGGATCTTTATTGCTAATAAATAAATTCTTGCTGTTGGGGTCAAAAAGTGGATGCATCCTTTATCGTCAAAAAGGGAGACAGTACGCAGCCACTGATGGGCTACTTTATTACACTTATTTATTGAAATTTTATTTTACGATAGCATTTACGATAGCAAAAAACGGCATATTCAAGAGGAATAATCGATTTCTTAGCGATATTTTTTTCTTTTTATGCGAGCGTGCTTCCGAACGAATGGTACACAAAAAGGATCATGCGTTTAAATGCGGCCATTTTAATTAAATATTAAATTAAGGATGAAAGGTCACATGTTTGAAAAACTATTTTAAGTTGATTTTTGTGAAGGAGTGCAAACAAATATGATGTTTTAAAAAAAAACAGATAACTACTTTTATAAAAATAGATCAATAGATCCTGATGCTATCTCTTGAACTACGAAATCATCCATTAATTAAAATTAAACAGCTTATAATGCACAAATTTATAAACAAAACTAATATTTTATATGGATTATTATCTGTAAATCATCTACGCTGTTAAATTAAAAATAGAGTGTTGCAATTGAAAGAACCCTCTAACAAACTGTTGTGCCACACACTGAACGTGTTCTAAATTCATAAACACATAATCGCATTCACATTCACTGTTCAGGCCCGCATGTCACGTCGCGTACGAAATAACATCAAACTAACCGAGTCTATTATGCGAATGCTTTCTCGGCGGCACGTTGTAAAACTTTATCACCAATCAACGCCGGACCGGCGAGCCGCTCGGGCCCGTGCGAGAAAAAAGGACACTGCGAAGAGTTTATTACATTTCCCCTCATATCGCCGTATTATGGCCGGGCGGATGGAGGATTTAGATTCGATTACGGCCATAAGTAGCCATGGCGAAGGGCAACAACATAAACATCTTCGACACGCTTGACAAACCACCGGGAACGGGATATTTGTCCCGGAAGGAGTGCAACCTTTTCAACCTCTCCCGAGGACGGCATTCCCCATTCCCACTCTGAGGCGGTTCTGAGCAATATCCACGAGCTCTCACCGATCCTACTCCGGCCCTGGTTGGCCGATCGAGTGTGAAAGCATTTTTCCGATCATTTTTCTGCCGCTTTATGGTTGCGACCACCGCTGGCGCGGGATGGTGCGGCGTGTTACTGCTATCCGACATTTGTTCTGCCGATATTGGTGATTTTTTTTCCGGCTCCTCTATGCCTGAAAGTTGCTCTCGAATGATAATGGTGGGGTTGTTATGGTGCGGACATTATTCAACGTGTTCGAGTTGGTAAAAAAGTGGAGCTGTTATGACGAATTGATGACCGCGTTTTACACGAAGACGCTGGCGAAGAATGCCTAGGCCCATCTGCATTAGGAAGATTAGCATGCGAGAATGGATGGAAGGACAGGACGGCGAGTATTGTAATAGCAAGCAATAAATGTGAATTATAACTATTTCGGCAGTAGATTTGCTCGCTTTTCCTTCTGTTGGATACATTTCTTCGACGGTTCGATTGTCCCTTTTTTCGTCTATGAAGTCTTTAGTTTCAAGGGAGTTCCTCTGCCTATGAAAAGACTTATATTCGTTTTGATAATTGTGCCATTAAATTTTGCACAATTTTTGCCATTTTCAAGATGTTTTAAGGCCAATCTTCAGAATATCTAATGCTTTTAGTTTTTGATGTGTTATGATGTTGTTTTTGAATGATATTTTGTAAACGATAAATATCAATACATTTCACTGGATTGACATTGTCCGTAAATGCGTTTATATTTGATCGCATGTTATTGGGTTAGGTGTCCAGAATGGCATTATAAGACAGACCGATTAGAATCCATGTAGAGATAATTCACGATAGTGTTGATGGATCTTCTTCTATACTCTCTTAGTTTTCATGTACATAGTTAAATGTGTACAATTCGACTTGGAATCTCGGAAACAGCGATGCCTTAGAACACATTCTCAATTCTACGGTCTGTTTGGTTCGTATCGTTTGATCCTGCAGTGCATTAGGAAAAAGGGATGTTTTTTATAAATATTGAGAAACTGCATGCCTGTAGTTTATTGATGGGCTTTCGTATTTCTCTGTTTTTTGTGTAATATTGCTATATTTTATTCAGGCTATGCTCGATTGTACTATTCAAAAGAATTGTTATTCGAATAGCTAAGATCAATTATGTTAGGATGTGGCAGCATAATGTTTACTTTTAGCAAAAAGCGTTTACGTTTAGTTGAACTTATTTTTTTTAAATATTAATGATGTTGTGGCTTTTGATTTATTTACTATGGTATTGAATAACTCGTCAACAATACAATCTAAATGTATGTTTGTGCACTATCCGTACACTTTCTGCAGAAAATTTTGCCTTTACAATAAAAAAAAAACGTTTAATTGCTTTTAACTGTTATTGTGACCATTTGGCTGTAATAAGTTTGAAAAGCATCTTCGGATTTTATCAGGTAATAATTAAACGAATTAATTATTTATTTTATTGGTGCATTTTCCTATTCGAGAAAGTCACAATCAAGCACGTAAACAATTTAGATTATTTGATTGTTTTGACTATATAAACTGACTTGTTTGCTACCACTTTATGAGAAGCGTTAAGGCTCAAATTTTCAATTAGAACTTCGCATTAAACTCCCAATCAAAACGAACGATTTATTACACGACACAAGCTGCCCAGGAACAGTCATTAGCATTCGATAAATAATAACAGCCATTAAAGATAAAACGTCAACGTTTTTTGTTCGCACTGTAATCTCGATTATTCCCGGTGGGATCGTTTTGTCAGCCTGACTGGAGGTCAGTAAATTAATATTTACTGCACACCGACAGCATAGCGGCGTATTGCACTGAACGAAAAAAAGACTCACATCAAACTCACTGACGTGGAACGTTAGAAAAAAAAGCAACGATACCTGCTGCACTTAATCATCCCGATCCCAGACAGCACCCATTCACCCGGTTCAATTCGCGATAACGATCGTCACCGTTGAACGGATGCCGTATGCTCCACGCACGGCTAACTATCTATTTGGTGCTGATTGCGAGGTCAAAGGCTCGGGTAGGGTTTAAATTGCCCCGAAAAGCGCCACGCTCCCACCAAAAGGGGCATGGGCATGGGCGAAGGCCAGTGGAACGATTAATTATCGAGTACTGGGGCAGTTCGATCGGGCTAGCATCGATGAGATAATGAGCCACGAGTTTTGTGGATAGGGCTGAAACGGGCGTGATTATGTCCAGCGACTTTTTGTTGTTCTTCCTTCAAACCGTCAATGCTTCATTCGGTCGTCATTAAAGCTTTTGTTCGTGGTATGCTTTTGGTGTGTTATTAGTTATGGACACGATCGGAACCGGTAATTATGGGTTCACTACCGAATACCGACATTTACACCCACGGTTATTCATTTCGGTTATTTGTTTTACCTTTCCATACTAATTTGTTTATGTATGTTCCGTATGACTTTCATGTCCTAATGTTGTGCAACCAGACAAAGGAATTTGGCTCATTCGCAACCAAATGCGTTACCTGAAGCAGCACCACTCAAGTTTCATTTCATTTCAAACAGCCTGTCACGCCAACAATCAACACACCGTTGCACATGGCATTCTTTCCTTACTTGCAGAAGAAGAAAAAAACCAAACCAGACAAAAACTTCAGCTTGCTCAGCTGCAATATCGAGGTCACTTTCTGCTCCTGTTCCGGGCACCGCCTCGGTTCCCGCACACTGATTATTTGTACCGATTTCATGCTTTCATTATTGCACCGGTGCGCTTCCGTTCCGGTTCCGGTTGTCTTGGGTTGCGCTGCGCACTGAACGAGCCACCTCGCGCCCGGTGGGGGAGCGACACATAATGTTGTGCTAATTTTGTGCCCGGCTGGCTTTGCCGTCCTGCAATCACGCTTCACAGGCTCACGGTTGGGTGGAAAGCAGCCGGCACGCGTCACCTATTTCAATAACATGTTGCACGGTGCCATCTCTCTTGCTTGGCGCGTCACTATCGGCACGATCTTCCCCAGCACACAATCACGTAAAAAAAGGACATAAAACCACTCACTCACTCGCACCCACACACACACTGATCATAAAAGAACAGAGGGAAAGCGACAAAAGAAAGAAGAAAAAATACATTGTGACGCTTCCTGTCGTTACGCCCGGCCCGATAAGGAGGCCGATCCCATGATTGACCTCTCGATTCCGACCATCCTTTTTATCATACCTTCAGCCACCCCCGAACACACACACACTCACACTCGCACCCGGAACGACCGGGATGATAGTTGATCCTAGCACATAAATTTTGCGCCACTTTGACACCGGGCCCATCCGGGAGTATTCGCCGCTTGGATCGTAAAAACCGGAATCACTTTCGCAGTCACACTCCGGGCGGCACGACACGACACATATGCGGATGCGGATGCGGGATCGAGAGCACGTGATTATGTCGCGAAACGGTACGGATTACGGCGCGTAAAGCATCGTCCGCGCGCTATGCAACGTCAGGATACACTGGATGCGGAATCGGAACGTTCGCCGGTTTGGCCCCGAACGAGGTTCTGACACCCGAACGAACGTCGGGCACGCTGGGATGCGCACGAGTCGTGCCAAAACCCGAGTGCTGGAGCTTTTCCGAACAGTGCTGGGGGTTTCAGTGACGATTTTTCCCCTGAATTGGCCGGACCGAAGGGCGCCGAAGGGCGCTGCTCGAAGGACTACAAGTTCCAGCCACGCGAGCCAGGAAGGAAAGCGATTTGGAGCCAGTCGGCTGGACGATGAAAGATTGCTACGCTTGTCTCGTTTCGTCGCAGTAACTTGATCGAACGCGAGTTTGATCTTGAACGAGCGACTTGATTTAAGGCGTTTACAAGTTGATAAGGAGTGCTGTGGTTTTGCGGGCAGGCAGGCAGTGAAGAAAGCATTTGTGGGAATTAAATTGTGGGAATCGGTCAAAACTAGCAGAAAATTAGTTAAAACAAAGTATTACAATTTAAAAGAAAGATATATTTACCATAAATAGGAACATAAGAAATCTTTAAACTTGAAGAATGATTTTAAGCTTAATACAAAAAAAAAAACAAAATGAAACAATATATTACAAACAAAATATGTTTATATTTAAATTCAATTTAAATATTTTGACATGAATTACTTTTAAGCAATGGGTAAATAAATTCACAGAAACGTAGAAACGTAGAAGATGGTAGAAAAAATGTAAACAGCAAGGATCCAACTTCTCAAGGATCCAACTGCATAAAATGCTCGATAATTACGTTGAATGGCTGAACTGAATTGGTCAATCTACCTAAAATATGCAATAAGCCAAAACATTATCAAATCTCCAGACAAAAAGTTGTTACAATGTGATTCTTCATGATTTTATTTTTTCCCAGTTTTACAAGTTGTTTGTTTCAACAAGTTATTGGTGTAGGATGAATCTATTTTTTTAATAAGCTAAATTCCTTCTTTGGTATTAGTTCTGTATGTTGAAATATTTTGTTTTCTTTTATATATTTAACTTTTTTCTTATTATTTTCTGCTTTTTTTTTCTTTCTTTACACCTACATTAGTATGTTTTTTTTTTTGTTAATGTTTATCTTTTTCCGAGTTGCTTAGTATTGCAAACAGCTTAACCGAGTAAACCGAGCTATTTACTTAATAGATAAAGACATACTTATTTACTAAATCAAACCATGATCACAAAATTTCGTCGCCCAACAGAGATGTAAAACGATTACGTCTGCTTCATGGTGACGTAACTGCTTTCATCAACTTTCTCTCGAAACTATTTGGTAACGCATACCGCCCCGCAGTGGTCTGGTGCGAGTGTGCCAGTCCACATCCGGGCGCGCTGCATTCCCCGAGGCAGTTTTTAACGAGATATTTTAGTTTGTCATATTTTCGCTCGGTGGTATTTCCCACCCCGATGCCTCCCTCCCGCACCGCGTTGGGCGTCGAGCCCAGCCCAGCCACAAGCCTCGAACTGCCGCTTTTCGGCGAAGGCATTTCGCCGAGATCTGCACGCTCGAAGGATTCTGCCACGTGGTTTTGTGCACCACTATGAGCGATGTCTCAGGCGCACAAGTATGCTGCAAACAATTTCTTGCCATTGTCTTCCGGGCGCGCTAGATGGCGTGCTAGCGTGCCACGATAGGACGGTTTTACGGGTATCACTGTGGGCGAGGCAGCGTATGATTATTAATTTGGATATTTAATGAAGTATGTTCTGTGCTGAAATGTACCCAAAATTGTAAAAATAGATTATGTTTGCTAAATTAGTTGAAATTTTTGCTCCTTTCACAGCACTAAGTGCCTGTGAGCGAATCATTGGCTACACAAGCTCCTTCTGGGTGGATTGAAATTGATGTTAATGCGTTCTTTCAACACGCTCGTACGCTCGCACGGCAACCATATTTGAGCTCGCTTCGTGCAATCGCCTGCAGCGTACAGTCCAGGCCGCAGAAATGCAGAATGCGCCGCGATAAAACAAGAGCTCACATCGCAAACGGCGGAAACGGGCGGCATTCGGGAGGAACGTTTTCGCGAAAGCTAAGCAGAAATATGGGCAAGGTATTTCGCTCGCTCCGGGAGAAATTGTTCTTCCAAGTGAAACCAACGCATAACGCAACTGTTGTCTGCCGGCTGCCGGCGAGTGGGGGGATGTGTGGAGCCTTTGAATTCGGCTGGTATTTGGGCTGTGGAAGGTGAAACCGGGCTGGGAGCAGCTTCCCGGAGGAAAACCGTCATGCTTTTCGTTCGTTCTCGTCGGAATGAAATTATCCGAATAGCGCAGCCACATCCGCATGAAGTTAATAACACCGTTCGAGTGGTTGTAATAACGCTGCTTTCGCATTGTGGTGATGTGCAATTGACCTGCGAGGAACTGACGCGTTATGACGAGCGCCAATAAAACAAATCAGCGAGCAGTAGCGTCACACATGCCGTCGAAGCGTCTCGACCCGAGGGGTCAGTTTCTTCGACCCATCCGGCTCAAGTTTTATCGGCGGATTCAATAACGCCATCGCTGCCATTGTGTAGCAAATTCCTTCGGCACACTTGCCAATATTGCATTCCCGGGCCACTTTGCATGAACCGCACAATCACAGTTGTGACAGTGTTCAATACGGTTCGGGCAACATTGCATTCCCCGAAGTCTGCCGGGTGCTCTAGGAGCCAGCAGGAACATGATGGCGTGGAATGCCGCTAACACGGGCGCATATTTGTGGAATGGGCATGTACGCATGCTGGGTAACATTACAACTGTGACAGCTACGCTACGCGCTCGCATAAACAGACAATTTGGGGGTGGAAAAAATGGCGCTATTCCGAAGCGTTCGAACATATTCGGCAGCGATCGGTGGAAGATATTAGATCGCGGGCGAGCTGTGCGAAGGAAAAACGCACGTCCACGACTGTAGCATCGAATGGTGCCGAATGATGTTCGGAGAAGTGGTTGGACAATATTTTTCCGTGAATATGTTAATGCTTCTGCGTATTGGGGTGTCTTCCTGGATATGACTAGACGAAATGCTACCGTTGCAGAGTGCCATGTGTATTTGATATCAGATTAAATCTTTCCAAGCTATATTGAATTGTATTTGCTTGGCTGTATTTACCTTTAATGGATGGCTGTCTGGATATGTAAAATTCATTGAAAATCATTTACATTTACATTTACATTTATTTCTTAAAATTGTCCGCCATAAAAGGTTTAACAAATGTCAAGTACTTAACTCTAACTTATATCCTAATAACGCACCGTAATCATGAACAAAGACGAAATACAAAACAACCAAGGTCATAAAGGAACAGATGGGAAAGACAGAGAGTATTGGATTGAATCGAGGGATAGGGAACGAAAAGAGGATAGTGGGGAGTTAAAGTCAAAGATGTGATAGAGGCTGTTGAAGCGTCGAAGACATACAAGAAAGGGATCATTAGTGCCGTAGTTTTAAAATCATAGCATAATCTTGTAAGAACTAGATGAATGATTAATGTATTTTGATATATCTTGCATATTGGAAATATACAACTGAGATAATCGATATTGGAAAGAATTATATGAATTTGGAAAAATGTAATAGGAATATATGTTTTCTTGAAATGAAAACAATAAAAAATGAAAAAAATGTACACAAGATTTGGAAAAATATTCAAAATAAGAGCTTGATTGTTAAGAACTCAACAACCACTTTTGAGACCGTTTTATAAAGCACAGTGTTTGAATCATATCTTTGAGCTGATATGATGCTCATTTCTGTGGAATAAGCATTTTAAACTAGAATTAATAATAAGATTTATTTTGATGGCAGTAGATCCATTGAACTTATATCATTCGAAGACTGATGACTATGAATCTTGTGAAATGTTCTGAAATCTGAATCTGAATAGAAATCTGCCAAAATTGAATGGATTTCAGGTCACACAGGTTTTGAAGGCAATGAGAAAGCTGACGAACTAGCTGAGCAGGTACCTATAGAAAATGAAGAGCTAGACAAAACATTAAGAGCATGTGATATAATAAATATGTTTCAAAATAATAAAAAACATAATACTAAAGTATGGTACAAGACACAACGTGAAAACAGAGGAAACATATATAAAAAATTTAAAAAATACATTGATCTAACAACACATGAATTAAAAATAATGAACAAAATAGTAGCTGGACACGACCTATCTAAATACTGGATGGCAAAAATGAAATCTGCCAGGAGTGTGAAGAACCGCAAACAGGAATACATTCAATTTTCTTCTGCAAAAAATACGAGATCCATAGAGAAATTATCAATATATCCTGGGAAAGACTGAAAAACGACTGGAAAGAGAAATCGGGAAAGACAATAAAAGATGTGATAAAATTCATAAAAGAGACAGGAATAGAAATAAAGACGCAAAAAAGAAAGCATATAAATAAGCCTAAACAATACAGATCACAAATTGCAGAGATACAGATGGCCAATACAAAACTCAGAAAAATAATCATAGTTAGAAGATGGTAAAGTATATTGAATAGTGATGAAGGAAGCTGTCACAAACCCGAGTCCCACCGCGTGTAACTCTGGAACTATTTCTAAGTTTGATCTGTTGTTCAGCAGTTCCACGGAGTGTGATACACTGCCGTAGTGCATTGTAGTAAGGAGACCGGTGACAATTTGACTCACGTTAGTCGATGCCGATAGAGAGGGTTATATCTCTGAATGCGGTTCGAGGTAACCTCGTGTTTTCCAATCGTAGAAGTCCGAATTCCATCTCCGTTGAAGAAGAAGAAGAAGGAGAAGAAGAAGAAATGTTACTAAAAACAAAAAAAAACTGTTATTCCGTCTTGTTACACTATTTCTTAAATGAATGTGCTTCTGTTTACTTAAGATTGGTTTGCCATCAATCAGCAATTATTTTTCAGTTGTTTACATTCTTCAAATCGTTCTGTATTAATGATCGAATTTTGATTTATCATTACGACAGTATTCCTAACCTCCGTTTATTCGTGATGCTTTGTGAATGTGACGCCTTGCCAATGAGTTCCAATCAGACTTTGTTGGCCCATACTGGTTGAACGACGAACGAAAGGGATTCTCTCTAACACCGCTCACTACCAGACTAGCTTAGACAACTTCCAGTCAACGCCAAGTACTCACGAATTTCACCATCGGCACAATAGAACTTTTGATTAAATTCTCTTCTTTCTCGATTCCCGGCCTTCTAACAACTTCCGGACGACGGTCCGAGTCCGGAACTGTTCCTTTGCGATGTTTTTTTTTATCTTCCACGTACTCCACGACACTAGTAACAATGGTGACTCGTAATAAACTATCAATGGATGCCGTTTTTATTCGTTGCGCTGTTCGCTAACTTTGTCCGCAAAGTTCGGTCGTCTGCGTTGGGTCGGGTGCTAACCCCAAAAAGATTGCCACAAAACAGCTCCCAATACTCCTCCGCCCTGTCGGAGGAAGTAAACAGCGGGGTAATCAGATTTCCAATCGGGACAGCGGGATTGTAATGGGGATCGGTTGGAGTTTAGGGTTTACCCAAGACCAGATTTTGCTTCGGTTGATGACGACTTGATGATACGATGACACGGAAAGTGTTTGGTGTTAGATGTAAGTGGTGTAAATATTGTTCTTAATATCTATATTTAAATGATGATGGCAAAACAGTTAAGGACTTAATTGATAGTAGGGTCTTTGCTCAACTGTAATACAAGATTGCTTAGGATTTTTTTTAAATAATTACAATCATTATATCGTCTGGAGTGACAGGAACGCTTTAAATACTTTCTCATGTTCTGTGGCATTCTATGGTGTTGTTTAAAAAATGTTAAAATGGAAGAACGTATAACGGAAAGTGTTTCCCTCCAAATCCATCGATACAAGAATGAAATGGTTATTGACTACGAACACTGCCCCACATTTCCAACATAATGTCGGCTGGCAATCGCAGATTTCAAGACGAGAAGGAAGAAATCCATTACACGCCATTCGTTTGTGTGGAACTGCTGCTGAAATCGACACCCCCCACCTAGTGGCCTCGAACACACAAACACACTCAGTATGGATCATTCGAGGTTGTCCATCTCCAATAGTTTGACCGGCGAACGATGTCCTCTCCGCTAGAGCATAATCTGCGAGCGCTGCCTGCATACACATGCGGCTCAAGATCTCGAAAGCGTCGTGCTGAAATCTTTTTGTCCGCCGTCCCGGGGGCTAATGGATCTCGCAAATGATAGCAATTTTCTGAAGAACGTCCGTTTGGTTGAAGATGCAGAATCCTCCGGTGCATTGCTTTTATCCCCAAATGGTGTCCCATATATCAGGGCGGACGACTCCAAGCTCGAGCAAGGGTTCGCTTGACCATGGCCAGCTGTTACCGTGGTGTTGTTCGAGGGTCTGGTTGGAATGTATCTATTTCCTTTCTGGCGCCCTGTCCTGTGGCCGGAGTTTCAGATCCGAACCTAAAGCAGCAGCCGAGCTCGCTCTGCACGCAGCTATCCGAATGGTGAGCTAAACTGCATTAGAATAATTGAATTTTCAAACAATATTTTCCATTTTCCAGTGTTGTGATGTGTTACTTCTCTGGCTGGAGAAAAGAGTGGGCCAAAATCAGTATCATGTTAGTGGGACATGGAATTCCTCTAGGAAATGGCACTGAGATTGTCTGTTTTTTATGTCTACAGTACTTTTGAAAGCTGAAAGAATGATGTATTATACACGAATTGTGAAATTCATATCTGGTTTTAGATCAGCTAAATATTTTACACTAACAGGTAATTCGATAGGAATGTGAGTATTTGTTTAAGTTTGTGATCAATTGACACCCGGAAGGCTATTTTTTTAATGTTAACCAAATGAAGTGACATTCTAATCACAATTGAGAAAGAGTCAAATGTTGAAAATGTCATGACAAATGAGTCCAACATAGCATTCAATGTAGCCTTATAGTTTCACCGTAGTATAGCTGTATAAAAACCGATTAGATTTTTTTAAAGTGTCATAGCATAATATTGCATATCGATATCTCTAACCGTATTTTAGAAATCAGAACTCAAAGTTACTATAGTTTTCAATGACTTTGCATTAACTTTGAACGTTAGTGCTATACGGAATATAGGTTCCAGTGAGTGAGCGTAGAGAAATTTACATTATTGTAGGAAGATGATGAAAATCATATTAATAAATAAAAACAATCTCAAACTCTTCCTTTGTCCTTTGAGTTCTTTGAGTCCCATGTGTTTCTTTGAGGTCAATTTTGATCTAGTTTTCATAAAGGGTAGGTGATTTGATGTGAATTTTAATATGTTTCTTTCCATGTAACCAAATGTACGCAAACATTTCTTTTACCGATGATTCATTCGATCATGTGATAGATCAGCTGGATTTGAAATCGATACATTTCACCGTCAATATATGATGAAATAACACTCTCCTTGACAACCGGCTACCCGGGTAGCCAAAGCGTTTTTGATTTCGATTATCTCGAGTTCTACGAATGCTATTTATCTCAAAATTGTAATATTTCTATTTTTTTATTTGTATTTTCTATACCACGTAAACTGACAACCGGGCTGCCCGGGTAGCCAGCCACTTGAAATGAGAATAACTTCAAGCATAAAGCATAACTCGAGCATAAAGTAGCATAACTTATCTCGTTTATTTATCTTTTCAGTGTGACTTTTTATATTCCACCGTTTTCTTTTTCTCTTTCGTCAAAGAAGTGTTTTTTCGAAGATGAGCGCCTTTGGATTTTTTTAATTTTGTTAGTACTTTAGTACTCAATTTAATCTTCAGAAGCTCACTACAGGAGAAAGAGTTTAGAAATTGATATTTTTGCTGAATTTTGCTAATTTTTAGTATAAGTAGTTTATTAACGAGATGATTTTTAAGATGAATAAAATCAACACGGTGGTCATACAATGGTGATATAACATTTCGAAGAAGTCAATTAACTTCACGTATTGTGCTATATCACCATCAAAATGCCAGCATTGCCTTTCGAAGATGTGTTTTTATGATTTTTTTCTTGAAAACCGCATTGAAAAACTCGGAGTTATTTATAAGAAATTCTAGATTTCGTGTATTTATGCATTCCAGAAAGATATATTGAATTTATACAAAACACTAAAAAAGGAACAAGTTCCGAGGACCAAAAATATGTACCCGTTTTTAATCACGAAAAACAAGAGAACGGAGAAAAGCAGAGAGATGCGGTAAACAGATTCGGAAACTAGAATAGTTAATTCATTTTTTACTTCAAAGGTTAAACTAAAAAGGAATACACATTAAAAAATTATTCGCGTTCGAAGTCGCTGGCTACCTGGGTAGCCCGGTTGTCAGGAATGTGTTGTGTTTTTGGTTGGTAGAGACAGGGTTAACAATCATATACTGTCGGTGAAATGTATCGAAAACTCTAATTTCAAATCAAATAAGTTCAAATTTCGTCAGATCAAGACTGTCTGTTTTTTTCTGACCTATTGTGCTGAAATTGTCTATATTTGCAAGCTAACTACTCTTGTTTTAAGTTTGAGACCCTTTCTATTACTCTATTTTCTCCCAGTCTCACTAAGTAACAATAGGTTATTACAATATTTGTGAAGATATAAGTATACTATGAATGTTGATATATGTTTTTTGAGCCCACTTAAAGGGACAGTGGTTCAGGACATACAAAACAATTCCATAATTTACCCATCAAATCTGTACAAATGACATCACACAAAACGTCAAAAGCATTTACATAAGAGTTACGACCAGATTTCCCAAGATAAGAAAGAAACAAAGCGTTGGATCAGCGTTCAATTCAGCCGCAGTTTTGTGCCCAAAATGTTGAATAATTGTGAAATTAAGCTATCGCGTTCCGGTTTGGAAACTTTCGGTAAAATCCCGGATGTTTCGCCGTTTCTTCTGGGAAACAATTCCGTACGGTCTGTTTGCGGCGAATCTTCGATAGCTATCTTTTCCGTAGGCCCATTATGTAATTATGTATCGCCGTTCTAACGATACGCGCGCCGCTATAGCATGTGAAACAATGGCTCTATCGGTGCGTGCACCGCCAAGAAATGGCAGCTACGGCACCGAGTTTCCTCTTCCGTGCCGTACCGGTCGGCAGGATTAAACGGTATTCGCTTTTCGAGTGGCGCCCCACCACACCGGATCGCCCGAAAGACCGGATCCAGACGCACTCGAAATCACTCGACATATTGTTTTCGACGGGGATCGGGATGGATTTTTGCCCCGTAAATGCAATGCTCCGGTCGGTTTCCCGTGATGGGTGGTGGATGGGGCGGATGTGTGGGGCGGAAAGGCGGAAGCGGAAGGGGTCACGGTGTTTGGCAGCTCAAAAGGTACCGGGGGAGCGGTGAGAGTGAGGAGCCAGCATCCAGCAGCTGCCAAGAGAGCATTATCCGTGGTGAATTGTTTTCAATTGCCATTTCGCTTGACAGATTAAACATGGCCGTTGTCATCGTAGTCGTGTTTATTGAGGGATGAATTTGGCACGTGGGGCGCGGGGCCGTTTGACGGGCGAAGGAAGGAATTATCGCATCCGGACAGAACGCGTAACGCCGACGGTTGGTAGCGGTAATTGTGGTCTATTGTGTACACCAACACTAACGCCGCCAGCAGAGCGAGAGCGGCAGCGTTTATGAGCAAGGAATCCGGCTCGAAGGACCGAAAACGTCCGCTTTCAGCCAAACTCTCCGCGAGGCCCTCGAACGGGCCCCCTTGCCATCCACTCCATCTCAAGCCGTTCGACAAATAAACCCGTCACCTTGATGCTGGCCCAGCGGTGCTTGCGGACCCAGTTTCGTAGGCCAAATTCAGCACGTTTCGAGAAGCAACAAGCACGATGGCCCTTTGAAGCGAGGAGAATGTTGAAAAATTATCCACTACGCTCCCATCAGGCTGGCGCTGCGGCTTATGCGGCTTGTAGCTGGAAAGCCCCAAAAACACACAGCCCCACATATGTGTGTTCGGGTGACATGCAGAAACATGCCGCTCGGTTCCCCACGAGCGGGAAAGTGAAATTCCGATGGGCAGCACAAAAGATTAATGGTCGCTCTGACAACTGACGATACAAAATAGATAAATTATCCGGTTCGTTTCTTTCGATAATCAAACGCATCCGCCAGCCAGCCATCCAGCCAGCAGGTCCTTCGGGATACGGGAGTATCCGGAGCAGGAGCAGGATGAAGAAGCAGCAGAAGACGGTAGATCTTATGGATCGACACCCAAGCAACCCGGTGCCCGGGTTTAGGGTACGGTGGAGTGAGCGCGGGAGCGAGCTCGGTTGACAGCCGACAAGATCAACATGTGTGCCATGGTGTCTGTCCCGTGTCCTGTTCTTTTGCCGAACCTGGCACCAGGACCATTCCAATGACAGGGCTGGGCGAACATTTGTGTTTCCGGGTGTATTGTGGGTTGGTTTCATGTGCTTTTTTTTTGCTGGTCGTCTGTTTGCCATCGGCTTCGTATGAAAAATATTGTTTTAGTGGTGAATGTTAGCTGTCAGTTGCATATTGAGGGAAGAGAAATTGAGCTAGGGCGCATGTAGGAACGATAAGCTGATGTGACGCTACGCGTGCAAGGTGAACATCGTTGCAATCAGTTTTCAATTTTGAAGAGGCATTTCAACATTATTGGATGATTGTTGCAGGGTTGTTGAGCGCTCCGAAGGTTGGAATAGTTAGTATGTATTAATATTCGTAGTGCTCTTTACGACTGTGTTATGTAGTTTTCACTACAGTTGACGTAATATCGTGCAACACATTTAGTAACGTAGATTATACATGCAATGACGAGAATTGGCTGAACAAACCGCATATTACACCACAAAGATCCGTTTCTGCGCACTATGAAGGCCTTTAACAAGTATGCGAATCTTTTTGGCTTTAATATCTAAGCTTCTACGTTCCGGTCCCGACTGATCAATGACTCCTTGTAATCCTCTCCCTGTGTTCATGAAGTACTTTTAAGTTTAATATTCAAACTCCCCCTCTCCGTCAGATTATAAGTTACTCTTGTTAAGCCTAAGGGCGAACATGACCAAATGAAATAATAAAAAATACAAATGTATTTGTACTTGGGTGAATTACTGCTTCATAAATTAGTAAGTAGTACTTAGGATAAAAAATGCTTTAAATTTGGCTTCTAATAAGTAATCATAACTATGGGCTTATACATAATTATGGGCAAAGTTAAGTGTTCTAATTTCTCTGAAATATTGATTTACATACATTTGGTAATTCATGGTTGTCAAACTTGAAGTATTTCTACACTGGTTACAAAAACAAATTAATTGAAAGAAACTAATTTCTGTTGTATTCATGTATACATCTTAGGTTCCACACCTCCAGATATATGAATCTTGTGTGTCACTTTGACAACAAGCGGAGTCGGAACATGGCGCTGTGCTGAGAATCACGTGTATTGAAAACGTAGAAGTAAATAAAGAGAAAAAGTACAACAGTTGGCGACAAGGAATTTAACAACCCACGACAAGGAAAGATATTCATCATGGCAAAACCACAAGAAGACAACGAAATCATCATGCAGGCGATCTTGAAGCAGAATCAAGAGCTTGCAAAACAGAACGCACGGCT
>KB672957.1:944547-982459 GCA_000349145.1 Anopheles dirus
GGAGATCGGGCACAACCGCGGATGGAGGACTGCAGCCATGGGCCGAGTATCCTGGAGAACGATTGGTGACCAGGCCAGTCAGCACGAAGTGCTCAACTGTGAGCGGGCCAGATAGAGAGAGAGAGAGAGAGAGAGAGAGAGAGAGAGAGAGAAAGTACTCGTTAAACCTATCGAGAATCGGAATGCTAAATATTATGCGCACGAAAATCAATTAACATAGATGCACTAAACACTTGAACACAAGTTCAGAAAGGAGAAAGTCAACCACCCGAGCATATTCAAACATCACTAAGGCGATGGAAGACAAGCCTGTTCAACAAAGACCTATTCGAGGAAGCTCTCAGATTTGAACTTGAGCGAACAAGTGTTACTGACGGAGAAGACCTGGTGCGCGTGATTACGTCGGCATGCGATGCAACTATGCCGCGCCACCAAAGGTCTACGAGACGGAGAAAGCAGGCGTTCTGGTGGACAGATCATGTGGCACGCCAAGTCATGAAACACGCATGAGTATCGGGAAGAACGGAAAATCTTGAAGAGATTGATAAAACGGACTAAGAAAGAGCTATTCAATGAACTGATAGAATTCGCAGATCATACACCTTTCGGGGCCATCTATCAGATCCTCATGAGAATGATGAAGGGCAACCGAGCACCACCGGAGACCGACTCTACACGTATCGGTCAGATAGTGGATGATCTATTCCCGGAGCGCCCAAGAGAAGCCTGGCCTGAGTATCACGACCAACAGGACACGAACGAAGCCCCGGCCATACCAGTTGAACGAATAGTTGAGATCGGGAAAAGCCTAACCGCCAAGAAGGCACCCGGTCTCGATTGCATTCCCAACATGGCGTTGTCGTCAGCGATGCAGTCGCAGCCCGACATATTCCAAGTGGCCTACCAAAGATGCTTCGATGAGGGCAGAGTTCCAACAGCCTGGAAAAGACAACACTTCGTCTTTATCCAAAAATCTGGCAAGCCACCAGGTCAATCGAATTCCAGGCGACCGATCTGCCTGATCGACGGTCCCGGGAAAGGACTGGAGAAATTGATTCTGGATCGGCTAAATGAGCATCTGCACTCAATCATCAGGAACAGCACTCAATCATCAGGATCGGCAATCACCTGATACCCTCGCAGCGCACACTAATATACCTCGGCGTCAAGTTTGACGACCGGTTAGAGTATGCTCAACACATACAACATGTTGTCGAGAAGGCCAGTCTGTCGGCCAGCGGGACAGAGTCGTGAGTCTCACACGCAATGGCACTCTAAGTGCCGAGCGCGACGCCGTGGGGGTCCGTGTACGCGTTCCGGACATCCCAGGTACTCTCTCCCTGACGTCTATGCCCTCGCGGGTGAACTGGGGAGAAGTATCGAGGCCCGAGGAGGTTTAGACAGTAAGAATCTGACAGTACCCAGGGTGTGGTGCCCGCCGCTTGCGGCCTTGTGGGTCTTGAACACAAGGAGTATTTTAAATAGTTCTCTAGCTCATGAACATAAATGGCAAAGATAGGTTCAAATGTATTAACATATACATTGTATAACAAAATCAATTACCGTATTTTATCGAGTATAGTGCGTACATACATTTTTTTTCAAATAAAGTGATGATGAACTACCTACCTTGCCAATCGATCAAAACAAGCGCTTATCTTAAACAATCGGTTCGTCAGTTCGCCAGTTACAACAGTCAAATCTCTCCGACAACTGATGGTCGTAAGATTAACCGATTACCCGACCGAAGTTTGGAAAAAAACATATCGAGCCAGAAATTATCATTCCAAGATCAAATGGTGGTCAATGCCAAGATTTCATATGGAGATCTTTTCCGCCGTATGGATCGAGAAGCTGGAAGTTGTAATGTGTGCCCGCATCTGGAAAAACCTAAATCTTCTTTCCGACGTTTTCTTGAGTTAAGTAACATTAGCTCAAGTAAACGAATTTCTATCCTTCATTTGTTCTATAACTACATCATTCACATCGTTGGAAACAACCATCGTTGGAAACCATGGTTCAACGCTAGCGGCACGGGTGTTGACACCCTGTGTTAGGATGAGAAGAATTCTAAAAGGAGAGTCAGAGAGAGGAATTCAAGGCACTTGCAGATAAGACGTGAGACGTGTTTTTTTGTTAACCTTCATCCACTTAAAAGCAATCCATATAGAGGGCAAGTCAGTAAACTAAAAAGTGAAACAAACACCGTGTTGTTAAACGCCAGTGACAGAGATTGTCGCAGGACGCGAACTATTTCTACTTGTTCTAAAATGTGAATCCTTAAATGTGCTTTGAAACTCTGTACGTCTTGCCATGTTCCCTTATTGTTTAAAATTATTGTAATCTAGGAATTGAGATGTTTAGCACAATAAACATGTATTTATAAAAAAAAGATGCAACAGAACAGTAGTATATGAAGAATACACTTTTCAAAGAAAAAACTGTTAAAAAACCTAAAGTGGTGTTAACAAAACTTAAATTAATGCAGATTTACGCAATCCATTTCCACTTCCATCGATCCATATTACACTCGCAGCAAGATAGTTGAGTCCTACGTGAGAGGAAACCGGTCGAGATGCGATTTGAACTTATCACCAAAAGTGTAAAACCTGCCAGAACCATCGTGGAACCTTATCACCAGAACCATCGAGGAACACAAGACGCGGCTACGAGTCCAATTCGAAGTTGTGGTCTTATGTAAATGTGCATTTTCTCATTTTCGGTGAAGTTAATTAAATTTGTATCTGTTGGTTAACTATAGCATGGTGCAGACTTCTTTGTATGTCAGATTAATTCAAAGTCATTTCAGACGGTGAATCAAATTATAGTAGCAAAACAAATTGTTTAAATTCGGCTTGAAAGATTTAAACATTCAATTTTATGATAGTGATTTTTCTATATACAACGAAGTGCTTGACGCTGAATCTCCTAACGCATTTCTTTCATATCCTTAGAGCCCTCCGCGACTAGCACTAGCAATACAGTTTAGATCCAATCAAGGCAATGAGTCTCTTACTGATGTGTAAGTGCATGAGCCACTTCCAGCCTGCTTGCTTCTCGAATCACTCACCGTCATTCTTCCTCTCGCTCACGTTGTGGAAAAGTGGCGCTAGTTTCACTTTTTTCCCCGTCAGCTTCCAAATCAATTCCACCCAAAAGCCGCTCGATTCGCTCGCTTCGCTCCAGTGCGATCGCTAATGAAGCCGTGGCGCAATACTCAAAGTCACCCTTGGGGGGGAAAAATGCTGCCACTCATAGTGGGTGGGGACGGAAAAACAATCATTAGGCCGTAAATTTCACACCCTAACTTTTTTCAATATTCTTCCGCAAACCGTACCGCCAGTGGCTGCCCTAAATTAAGCGATGCGATGAGTGTGTATTGTTTCGATTAGCGAAATCCTCCTTCGCGCGTGCGAAAGACGACGGAGAAAGAGGGGTGCTTGCGATAGACACATTTTATGTTTCACGGTTCCCGTTCTGCCCTGCTTCAGGGCCACCCCGTGAGCATGAGTTTCGATAATTGAATTAAATAACATTAACTTTAAAAGGTAGAGGACTAGCCTATTTACAAAACAAAAACACATCAGGGAGCTTGTTTTTTTGTGTGCTATCGGTATTTGTCTGGTTTATGTTCTTTATGCTTCTTCTTGCGTATCGGATTTCCGTGTTTTCGATTAAACTACGATATTATCTTTAGCAGGGATTCGTATTTTATGACTTGAAAACCGACGCTGCTTCAGAGAACGATACTACAGTCATTTAATAATGAACCTAAGCAGGATATTGTGTGGCTATTTTGAATACACATTTCTGGAAGAATTTTGTAGTAACTTCTATAAATAAAATTACGACAAAACATAATTATTGCTATCAGTATTCTGAACATAATCATATGAAGCAAAAAAAAAATAACTAAAATAAATTATAATAGTTTCAATGCGATATGTCATGCACTTGATGCTTGAAAAGAAAAATTCTAAAACCAATATTTTGGCATAGTAAGTAAATGGAAATAACACCCCATTATTCCAATATCAATCGCCAATATTTGCATGTTTTTTGAACCCGTGGCAGCAATAATCAAAATTATTAATTTTCCAACATACGCTCCCACACGCAAGCAGCACGGTACACGTTCATGTTCGAGCATAAATTGAAAATACCCGTACCGCAGGGATTCATTTGCACTAAACCATATAATTTTCCCATCTATCCGCTCAATTGCGGTTGGGTTAAGCAGCTCACGTGCCCGGTGGGCGTCCTCTTTCTTTCATGTACTATTTTGAGGTGGAATTTTCGGCGAACGTATCATGATTTCGGCATGAACGCTGCATCTAATGCAACCAGATTCCATCTGGCGTCCTGTTATCATCAAATCTGCGCCGGCTGGTCGGAGGTTTTCTTCTCCTGCTCCGTGGCACCGAGGTTCGGCTCGACTGGGTTGCCATATACGTACGCGACACCAGCCCGACGCCATCGTCGCGCGATGAACTCCCGTGGACCGAGAATCGCCGTGGCGCGCACACAATTAATTAGTGCTAATGATTAGGAAATCCACATTTCAATCGCTGCATAATGGACCCGGGTCAGTGTGGGTCCGATGCGCTAACCGCAAGTATTAACCGTGTTAGTGTCTCGCCTGGGCGCTGGCAGGCGTAAACGGTTCGGCCGGTGCTGGAACACCCCACCCCGGTGGTGGTGGCACGGTGGGCACGGCTCCGGCGGGTGGGTGGCTTTTGCCACCAGTGCATTGCATGATTGAGTGGTAATTTGAATTGGCTAAACATTCGATGACAGCGTCGCGCCCGATGCGACGACGCCTCGCCAGGACGGGGAAAAGTAAATTTGAATAAACCATACGCGTGGCCGGACGGCCCAGCGACTGGTCGGGCAGATTTTATCAAATCTCCATTAAACTAATTGATGTGGTTCCATCTGCACTTAAAATGAGTTTGAAAGTGGAAGCGCTGTGCGCTGATGGCATGTTTTATGGTTGCGAATAAGAACATTCTCAGCGCGTGCGTTTGTATGGTGGATGGATGGGTTTTGCAAATATAATATATGAAGATGTGTTGTGAAATTAAAAAAAAAGAAAAATGCCTACGTAGAAATCGAATGATTCAAAGTTGAATAACTGAAATAAACAGCAATAAACAATAAACAACTGAAAACCACTGCTTGCCAAAGTAGCAGTTCGCCTGGGATTTGTCTTCTATTCTCCCTCGTGTCACATAGTTGATTTAATTTGGAACACATGCAACACAGGCAGTATAGTATGAACATTGAGATCGTATTACTTGCAATTAAAATGACTATATAATATACCATGATCCATTCGAGTTGCACCAAAAACAAAACAGTTTATCAAACATGGTCGAATTCACTAGTGATTACTAGTAACTAGTTAAAGTCAAAAATGTGTTAAGCGGGCTTTACACGTCTGTATAACGACCTAAGAGTGATGCGAGAACATCTAGCGAGACGTCAAACGACGAGGGTTCTCGACTGGTTCTACGTACGTACTACGTACGTGTAAACACGTTACTCGCTACCAAGCGAGAACAGAAACGCGGTACAATGCGGGATAGCTCACAAAATGTTCATAATTTGACTATCTAAAATAAATTAAAAAATAGTTTAATATCTTTCTGCATGAAAAGAAAGGTTTTTGGATTGATAAAAAAACGATGATTTTCGATGAACTCCAAACAATTTTGTTCAAAATATAACTCGGTATGACAGGTTTCCTGCAATGCTGTCTCGCCTGGTTCTCAGGACGTTATACAGACATGTAAAGTCCGCTTTAAACAGTATCAGTTTTATTTTTAAAATCATAAAACTAATATCATTTAAATAGCTATATAGTGTCTCAATTTCAAAATGTGACGCTTTGAGATCACACCGCTTTATCGTTTTCGAAGACGCTTTGCGTGACCCAGTGACTTTTCCATAACATTGTAATATCATTATTGATAAAACTAGTTGATTGGATATGTTCAGATTATATTTTTATTACTCATTCGCTTCTGCATACAGCGCGTCCGATTATAATGGCACTTAAAATGTATATAATTTTTTACATTCACAAACCATTCAAAAGCAAGCTGCAGCCCTCGATGGTAATGGCAACTCTTTTGGAGATTAACAACATCATAATATATCACTAACACCGTCAAAAAGAATGTAATCGGCACTGCGAATATAATGCAATGCTTTATTAAAGCGTAATAACGGTAATAACCGGACTTCAAGACCCCAAAACATGTTTCATGTTCGCTCTTTTAATATCCCTCAACAACATGGCTTTATGTCTTCGACCGTTCGACTACCACCAATATGATGACATATGTTTCCTCAGCATGTCATGGAATTGACGGTGCTATCTAAGTCGATGTGGTTTGCACCAATTTCAAGGCCGCCTTTGATCGGGTTCCACACTGTTTACTGCTGGCTAAGCTCAACAAGCTTGGGTTTTCCATCAGGGTTGTGAAATGGTTCGAGTCTTTTATCTGCAAACGTACGTATTGGGTGAAAATCGATCATTGTTTGTCTCCAACATTCGTTGGCTCATCTGGCGTCCCCGAAGGGAGTGTTCATAGTATTTTTATTTTTATTATTTTTAATAATGATATATATTACTTTCTACCTTCTTCATGTCACATTTATGCAGATTTTATCTGCATAGATGATCTTAAAATCTTTCTCTGTGTCTCCTCCATTTTTGATTGTTTGGTACAGAAAAATCTTCTTGATTCCCTCTCTATTCGTTGTTTTAATTACTTCTTATCCCTATGTCCTGATAAATGCTCTGTTATGTCCTTTTTCATTCCTCATCGCCTATTAATTTTAATTGCACACTCAATCAATGTAATCGTGTTATTCTATTTCGTGACCTTCGGTTGATCCTTGATTGTAATTTGTCTTTTAGTGTCCATATTGAAATCCAATGCAAAACTGCAATTCTGCCCTAAGGTCTTATTCGCAGTATGTGTAAAGACGTTAATAATGCCAATTGTCTGAAATGTTTATATTTCCGTGTTGTGCGATCTCCGTTGGAATATGCATGTGCTGTCTAAAAACCCTCTCTGTGTTCTGGAGTGCTAGAATTGAAAAAGTCCAACACTGTTTCAGTAGAATAACCACCAGACGTTTGTGGGTCACTCTGGAGGTGGCGCTCGTTTCCCATTGTATTTCGAACGTTGCAAACTATTGGGCTTAGATACGCTTGAGCTTAGGCTCAACAAGACACAAGCAATGTTTATGGCAAGCCTGATTGCGGGTAACATCGACGCACCTGATATCCTATCTTAAATCCCCTAACTTTTGAATCCATGAACCTTTGTATCTGCCACGTCGTCGTTCTCAGTATAGGCCCAACGAGCCGTTTCTCGTTTTTATGTGACACTTCAGCTCCTTCTCTTCTTCGTCTGGTTTTAATTTTTTTAGTGCTTTCTTTCGCTCTCATCTTTCGTCTTCTAGTTCATGACTCTACCTTTCTTGTTTGCTTTAGTATTAATATTGTTATATGTTTGTCTTATATAATATAAGATAAACTACCTTATAAAGCCTACCTTTTCGGTTTTTATCTTGTATGTCAATTGTATATTTTTCTTGTTTCTTTCTACCGCTAAAACAATAATAATAATAATGACAATAAAAACAACATGTGCTATATTATATTCCAGTAAAACCAAGACTGCTCATATCATGACTTAACCTTAGCATCATGGATAGAATTAAACTCATTTCAGAGGGGAAAAAATGCAAATGAAATATCTTTCAGCACTCTCAAAATATAATCTATTCACAAATCCCCACAATACCTCGCGATTGAGTAATAAATAACTCATTTTTTCGCTGCATACCGTACACCATACATTACGCAGACAGCATCTGCTAGCGACTGCTCGCTTTTTTCCAAACATCGACGCTATAGTCGAATATGATTGAGCCCGTGATTCGACAGGGCAGAGTGTCCCGGGCCAGCGCCAGCGCGAAAACGGGGTACACAATGTCGGGCATTAAACAAGAGTCGAAACTGTTTATGCACGCCATGCACCACGTGCCAATCGGTCGTGAAAAATGAAAATGCATTACAAGGGAAACGTGCGCACATAACCGAGTGGTGGACAAAAATGCCCGTACCCATCAACCATTGTTGCCCCTTTCGCCTCGCGAAGAAGCAATGAATGGTGTCACATAGTTCTGCATCGAAAAGCGCTTCGGTGTTGAGTTGTTTTCAGGCGCTTCGTTTTTCTTTTTTCTCGCCTGCTGCTTTTGAGCCAAAGTTCGGGAAGTCCGTGCCTGATATTGCTGCTGTTGGGTGCGTTTTTATATTCGGTGCCGGTGCAAAACTTCCGCCCGGGAAGAAACGCGCGGTGGTACGAGTGCTGAGCTGCAGCTGTTCCCACGGTGGTCTCGTAATTTTGACGGTGCAATATTTTGCCACCCCGTCCTTCATCCCAACTCTTCCCCACTCCCTGGCACACATGCACTCGAAGTGGATCGAGCGAAACCACTCCTAACAGCGAAATGATCGGGCACCGTGACTAACGCTGGCTGCATAACAATAAACCAAGAAATGATTTGCATTCAGCTAGCTCGGGAAGGTTTTGAATGGTAAGAAATGGACGCTTGTACTGCTGTGCTGGGGGATCACTTGCAGAGCGAAACCCGACCGCAGCAGCAGCAGCAGCAGCAGCATGCGAAATGCATCGGGTAACAACTGCACCGCAGTTGGGAAATTGTGGCTGAAAAGGGAAAAGTTTTTATGATGTTTCATAAAGCATTTCGTTTGATATTCTTCCGAGCGCCTGTGAGCCCACCGAGCGCCTTTCGAATGGAACGCCATTTCATTAAGCTTTATTTGCCAGGATTGTTCTTTGATTGGTAGACTGTCGTTGTTTTGGTGCGGAGTTTTCTTTTGTGCTGTTATTCAGTGGCTCGAAAGTTGCTTAAACAGATAATTCGATTTCTTAAAAAAAATAGTTGTGTAATTTATTTTATCAAAAAGTAACGTAAATGTTTTCGTTGTTTCAGCATACATAATTTGGAAACAACAATTATGCCTCATCTAATCGAAACTCACCCTTCTTATTCGTAACACGTTATTAGTGTTATAATATCCTCTGTACAGTGAATGTATTATGAGAGAATTACCTCGATTCCCAATCACTGACACAACTAGCCCAAAATTCAAGCCGAGTTGCGAATAAAGTTGTGCTTCGTGTATAAAACTTTTATTTTATGTAGAAAATATCACTTCTCGCTAAAAAAAAACGGTTCGGAGATTTCAACTACATGCATGGTGGATAGTAATGCCATGCAATTTTCTACCATTCAAAGGAGTCAAAACTACAGATGGGAATAACAACTCCTTTCAGGGAATTGACACACTCTTACTCACTCACCATTGAGATTCGGATCGTTTAAGCGTCTCTTTAGGGAGTACATTATAACGGCTCACTCGTTTAACGACTCTCGGATATCTACTCGGATAGGGAGTCGGATATCGACGGTCAGTTGTTACTCAATCGTGAGTGAGTTTTATTATAACAGCTCACACATTACAACAGCTCACATACACTCGCTAATGAGCTTGATTATAACGACTCCTCAAAGAGTAGTTAAAATTCTTTATTAGGAGTTAGCTCACTCTTTTCATTTCAAAGATTTAACTCACTCACTCACTTTTACTCAGTACGCACACCTCTGGTCAAAGCGTTTGCACTTGTGCAAAAAAAAGTTGAAAGTCCCGTTTTTACATTCGTTAAATTCATCTGCATAGAGAGAAATTCCGTTTTAAGAATCAACTGAATTCATGGGTTTATTTTGTAAAATATTGTTAATTAGAAGAAACAACTAGATTTTTAATAGTTACAAAATGTTTCAGATGAAGGGTTGTTGTTGTTGTTTAGCGCTTAAAGAGGTTTTGCACCGTTTGGTGTCTTTCGCCTCTCTACAGATGAGGGGTGTGACGTATAGGGTATGACAAAAAACATTTAAAGCCGTTTCCAGACGTACCGCGATCGTCCTATTGCGATTGGCGCTCGGCGTAGCACAGTTTCTACAAAATCTGACAAAATCGCACTGCAGAGCTGTTATACTACGAAGCTGTCAATGAGCCCATTTTTATTATTGTTTTCATTCATGTTTATCTTGTGGCCGCCCACAGGAAAATTATTTGGTACATTATTTGGTACGAATTACTACCAGTTTCCACAAATTATACAAAAATCATTTTTGCAAATTGCTAATGCGGAGCTGTCAATCATCTAATTTGTATCGCTGGATTCAATCGCAGTAAATACACACACCGTGAACGAAATCGCGCGCGATTTTTTTCGTATGAAGTTGATGACGTCACACCTGTCAAAAGTCGCAAACGCCAATCACAACGCGATAATAGCGGTACGTCAGGAAACGGTTTAAGATTATCGATATCAATCACATCGTCGTTGTTTTCAACGATGTATTATGCGAACAAACTTAGAAACGTAGGAACATTCTAATGTCTTCAAGTTATGGGACAATTCATTTGGAGTAATATAATAAACGTTCAATATCTTATCGTGTGTTTTTCTCGTCGTATGGTACGAATTATCGATCAAAATATCTAGCGTTTTTCGTCATACCAGACAGCGATAGAGACCGCTTGATTGTGTCAACCTACGGCGAGGAAAGTATTATTTCCGATTGACTAAATAGGTTTGTGTGATTTCCTACTAGAAACTTGAACCCCCGGAGATCATTGGACATTGGTGAGTCATCCTTGTGTTAGGAATTGCTGGTAGCGGCAACATTTAGAGCGCTTGGAGGAAGAGCACACAAAAATGGCTTGAAACCTTTATTGTTTTCATGACTAAACGTTTCACTGTGTTGTTCGTAACAAAAACGCCAAAAGCGTAAACCTTAAATTGGAGGATTTGTCGCTGCCTTACCCGGACCTGACACCATCGAGCTACCATCCTTTATTAACGAAATCCATCGCTCTAGGCGACCTAGAACGTTGAAAATCGAGAAAAACTGAGCTGGATAACATACTACATGGTTTTAAAACTCTTTGGCAACTTCATCGAAAGCGATGGAAAACGCGTCGTGAGATTAACTATTTTCCATAATTTTTCCTCCAAAGGGAAAACGGAATGTTAGTTTTAGTATGTCTGTTTGATTACAGAAATAAGTTTAAAGTTAATTCACTACATTGCTCTTTTATATTTGCAATATTTATTTATTCTAGAAAGTTCTTCACCGGTATGTAACGTGAAGCTCTTATCAAATTAACGTTCATTAATGTTCACTCCAAGTATTCGACGTTTATGTTAATGAGCTGATCATCCGCTCTTCACACCTTTCCCGTACGAGATTTTCTTATGCTTATGAGATTTTAAATATAACTAAACAAACACACGCACAAACACGGGTGCGCATTCACATATAGGTATAATTACCGCACGAAATTTCACCGGATTTCACCACCACAAAGCGGCGCCCTTTTGCGGTTGATTAACGCACTCGTCTCATTAGCAGAAGGAAATTAAAGGCCCGCGCACTAAAAATGCCTGCGGTGAGGCCTCATTTCCCGTCGTTTCGTGGCCGGGGATTTCTGCTGCCGCGTTACGGATTCCGGAACGTTAGAAATGACGCTTTCCACTCCGGTCACGGACGGCTGACGAGGCCGCAGTGTGTGTGTGTGTTTGTTTCAGTGTGGAGAAACCTGTAGGAATTCACTCCGCCGTCGTCTCGTTCCGTTGCGGTGCGCTGCAACTGTGCCAAACGAGAGGGCATCCCTTTCGTGCATTTCGAGCAGTGGCGGAACAAAAAACGAACCGAGATTGTCTGTGAGCGCAGTGCACCAAAGAAAACCCACGGTCCCACGAACGAGGGTGGAAAGCGAGAAATTGACGGATGTGAAATTGGATCAGGAAAATTAAGCAAACATTCTCCAGAACGCCGTGCAACCCGGATGGAGGAACGCAAAAGTAAAAAACGGAAAACGCAACGCACATTCCCGGCCGGTCCGGGAGTTAGATTCGGTGCTGGGCCGCAACCCGGAAGGTTCCCATCCGCCGCCACCACCCATAAAGCAGTCTTTTGTTTCCAACGCTTTGCCCGAGCAGCCCACGTATTTGGCAGATGGTTGCGCACACAGTTTTAATTCAATTTCGACGTACTTTTGAAGCGATTTGAAATTTTTGAACGCTCACAAAAAAGCAAGGGACAGGAACTTCCTGCTACGATGCGGCTCGTGATGAGCGTCTTTCGACCGTTTTTGCCTTCGTTGTGTTGTCTTCCTCTTCAAATATGAGAATGTTGCAAAAAAAAAACACGGTGGAAAAATAGCATCACACGGGCAATGGTGGTGGCAAACCGCATCAGACGAACTCGTTTTTTTTTCTTCTCCTGTACACATACATGCACCAAATTTGTGTTTGTTTTCCCGCTCCGCCCTTACAGAGAAAAAAAACACACAACGAAAATAAACGGCGCCGGAAAAACCAGAGCCCACCCGGGAACGGAAGTCAAATGGGGCGTTAATGATATGAATTGATGGAGCACCACCCCGTGGGTGGAGCGATCTTGAGGGTGGAATGAAATTTTCATTATCTCTCCACGGGCTCGGTTGGTTCTCTCTTCCGGGTTAATTTGTGAAAAGCGTTGCCGAAGTGTTTTCCATTGTGGGTTTACGGCGTTATCACTGAGCTGGGCCCTCTTGCATGGTGATTCCACAATGAGCGATGCGTTTGTGAGTGTTTCGCTATGCCGCACTAAAAGAGCAGGGATAATCTGTGTACACATGAAATCATTCGTTCTCATCAAGGTATCAGTGATCAGTTTTCTAATCTTTTGATATACTTTAAAAATAACATATTTTCATGTAACGACGAAGCACATATAAGGTTTTATTGAGTGGATTTCCATTGTATAATGGGATGCATCCGTTTTGCTTGCAATTAAAAGCAAACATTGTTTAATGCACTTAATTAAATATTCATATGTATGTTAAGTAAAGTGAATATTCAGGCCTATGTTGTTGCACCAATTAGCTCCATAAATTAGCTACTCTTCATTGTCGTTTCCAGTTAATTGTTTGAGAATATGTGTCCATTGATATCATTGATAATTATATCGTTAATGTGTGCGCGGTGGGAAAATTGCGAGTAGCGTTTTGTTGTGTTACACCTGTTATCACTTTTTCAAACTCTAATGGTCGTTTTTTATGTTGATTGAAACTTTTGAGCCTTTTATTTACGCTACAGTTATGGGCTATGGAGATGTCTTCAAGTTTTTTAAAGTCATAAGTTTGCTGTAGACAACTCTACTTCTGTATCGTTGATAATATGTTTTGAATAATTCCAATATATTAAAAATAAATCAAAGATTGCTAAGTTCAATAAAACTATAATCATATTGCTCTATGAGTACACAACACATCTAAATGTGTTAAATCTTCAATTTGTTGCAAAGTATGAGGAAGGAAAAGCATGCCATGACACTACATGGATTATACCAATAAGCAAATGTCGGTTAACTTGAAGAAGTAGCTGAAGATGAGAATGAAATCAATGAAAGCAGAAGCATTATACTTATTCATATTAGATCAAACTATTTCCAGTAGATGAACATCCAGACTGTAAAGAAACTAACAAACCTCAGACTCCAAAAAGAGAACAACAACAAAAAATCGATCGCTGTCAATTGGCATTTGATAGTGTCGGTGCACTTTAAAGCGACACCTTTTTGTCCCCGATGGCAGTTTATTCGTCGCATGATAGGACAATCTATATAATACGGAAAACAATCAAACGACCAGCGCTTCCCCATTCGCCAAATCGCACGGGTTGAAATGCATTTTTTATCGTCCGTTTCGGGTTGTGTTACGTGTATTGCCAGCGTCCACGATTACAGCGCACCTCGAGACAGCGGCGCGTAACCGAACGCAACGCACATGACCGGAAGGGAAACTCTCGCCTCTGGTATTGTATTAATCGGTCGCACCGTGCAGGACGCACGGTGCCAACTGCATCCCGGTGGGGCAGGCTCGGTTGTTGCCATTGTTGTGCTGACTGAATGGCACTTACACCGTTCGACCATTCACGCGTTTGACACTTCAATTCCGATGCGATCAGGGTCTGGTGCGTCTGATTGGACAGGCGATTGCTTACGGTCACCTACGGGTGTTTCCCGTCCGTGTAATGCACCCTCACCTGCACCACCACCAGCACTACAACCACCACCATTATTGAAGTGCAATTTCAATTCTACCGCGTGGATGCGTTGGCTCGGTTCGGATTTGAATCGTTTGCTGCAATTTGTCGCGTCACTTTCAGTCGAAGGTGAAGTGGGCCCATTTTTGATTCATTACCCACCCGACGATGGCTGGACAATGAAAGGCGGTTGATGGATTTTGTGTTTGTTTTCTTTTTTAAACAAATACAAATAACAAGGCAAAAAGTTTACTTGAGCAGTGGCGAATGTAGTTCTTCTCACTTGAAGAGATCGCTTAAACAGCGATCAGAATCATACTTTGAAATAAATTCTAAACTTTAACACAGAATTGTTTTTCACAGCTTATTACCCTCGGCATCCAAATGGTGCGTAAATAAATTAAGTCACCAAGCCACTCTGAAGTATTCCATGTTTCAGTCCTCATCCATTCCGTGTGTGTGCACATACGTGTCGGGAGTTTATTGTTTCCCCGGTTTTATGCTGTCATATCCACACAACGACTGCATCTGCATCGACGCGATGCATACTCTCGAAGAGGGTTTCCATTAAAAGGCGATCAAAAATCGGAGGAATGGCCGTGTGTGCAACGCGTACGTCCGATTTCATCAAACAATCCAGACGGCTTTTGTGTCTCCCATTCCTTCAAACCATTACCAACAGCTGCCATGATGCGAGCAGTGCTGTATTTCCTTTTTCTAGTGTCTCATTTAACGTTTCACAGTCGAAGAGTATACAGCAAATTTCGCAGAGAAATACAGAATGCAATTAAAGTTAATCCGTATGGTAATATTATCATGGTAATTGAAGCGTCCTGAGTATTCGTTGCATAAAATGATCCTCTCTTGCGACTTGGGGCCTTTTTTTTGAACGAGAGTACGTATTTATTCGAGTGGAAAATTTGAAGTAAATTGAAGTGATTCCTATCAATTTCCGTCAAATATTGTATCAATGTGGGGATAACGCTGAACAGCTAATCAAAATTGAATCGAATAAACCACCTTGTGTTGTGAACTATTATCTACTGATCAACATGTGAGCAATTGGAATATAAATCTTTAGTTGAAGTTATGGACTTAATTGTTTGGTGTGAAGAACAGAAACAACTAGCTCATCATCCAGGTAACCATACAACTCATACAGGACGTATTGCACCGAAGCGACTATTCCTTGGGTATGCCACACATCTGGGCCTGAAAATAATCTTCAATATGTTCCCCAGACTTCGGGAAAGTTTTTAACGATCCGGGTGACCTTCATACCTAGGATTTTCCTGTACACATTAGTGCCTACAACTGACAACACATACGTAACCTGCTACCAAACCGTGCAATTTGACCTGGTCCAATTTGACCCATGTTTTGTATTTTGTATATATTGTCTACCTTTCGCTCCGTCTTGAACCTGCTTAGGCTAGCTACAGATCCATCCTAGCGATTTTACGATCCTGCCTTCCTTTTACTGGATTATACCTTCAACATGTTTACCTCTACCTGGATGTTCGTAAGAAACGTTAACATACCTGTCAGGACTATATAAGAGTACGAACGATCTCGAAAACGTACTCAGTGAAGCTCCGACCGTCAACAAACGCAGAGATATTGAAAGCAACATGAGTGATTCAAAGTGCAGACTATGTTTAGTGGCGGTAGATCCTGATGACTGCGGCTCTTCCATTTTCGACAAAGAGCTCAAGCTGGCGATGGCAAGTGTCTTTCCATTCGAGGTAAGTTTGGTTTCTAACGGCTATCTATTTCAACAATTCTCAATAAATTATCTAATACTTGTTTTTATGTGTTATTACAGATTCCTTTCCACAGAAATCTTCCCATGAACACGTGCGAACATTGCACGTGGAACGTGTTGGACTTCTACGCTTACTGCAAGTCGGTGCAGAAAAATCAGGATAAATTAGAGCAGGAACGCATTCGGGATGGTGAAATCGACAGTGATGATGGTCTACCGGTCCACAGGGGCGTCAGCAGTATTATCAAGGAAGAAACTGCATTCAGCGACGACGAAGATCAACTCTTTCGCAAATCTCCTGTGTATGCACATGGTCCCGTTGCTGTTACTCCTGGGAGTAAATCCGGCTTTGGAAGTGCCACAGAGAAGCGAGTTTGTAAGAATGAACTACTGCTCAGTGCATCTTTCGAAGAGTACCAAATAACACCATCAAGTGAATGTATGGAGGAAACAAACGTGAGTGCGAGTGATTCTACTTCAAACGCGGACACCATCACGGACGTTAGTGAGCCTGAGCAACGAGCAACGAAATCCCGCCGTCTATCTACGAGGCAAGCCAAAGCAACAGTTTCGTCTAACAAACGCGTGAGAGAGCATAACACTGGAAGTGCCGATGTGTTTGCGTGTGATCACTGTGACAAAACATTCCACCTGAAACAGCAGTTGAGTAAACATCAACGGTGTCATCAATTCAAGCATTGTCCAGTGTGCCAGAAATCGTTGAACATAATCAACTTTACACGACACGTAGCAGCTCACCGAGGAGCTTTTCGATGTGATAAATGCAAAAAATCGTTTTCCTCCAATGAATATTTACGCAAGCACCAGCAATTAGAGATGTGCAAGACGATGCCGTTGTGGGTTGCAACATATAAATTTCAGACTCAGCTCAGCTCAGAATAATAAATCAGCTTGGAAAGTATTTTGTTAAGAAGTTTTTTGCGTAAATTGTTGTCTGAAAATTCGCGTTGAGAACTCACTAAACGTATCTCAACTGTGCAATGTTGGAAAGAAAAGGCAGAAATTCAATTAGTTGTCGAAACGCTGGAGAATTAGCTTTTATTCCGTTTGAGCAGTTTGTAATCAAGAAAGACGATTCTCTTAAACCCGTTCGCTATTGTACCGCTTCATTCTCTATTCATTTTTCTCTCTCTCTCCTTCTCTCTCTCTTTTTATCTCTATCTATCTAAATCACTCCCTTTCTGTATGTTGCCAAATGCATTCACGCAAAGCCTTGGATAGAGCTTGGAATGGCACTTCGTGTAAAACGGCCTTCAGTTCTCCATCATTTGCTTAGCTGGATAGTTGTCTTAAACTGAAACTTTATATTTAACAATCGAATATGTTATTTTTAATATCAACACGAGCGAAAAGCGATAGAAAAGAATCGGTGTATAATCCAATTAAACATCAAAAATACAATCTATTATTCCCTGTGAAATACACGACAATTTCTTAAACTTTATTGGACAGATGCGTCGTGGAGAGGTTTAACCCATTTATCGTTTCATTGCTCCGATGCTCGTTGCATTGCTTCTTACAAACTGATCCTGAAGACTCCCATTAAGAAGTGAACGTTCTGATGACTTCGGGATCAGAGGAGTTTCTCTGTGTTAATCGACAATATGTTATGTCTGAAAACTATTGAAGATTTAACAGGATTCTGTTTCGTGAATGACCGTTTCTCAAGAAGGAATTTGTCGGTAGTTTAATTGTTTTAACAAACTGGTTTTTGCTCCTGACGTTGGGACGAGAGAGAGAACGAGAGTGCGTCAACTCGAACCTATATCCACCAATTAGCCGCCTTGTACTAGTCACCTTGCGATTTCACAGCGATCAATGTTGACAAAAATCAATATTCAAACACCGTATAACGGTCAAGTATGATATGAGTATTACGAACGTGATATAAGTGAAAAGCATGTCGTCTTTCAATGTAAAGCATGTCGTCTATAATGCTGCCTGGTCGATCCAATACTCAAAAGTTATTCCAAATTCTCTCTTTTTAGACAGTTACTCGCGATAAAGCCAGCAGACTACGAGGCGTGTATTTCTGGTAGGAGTGCTCCATCTACAGCATCTAGGTACGGTACAATGATTACCCATAACACCTTACGCCTACATATTACAGGCCTACCCGGCTTTCAGGTGTATATTTTCAAAACCTCTTTTGTCCTATAAAAGTAAGAACAGTTCTGAAAACATTTACAGTCCGGATTGAACCAAGAAGGATACGTGTCGTAGTGATCGTAGAAAATTATTGTATTGAAGTGACATGACTGATTCAAAGTGCAGGTTCTGCTTGGAGGATATCGATCCTGATGATTGCGGCTCTTCCTTATTCGACAAACGGCTGAGGCTAGCGATGGCTGGTTTGTTTCCATTCGAGGTAATTGAGTTCTTTTGAACCATAATTTGAGCCAAATAAACATCATAAACATTTATCTAACAAACTTTTTATTCTCTTTCTTGCTTTGTTGCAACAGATACCTTTCCGCCGGGATCTTCCCATGTACACATGCAAACGATGCTCTTGGAACGTGATGGACTTTCACGATTACTGCGAGACGGTGCAGCAGAATCAGGAGAAATTGAAGCAAGAGTTTTGTCTGGATGACGAATTCGAAACTGACGAGGACTTGCCCATGGAAAGCAGTGTTAGCGACGATGACAAGGAAGAAGCAGCTCCCACTGACTGCGATGCGTCATATTCGTTTAAAACTGAATATCCTGCTGATGGCCACAAACACCTTAGTCCTGTTGCTATAACTCCTGCAATCATGGAGGGCGAAGATGACGATTCGGGAGATGATATCAAAGTGGCGTACGAGTTTCATCCTGACTTTGAGAGTGCTGATTGTGAAGAAACGTGTGAAAGTGACGCGCAGTTAAGTGTTTCAAACGAAGAACACAAGATATCTTCAATTAGTGAAGAGAAAGTGAAGATGCTCAAAGATGAAGAAAGCCATACAAGTGAAATTAGCGTAAATCCAAGTGTGAGTCCTGGAGCAGTACACGATCCTACGTTTGATCGATCCGACCCAGAACCGAAGGAACAATGTTCAAGACGAACGAACCGCTTAGCAAGCCAAAGTGAGCCATCTTTTTCATTAACCAAGCGTGAACGAAAAGCTCAAAGTGTTGGTACGAGATCACATGATCAGCTTGGAAAATCTCCACAAAAGCGTGCGTTTTGTAAACAAGAAGTAATGCAAAAATTCAGTACACACTCTGCATGTATTTTTCAATGCGACGTATGTGAAAAGGCGTTCTTTTTTAAAGCCAGTTTGATAGTTCATGTAGATGTGCATCATACTACGCATACACCTCATGAAACAAAATATGTGTGTGATTAGTACGGGTAGTCGTTCTTACGAGAGAAAAAGATACAGGAACATCAGAGGAATCATGGAGTCATGGAGTGGTCAGTTTGCAAGAAAACAGTCGTTGAAAAGAAATTTAGTATGATTTTTCCCGCTCACAAAGGGGCTTTTCGTTGTGACGTGCGTGCTGTTATGTGTGCTTGAAAGCTCAACTCACAAGAAGCTAATAAAGAAACGAAGGATAGGACATCACATTGCTGCTCACAAAGGTGTTTTGCGTTGTGTGAGCTACAGTTTATTTCGAAGCGTGATTTAAAAGTTCATGAATATACTCAACTCATGTCATACTACCGACGATGTAGAACGTCCTTGCAATCAGTGCGAAAAATCGTCTACATCTTAGAGAGCTATAGTACACCGGCATAACATCCACTATCAGTTAGTAATATTCAAATAAAATACTTTGTGTTTTAGTCATTAAATTCAATGGGGGTTCAGTTTTGTTTGATTTTTCGTATTGTTTGATTGGTTTTGACATTGTTTTTGAAAGAAACAAACAGAATCCGTAGCCGAGGTGCTGGAAGTTATGATAACACCAAGTTGAGGATTTGGTCATCTGGTGGTTCAGTTGAGCTTTGTCGTCAATACATCTTTGAACTTCTTTTCAACAGTAAAATTCAACTTTAACCCATAAGAGGTTAACATTTTAACATCAATCGTATTAGCTTTGGATTCTGAATGATTTGCACCGGCTTCTTTGTTTATTTTCTTCTGATTCGCAATTGCAGGGACATGCTTTTCATTTGAACAGGTTAAAGTTTTGGATATGATTTATTAATTGTAAGCCGCAAAACCGTTGCGTCTGGTCTTCGTTGCACTCCGAAGCTCCCGTTCGTAAGGAGCAGCACGAGGCCAAACTTCTTAACCGGAGCATGAGCACAGGAACGCGAAAGAGGGAAATATTGCGGGTGGCCCATGTGGATGGTTCTATCGCCAAGCGGGAAGGGTTCATTGTTTCCGTCCCAGAAGCGAGCAAGTTTCCGGTAACCAATTTTCATCCCGCTTTCCGGAGAACAATACCATTCTTACACGTGTTCACCGCTTGTCCGATGATTCTGTTCCACAGTGTTCGCTCGCTCTCTGTCTTTCTCACGTTTGCACGACGTTACTTTCGGTGCATGCTGCGCTGGGATGCATAAACGCACATAATCGCTGCACAACTCCGGTGAGCAGTAACTCGAGCTGGACACGTGAACGTTTGCAGAAGATAAACGCTTTAAAATTTTAATTCCAACCACACTCGGGAGCCGGATAGGTTTCTTTGGAACGTTCATATTATCCATGTTTTTTTTTTCGAGGGCATTGCAATGCATTTTTAGGACCTTCTTCTTCTTCAACCTTCTTCTTGTTTCGTACGTTTAACCTTTGACGGTTTACGCTGTTTAACGTCTATTCTGATGCCAGAAGCTGTCGTTTTTTTTACCCAAGTTATTTTGCCAGCATACGCAAAAGAAAGTTGGTTGCGAATAAAGCAAAAAGTCAAGGTGATTATAAGTGATTTGCATATTGTCAGGAAAAGGCGAGTTTATAAATTGTTTTCGAAACTGGCTCTCGTCCGGAGCGAACCGTGACGGTTGCGAATCGACGCCACGCGCTAGCTGCTTCTAGTTTCCTCGAACCGAACGAAGCAAACAGAAAAACAAAAGACTTTCCATCGTCTTCCATCGCCCGACGACCGGAAGCGGGACAGCGACTTTTAATGGTCTCGCAAGTATTCCGCAAACGCAACGGCCATTTTTTTTTCGCGAGCGAAAAATGAGCAACCGTAGCCAGCGAAGAGAAGCTTATAAGCTGTAAATTTACATGAAGTATAACTTTTGCCTCAAGTCTAATTAAGAAACATTTAGGTAATTTTGATTGCAGCTCGGTGTCGGTCCTGTTCGTGGCACGCTGTTGCCAATAGCCGATGATGCAGCTTTTTTAAGGGAATTTGCTTTGGAGAGAGGTTGGCCATGTGAAACAATGTACATTAGGTTTAGTTTGCTGGTAGCGACCCAAATAGATCCCCCCTATATCAAAATTGATACATCACTGGAAACCAAGGTCGGCAAATGTGATAAAAATACTTCCCTTCCGTTCAGCAGCAATTAAACATTGGCCTATGTTATTGTTCCAATACCGATTAGCTTTGATCAAGCGTAAAAAAACATGAAGTTTCAATTTGAACTGCTTGACTGTCAAACGACTGCTCAAATTCGGTTTCCAGTGATGTACCAATTTTGGTATAGGGGGGTTCTATTTGGGTCGCTACCCTTTTTTATCAGGTCGTCAATGATTATTCACCTAAGATTACTGTGATTGCAACTCCGCTAGTATGTTGTTGTTCTATTTATAAGTTAAAGACCATGTAGCTCTCCGATTGAGTACCAACATCATCATCTGGGAATATCTTAGCAGTTTCTAAAGCGCACTTTAGACAAACCCCTGAAGTCTGCGTAATAGTTTTGCCGTTTTTTGTGTTAATTTTATGAAATTTAAGAGACAATGAACCAGCAGCAGAAATATATAATTCAATCGAAATAGCCACACATTTCACCTGAAAAAAACAAGCAGCCAGCACCTGTAATTCTCTGATATATTACGTCAATAATTCATTCCATTTTTTGCCAGTACAGAAGATGACTTCAGTATTTAGAGTATAAGCGTCATCCTAATAGTAAATTCCGCAAATAACTGTTGATTCCATCGAAATGGTAACAGACCCTACTAAAGGATGAAAGTGATAAGAAGGGATTGAATGCGGGATAAGATGGACATATAATAGTTCGTTAGTAGATGTTTTCTGAAGTCTACTATCATTTGTTTGTGTGTTTTCCCATGATAAATGCACGAATGTGACTACAGTAAGTCAGTCAGATATAGTCAGATAAGTCAGATATAAAAAACACTATGCAAAACAACGCAATTAAATTTAAGTTTGAATCGTTTTGAATCGTTTAAGTGATATTCGCATGAATTTTCGAATATATTTCTATTATGTAGACTTCCTGCGATTGTATGTGTTATAATCGCAATAGCAGACAGAACGAGAATCTCCTCAATTTCGATCATTCAAATAAGAGAGCAACCTCTTTAATGTTTCATTCGACACTTTAAAGAGTTGAAATCTGCACTTTCTCCAATTCGAATGAAACCAACACTGCATCATAAACACGGCGTCCATCGTAGCAGACCAAGACCGAGACAATTTTAACGTAACAACTTGTCGCAAAACGAAATTGACCAATTATGGCCAAAACTAGCTCGTAACCTGATTCACGTGGGTACGAAGAGAGAGAGAGTCGAACGTCGTAAGTAGTTAGGCAGCGGGAAGTGTCTGCCTCCGTCTGCCGGCTTTATCGATGAAGCGTATTTAGGAAATTGCGTATCGGTCGGTAAATATTTGCTCACCACGATGTTTGCATTGGCCGGCGACAGACCACTCCAAAGTGATCTATAACAGTGGACGAGGGTTGGAACGTGTGGGACGCTGTTTGCTTGATGACACACTTCACACTGCACCGGAAGTGGACTAGATTTCGTCTGGGTTAAGTGAAGCGTTGGCTAAGTGGCACTGGAGGCGTCGAGAAAAAAAATATGGATAAACACACAAAAATGCTCCGTTTCATGTTTCCAACAGTGTCAATAGGGATGACGTCGATAAGAAGATACTAGTATGGGTACATAGATGCATCGGTACCTTATCGTGTGTGAGTAGGATTGATTGGAAATAGTCGGGAACACTAAATCAACAATGCTGTGCGATAGACAAATGATGTTTAAGATTATCCGTTTCATAATGATTCATTCAAGACCTGACTAAAACAATCTTGTTATAATTTTAATAATTTTTGTAGAAAATATAAAATGAAAAAGACTTTTACGTTCTTTTGTTCTAGAGATAAAGATTATAAATATGTTAAAACCTATACTCTACTAATTTCTTTATAGTGCATTCCTTACCTGCATTTGTTTCAAGTATCCTGTGAGGCATCTGTCAAGAGTAAAAAATAAAGAAAGAGATGCCAAATTCCTTAACTACTCAATATGTGCATAATAGTTTTGTATTTGCCCCTCACTTGTGTTGATGATATCAACTCTCCTACATTTTTTTGCTATGTAAAACCCTTTTAGCTTGTGTGCATTAATATTTCTTGATCAATTCTTGCTTTCTAATACGCTTTACTTTGCTTGTTTTAGTTTTGACGATATTAATAAGATCTTTGCACAATCCAAAGACTTTGCAGCACCGATCGTTTATTTCTTGAAAAATCTTAAACACACATAATTATGACGAAGGGAGTGTGTTGCGTCCTGCAACTTTCATTCTTGAGCTCTATTAAACTTGATACGGGTTCCCTTAAGCACTCGATCATGCCGTCCTGGCTTTATTCAATGAAGAGAGTTAAAAAAAAAATCCGTGACAATTTCCGTCTTAGTACCGTGACAACGTAGAAGGGATCGGTTATGCCAACACCAACGGCTTCCATACGTGGAGTTCTCTCTCTCTCTCCTTCTCGTGCGGTTGTATCGTGGGTGGGGGTAATCATGGGTTCCTTGCTGTATTGAAAAAGAGAGAGAGAGAGAGAAAGAGAAAGAGAGAGAGAGAGAGAGAGAGTGATGGATACATCGAATGGTCGTGTCCTTATGCAGGTGCGAAGATAATACCGTAGTTCCCTTTGTTGGTGATGGCGATCCGACCGTAGCGTCATCTGTTGTTTTTAATTGGTAGCACTGCTAAGCTTCACTGATTATACCGCCAACATGATCAAAGCGCTTAGATCTTTGTTGACAGAGTTATTACAAACATTCCTGAGGATCTTACAGACGAAGAATCGGAATCTTTCGAAATGTTGCCTAATTACTAAATTTATTTTATTCTGTTGGTAGATCTTCGATATAGGAAAGCAATATAGCGAAATTTGTAGAGAACACTCGAATTTGTTTTATTGAGCTTTTCAAATCCTTAAAGACATCAATAAAGTCAGTTACTTACTTTTCAATACGTCTTTTATCATTTAAGTCTGCCTGTATTCGACTGTTTAGCAGATAATACTTTTTTATAAAAAAATACTAGCAGATGATTTCTAACAGTAATCATTATTGTATTTCTCAATTCTGTCACAAATCTCCTCCAATTCAATTGTGTCGTAGTGGTTAAATTTTTCTCGTTGCTATAGTAACCAGCACCCTCGCAGCAGACCACGGTAATGCACTAAATTGATTAATCGGATCGTATTAAAGCACGTGACAACGGCAATCTAGCGAAAGGCTCCATCGCCCCGAGCAATAGATGACCTCGGAGGGATAATCATCATGAAGCCAGCCAAAACCACCATCAGCCTGCACACAAAAACCCCCCGCACTTACTTACTAACAAGCGCACGCTCGAGAAACGTCTCACAGAGTGTAAAATGACGGCCAACGCCATCTTCGGTCAACGATTTAGATCCGTCGTGCGCGGTGCCAGTTGAGCGCAGTGTCGGCAAATTGGAATCCTAGCGCTGGGCCGCTCCACGCTTACGCCAGAGACATACAGGCCGTTTCCGTTTCGCAAGTTTACAGCTCAATTTTAATGGAAAAGGACAGCGCGGGCGGTGACCACTTGGCGAGTGGAAGCAATTTCGTCCGGCATGCCCTCGGCCTGTCATAATCGGGCAATTTAGTCCCGGATTTCATTTCCCCATTTTCCAGCGTGGCTGCTACGGCTCACTCCGTACAGGATCGTTGGTGGTGTGTGTGACGGTGTTTTTTTTTTGGCAAACAACAAGCCAAAATGATTTAGCATCGTCTTCCGTTCCAACGAAACCGGGGCGTAAGTGAAACACAAACTTATTTCCCACAACATTTTCTCCGAGCCTGGCCCGTTTCGAGAATGATTATTGCCCGCGGTAACACGAAATGACATTTTTGTTTTCGGCACCCGTTTCTACTGTGGCCGAATAGCCGAGCCAATGGCAGGATTTGATGCTATTTCAGTAATCTCCTGCTGTAATCAGATTGTGGTTAAGGCAATCACGTGCCGAAAAGAATGCTTCGGGCGAACGTTCCGAAACGAATCTCGTTGATCGCATTGCTCACGGCGGTTAAGTAAGACGTCTTAAAAGGTGAACTGCTTCTTGATGTCGGACGTCATATTACGATGTATGCGTGTTTTTCTTTTGTTTCTTTATTTGCACAATCCAACCCTCCGTGCAGTTCATGCAGTTCGCTTGCTGTGCGAGCGATAAATTAACGAGCTATTATACCGAAGTACAAGCTCCCGCGTGAAGGTGTCCGGCGAGCTGTGTTGTATGCAAAATTTATGCACCACCGGAATATGCTGCACGGACAATCGTTACAAATCGCTTCACGCGCAGACATCTGGGTAAATAATTGATGGTGTCCTGTCCTTGCATGTTGCCAATTGCCGTTACGTTCTTGCAAAAGCGGCCACATTATCGGCTAATCCTTACACGGTTGCCGGATACGAGTGTGTGGTGGTATGGCTGTGTTTATCATGTTTCATGCATCCCGTTCGTGTGTTCATTTATTTTTCAGATGAACGACATCCAATCTGGGCGGGAGAGACTGTGTCTTGACCACGAAAGGAAACGAGAAGAAAGCATGCACGGAAGGGAAACATCTAACACGCTTCCGTTGCAGGATTGGTAGCGTATTAAATTGCATTCGTGATAAAGAGCAACGTTGAGCAGCCGGGTGGTTTGGTGTGGTTGAATGTTTTGTGTATGAAGACCCATGTGCCGCAGGTTTAAATGGGATGAGATATTGCTAGAGATCGATTTTAATTGACACAACTAAGTGCTTTCCAAATGGGGGACGGCAAAACACATAACATATCGAAATTCAGATTGGTAACGATTATTATACAATATGGTTAGGTTTTTTTTAATACATAAGTTTGAGCTACACGTATCCGACGGCAGGATTGAGAAGGTATGTAATATTTACTGAAACATTTCATCTTGTATATGGATTTGGAATATGGAAACAATATGGAATTACCATTGCTTTCGGCTCCGACTATTGTAAGTCAAATCACCGCCAGTCTTGTTACTGCAATACACAACGACAAGTTGATCAACATTCTATCGAACGAACGGCATCGAACCAGCTTTGATCTCTCGGATCCTATTGAATATATGTGTGAGTCGCTTAGGCGAGCCTTTGATATGTACCATTTTCACTTGACTCAGGCCGCGTTTCGTAAACGTTTCAATAATTCTGAACTTTTTTTTACTCGGCATATGTTTTTAATCGCGCTCATATTTGATTTTAGTGCCGCGTTCGTTTCTTTAAAATCAATTTGTATGTCTGTTGCATTTTTATAAGTAATAACAATAATAATACTGTCAACAAAGATCTAAGCGCTTAGATCATGTTGGCGGTGTGATCGGTAAAGCTTGCGCCAGTAAAGCTTAGCGGTGTTATCAGTTTGTAACAACAGATGGCGCTACGGTCAACTCGCCATCGACCAACAGAGGGAGCTGCCGTAACGGTTTCGCGCGTAAAAGGACACGGCCATTCGGAGGATGGAGGACCCATCATTCTCTCTTTCAATGCTGCAAGGAGACCATAATTACCCCCACCCACGACAACGAACTAGACAGAGAGAGAGAGAGAGAACTCCGCTTATATAAGCCGTTTGCGTCGGCGTAACGGCATTCTTTCTTGTGATTAGCGGAGTAAAGCTACGGAATTTTTTTTAACCCCCTCTATTTATGTTTGTAATAAAGCCAGGAAGGCTAATTTGTTAAGAAAATCCGTTTTGTCAGTATTGCGCAAGAAAGAAAGTTGCAGGACGCAACAAATACATTTGGCTAGACTAGGGTTTGTGATCGCTTTCTCTTCGCTATTTAATAAGGTTAGCGGTTCAACAGATATTTCCATATTTTTGAATTGATTTTTTCCGGTTTTTCGTTTTATTTTATCTTTATTTTTTTATTGCTTTTTTGTTCTAAACCTTATTTTGTGTATATTGCGTTTTCTGCCTCAATCAATCAATTAATCAATCATCAGTCAATTTTACCACTTCTTATATTGTTTTTTCCAATTGTTTTTTAGTCTTTCCCTTGAAATTTGTTCAAATTCTTCCAATATGTTTCCAATATGTATTCTTCAAATATGTTTTACGCTAGAAAATTTTATGGATGCCTGTTTTACGTACGTTTTATTCATTTTTGTCAAACAGCATTTTGATAAATCGTGGCCAGGTTTCAATCGTATGTACTGTTATATTGATGTCGTTACCATGTTTTGTTTTCAACTTCTTCAACTTCAACTTCAACTATTCGTTAACTCACATAGTCGTAGTTTGTAACGAATTTCTGCATTTATTCATCACTATCTTGATGAACCATAATTTATTTTATAGCGGCATTTAATTTGTTGCTTTTTCTAGAATATTGTATACTATTCATGTTATGTAGTGGATTAACACACTTCAAAATGTGCTCGGATGGCTTTACTAAATTCACATATCAGAGAACTCTGGAAATAGTGACGTATCACTTGCTTAAAATCTTCCATATTTTGAAGAAAGTTTCAAACATCCCACATTGAAAATACCTCATTGAAATTTTGCTCACCAAGGTATAAATTTCGCTTGCGTTTAAAATTTGTTGAAATCTTCATAGTGATTGTCGTGCTTACAGGTTGTATCTGGTTACTAATCGCAGACACTGGAAAATGTGTTCTGTCTTCTGAAGAAACAGCCTACAATAAACTGACCGTTGTTATGGTAACGACCGTTACTAAATTTTCTGGCAAGAGCTAATTATTGCATCACGGTGATCAAGATATTCGACTGTTGAAGAACGGCTTTTTATCGTTTTCATACGATTCAATGTTTGAATGTATAATCTATTATATATGTGTTTGATAACAACAAATATGATTAGTTTTTGCAGATCACTTTGGTCCAACGAGCTTTTAATTAACGAAACTAAACTAATTTGCATATGGATACAAAACAGTCATTGTATTAGACATTTATTTTTCAAAATATTGTGACATTAAATCACTATATTCTACTAAATATAAAGAGCTACTAGATGTTTAGCAAATCGTAGACCTCTTCAAAAAAAAATCCATTATTTCAAAATAATCCATTACTTCAAAATTTTGGAAAAAAATACCACAAACTGAATATGGGTCACTGGTGCTCAACTTCTATCATAACTTCTTTAATCTCTGTGCGTTAAAACAATCCCCGCGATCCCTGCGTGACAGTACATTACGGTTACAAAAGCGCAAAACCAGCTGTGCACACGATCCTATCCGCAAGATTGGGTAATATTTTCTCCCCACAGGCCAAAAATCCTAATAACTGTCCGCTCACAGTCATTCCGGAAAACCACAAGCATCATAAACCGGCCAACCTCGGCCCTTGCTACACGTACCGCACCACCGTCTCCATATCGCATGCATGTAGCGCCTAACAAATCGTCCCCCCCTTTTTCACACACACACGGACTCGTTCCCTGTCACGTAAGGACATTGAAGCGGTACATCATCAACGTCACATGGTGTGTGCAGCAGAGTGCAACTGCAACTGCTAACTGCAAGCTCTCGCGGATGAAAAACTGCTCCGCGTGCTGCACGTGTGTGCTTGCGCGTGTGTGTGTGTGTTTGTGTAGACGAGGCGGAGGAGCAAGCGGCGGTCTTTTTTCGTCATTTATTTGAATGTTCAACTGACTGCAACACCGGCAGAACGGAGCGGGAATGGCCATTTATGCGGTGACAATGTGCGCGCGTGAATATTGGGCAGGAAAAACGCTGCCGGGCTGCTTGTTGCGATTGTGCACGAGCAGCACCGTGCGCGCACTTCCGAGGGTGGGCCACTAACGCCAACACGTGGTTTTATCAGCGATGTGAAAAATCTACTACCCCTAAGCCAGTACAAATAGTGCTTCAGATGTGTGGGGAGCTGTTACGTTTTTGCGCCTTCCGAGAGGTGCCTGGGTGTGTGCGTGCTTCCGCTTCATTCTCTCTCTCTCTCTCTCTCTCTCACTCTCTCTCTCGCTTCGTCACAGCCCGTCGCGGGATTCGCAGGACCGTGTAGTCGAAGGCAAACCGTGTTGTCAAAAAATCATTCCCGGTGGTTTAGTTGGGAAAACATTCTGCGTTGTCGGATACAAATGGCAATATTTGGGCTGTGGGCTGAGGGAACTATGGCATCGATGCGTGAGTAAATTCTGCCCACGGTACCACGCATGGAGATGGAATCAAATATTGTGCCGGGTGGACGAGAGCACTTTGATAATAGTATTTGGGTGCACACAGCTTTTGGGGAGGGCGTAGTGCTGCGTTTAAGTGTGGACAGCAAATGCTGCATCTTGCCCACTTGAATATGTTACTGAGAAATTAAAACGCAATGATTTCGTTCATGCTACCGTTTTTAAGTTAAGTTCAGTTAGGTTATTATCTTTATTCATTGCATATTCAAACATACAATTCTATAAAATTGTGTATAATATACAAATTAGAGCTGTGTATAATATACAATTAGGGTTTTCAGCCATCTAACTTAGGTATTAAAGTGGCTGCATGGAATAACTTTTCTTTCAGTGTGATAACGCACATTATTCTCTGTATCTGAAAACTATAGTCAGCACCGACAATATCCTGTGATGATATTTTTGTAAATTTTGAATACATTTTGTGTTTTTTTTTGTTGTATAGGAATATAATATTTGAATCTAACTAAAGCCCATCCGAGATAAGGTGTAGCAATAAAAAAGTGGAAGAAATGCCCTTTGATATATTATTGTCTAATTATAAGCGTTACAAGCATTAGTATTAAGCAATACGGCCAGGCCGTTAATCCAACAAACAAATAAATAAATAAATAAATAATATTTGAATCCCTGTTTCTGTATTTATTTTTGATTTTTTATAATTTATGTTTTTTCGATACAATCTTCTACATCGTTGTATCATGAATGTAGTAAATGTTGTTGTCCGGCAATGCTTAATTTTTTAGCAGTTCGTTTTTTTTTTGCTTTGCTAAAGTTTTACGAAAACAATTTAAGTTAGGCGAAATGATAATGTGGTGGACATTTATGGCATATTTTTAAATGGCGGTAAATTTTTATCATTTTTAATATTATTACAACAAGTATTTGAGTGCAGGGACAAGACTTTTATACATGCCTTCCGTTTCTCTCAAGTCGTTTTCAAGGTTTCCTCAAGTCGTTACTTGAAAATTTGTCGTTCTACAGAGTGAATTTCCTGAAGCTTTGAGATACATGATGTGAATTTAGTAAAAATAATCTGATCTAACTCTGACTTATTTCATTATCAATCATACATTTTTAAGTTCTTTCTAAAACAGGTACAATTCCAACGGTTTGAATTGTCTTATATTATATTCTTTAAGATTTACTCGAACTTCACAAAGTTTTGTGAAACTTTAAACTTTCGAACGTTGCTGAGACTAAACCGAATGAAAATAATTCAATTTTTGTTTATATGAAACTTACAGAAAGTAAGTCAAATCCATCCTGAAAGCTTCCACACACCACTTCCTTGAGCGCAACGCGCCCGAGTTTATCTTTTAATTTAATTTGTGAATCGCAAACAAACTACTTCAAGATTTGCCATTTTGATCGGTGCACCTGGCCCGCCGGTTTCACTGTGCGCGTCTGGCCGCAACCGGGATGCCGCAGTCGACACTCGTAAAAACGAGCGGTCCGTGGGAGGGAGGAAGAGGGGGGGGGGCGAAACACTCACGTTTGATATCCTGGCACCGGCCGGCGAGGGTTGTTCGTTTGCTTATCAGTTAGGTTTTCCGCAAATACCGAGCCAATCCCGAACGGGGAAAAGGCAGGGCCGAGCCGTGGCAGTGGAAGCCCTGTACAAAGAGGGAAGCGATTAAAAGAGTGCGGCACACCATTCGAGATCGAAGATATGGCAAATTCTTCCGATGATGGAAGGTAAACAATAGAAGCCATGGCTGCATCGTTCCGGCGACGTTCCGAGGGCGGCAGGACGGCAAGTGTCCAGCGGCAATTGAAGGATCCAGGCCCGGGTTCCATGCTCCAGTGTGAGAGACGAGCATGACGATATGTTTGTCCACAGTGTCGCTCGCTTCGGGTGCCGTCTGGTCGTCGCTGCCCGGTCTAAAGGACACTTTTTCACCCAGAGGGATTAGGGGTTTTTTGTGAGTGCTCTTGTATCATTTTTTGTCGCAAAACGTACCCTCTGGCTGAACGGAACACAGACACGCGCACGCCCACCCAAACACAAAGGCACTTTTCCCCCAACAGTTTATCAGTGCCCTGTGTATGTGTGCGCCGTCGTTCCCAACCCAACTGTCCCCACCCAGGATAATATGCCAATGGTGAGCCGGGCGTTACAGTGGGCAATCTGCGGAACACGCAGTGCAAATGCAACCGATGCGATGTGAAACAATGCGATAAAAATTAACCCTCCAACAAAGTGGGGTTATGTCGGGGCCGGCTCGCCGGCTTGTTCTTTGTTTCAGTTTGGAAGTGGGAGTCCTAGCGCCCACACGCTCACACTTTAAGAGTGATGCGCTCGATTCCCTGCTCTCCGGGCTTATCTGCTGTGGAACATGCACTGCGACCAGTTTCTTGTCACATACTTGGCACTGGGCACTGGACAGCATGCGTGTATGTGTGTGGGCGTGTTTTTTATGCAATGGCTAGTGCAGGAGTCAAGAAAAAAAACCAACACCAAACCAAACACCTACCGAGCGATATCCGTCCTAGGTCGCTATCGCTCCCATGAAGACATTAATTAGAACACGGAACGGCTCTCGAGGGCTGTGCGGTGGAGATACGGGTGGACTGGTGGATTAGTATTGTTTGCATTATTGGGGTGATTGTGCGCGTGTAATGTAATTATGGCAGGGTTTTCCTTCGGGAGAATGCATCCCGAGCCGGCGTGTTGCGATGAGATATGTCTGCATCTGGGTGAGATACGCTGCAGCTCTTTGCCGACATCATTCATCATGGAGTGTTGTGGTTCGGTTCAATTTCTTTGGAAAGTCATGTACGCCGTTGAATTTCGTGGTACGCAAAGATCACATACGGCTTGCGTCTACCATAAGTTTCATAAAACAACCTTTTTGGAAAAATGTTTCAAATTTTCACTATTGTTTTTCAGTGAGCCGCTGTTTAATTCTTACACAACTTTAGTACCATTCAAAGCTATATCTCCACTTGCTTATTTGGTATACCTTTATATTGAACAAACATCCGCTTGTTAGCCCAGACCGGTCTTGAGGAAAAAGAAAGAAAATTGAATAATACTTCTCGTGTAAACTTCTGGAATTTTAATAAATGATTTATACTGGTTTATTTCTTATAGGCGGCTTCAATTTGTTCATTTCTTCAGCGATACTTAAGAATTTTCCCAATGTTGTGAATGTGTAGAAATGTTGAAACGATTTGACATTTTATTTTACAGCAAATTATTATAAGACATTAATTAGCCACTCAAAGACAGTCGAAGATTTTCGTCATTTTCTGATGGATTTTTACTGAATCAAATGTTCAGTAAATTGAAGAAAGAAGCCATCATCATACATGCATCAATAGTCTAAAACTTGATGTGAATAGATGAACGTAAACATAATATTAGATATACTTTTGGAAATAAATACACCCATTAAACGAATTATAATTTTTTGTGCTATTTTATTATCATAACTCTTGTTCCACCGTGAGCAACAGATTTTTGTTGCCATTTTCGCAGGTGAAGAAGAGTTTTCGTTGTATGGTGTATTTCTATTGTTGACAATAAATAAAATTATTAACTTCATTGAGCATCATTCCACAAATGTTGAAAACCTATTTGCGCATAGTAGAGAGTATAGAAAATCCTTGCATGTTAGATGTTGGTGTAATATACATACTACACTACATATCAAACAATGTTTTGTGTCATCAAAATTCGTACAAACTGTATTTCTCTGCTACTTAAAGAACGTTTTGAGCTCACACGTATAGATTTCGAGTTTATTCATTCATTAGTCCAACAATATTGGGTGTATTTTTTTCACATTCAAGTTAAATTTCATCTATCCATTGGTCCACTTAAGACGTTAACCGTCTGTTGAGGTCGAATTAGTTTCGCTAAGTTGATCAAAGAAGTTTAATCCTTTTTTAATTAAAAAAATACTTCACATCGAAAGAAAAAGATGTTTGTTTCGGTTTGTAAAACAATGAGTTCAAACCTCGCTTGGATCATAATGACTGGTTAGAGATAAAACATACTTGTCAGTTAATACACTTTTCAATTTAAATGATTCCAATCCAAGCTTCATTAAAATGTTCTTCGGTTAAAAGGATCAGGAATAAACCTAACTTTGAAAATGTTCGTGGAGATAGAGTCCGAATGCTAGTTTTATCATCACTTTATGGATGAATAACGAGAATAATTGCTTGTTTTTATTCTGTATCATGCAAAGCTATGATGAATACATCATTTCCACTTCCTCAGACAGATGATAGTGAAACTTTCTAATCGTGCTTTGAAAATGTTCGACGGGTAGTTCTGGGCTCAAAAACGTTTCCCTTCAGATGAAGAAAGAACAACGAGAAGCGTCAGGCTAAGCTCGTTTATAATCGGTAGAATCCTGCAACCCGCACACACACAAGATTACTGTTTTCAATCAACATGAAGATTACGCAGCATGAAAACTCCCAAGGGTCGGTCGGTGGCGATTACCATCCCACACCCCACGCACGCGCTTCGACACAGGTTGCGTTTGTTAACTCAATTTAACTTTCTCACCACTCAATTCCGCAATAAAACTGTCCGGAATGATGAGGAAAAGTTGGCCCTACCGATGGGCGAAGGCCTCTCCCCGCGGTGAGGAGGAAAATAAATTTCGACTCATGTTCTCTCCATTTTCCTCAACTTCCATAACCGTTTTGTGCGGTTTCTGCGGTTGTTCCACCCTTTCCGCGATCGGGCCACCCTCGCACCAATCGTTCATCTGTATCGACGACTCAGCAGTTCCGCCGTGGCCCGGCAGCAGCCGGCGGCGTCAGGTTCTGTTTAACTTGCTGGCCGTAGCGTTCGAGCCATCGCATCGTATCATTAATTTTCTACAGCTTCCAGATTCTTTTCGTCCTGAGAATCACACGCTCTCCTTGCACGGGGCGGGCAAAGAAAATCGAACGCGCACTGCCACACTTTCGAAACCACTTTCCGGGGAGGGTCTTGGCGGTTGTCGATCGGGCTGCCAAAATTTCAAAACAGAAAGTCAATTTAGACAAATGCATTTTCGCTCCACGCTACGGGAAACAATTTTGGGCTTGCCGGTTACTGGTGCGGGTGCGGTTTCCTTTCTCTTTTCTGCATTCCAATCTTTTCCGCTTCGCCTTTTTTTTTTACTTATCTCAGCGCTCCGTAGCAAGAGTGCTTTGTGTGGCTGGTTGGTGGGAGGATTGGAGGAGCCGGGATGCCGAAGAAAAATACGTCTATAAATCATTCAAACCGTTTCCGAGGCACCGGGCGAGGCCACGTGATCGGTTGAAGAATCATCCCGAACAGTATTTCGTAAAGCGGAGGGGGCACAAAAAAAGCTCATGCTACCTTCCAGTTTGATGCACTATTTTGCTCCGGATGCATCGCTCGAAATGGACTGTGCGTCACGGTGCCGTTCGGCGGAAATGCAACAATGTTTGCCGCGTCAGTTTGGAGCTAGAAGGTTGATTCTGTTAAAGCGTAGAGCAAAAAAGTCAGACACAGACATGAAATTCAATTTAGCGCACGCTGGAGTTCATCGGAGAATAGTTAAAGGATGATCTCAAGAGTCTACACGAGTTGTCGGGGAAATTGATTAAAGAGGACGTGTATTGTTCCACTGCTGCTGTAGTGAATTTTATAATTATGGAAACACGTTCTTAAGAGATATGAAAGTAGACAAGAAAAGTATGCAATCGACCGAAAAAATGATATAAATAGTCCACCTAAAAATGGAGATAAATTTAGAAATTATCATATCTTCAGCAAAAAGAATTAACAAGAAACAACATACGTTGTATTATATTTATTGCTCGTATGACAAACAATTAATGCATTCAATTAATTTAAGAAAATCGAACAAACGTCTCGAAAACCAAGGCATTAACGGTCCTAAACAAAAGTCTGCGGTTTTGTCCAAAAATCTAATCAAAATGAAACGAGTTCTGTATTATTACTGAAGTAAAACATGAGAATAGTATATGTTTCCGGAGACTTTGATAAAAATTAAAAAAAATAGTTTGCTTCTTAATATAATAAACATTGAGTAATAATTTAAAAAGAGGACAATGAAAATGTTACAAACGAGTATCTTAATAATAGTAGTTGAAATAATCGCTGATATGTATTTGTTTGATGTTATGTCATTGAAAAAAGCATCTAGTTAATCAATTTGTAAATTATATTGAATAAAACATTAATTAAATACCTAAAGTGAGAGAGTCTTTCTTAGGAATCACAAAAATCTTCATTAAATTGTAATTAAATAATCCAAAAAATAAGAAATAAATGAAGATATATCAATATCTTTGCAACATGAGCAAAAAATGAAAAATAAAAAAAAGTTGATTAAAACAAGTTTAAAAAAAATCAAAATGACAGCAAGCAGCATAGTTAGCCAAAGAACTCCAAAGAAAAGGGTAAATAAGCTACACGGTACTGAAACGTGTTAATAAAACTTTATTATTAAACTAGCACCCATATGAGAAACTTTAGCACGTTAGGCGTGATATTGCTAATAATTTGACCTCTATAGCTTTCTGCAAATTTTGTTTACTAACTTTCAAAATTGATTGTGAAGGACTGCAATGTATTTCTTTTAAAAAGATACATCGTTCCATGTTACCCTAATTCAACGAGCGTTGCAACGTGTACTCGCCAGTACAAATGATCTCCAAAGGCCAAGGGTGCCCTCTTCGAAAGCAATTTATCCCACAGGAGAGCGCAGGCTGACGGAAACTAATCGCCGGCCAATTTGTAACAGTCCGCTTAATTATGCGCTCGCCTTAATAATGTAACGATGCGCCAGCCCGGCCGTGGTGCAAAAAGCGCTCGGCAGATGGATAGTTGTGCTGCTATAAATTTGCGCTACATTTTTGGACAAGTTCCCTTCAGCGCCGGGACCATCGGCGCGCCAGCCATGGTAATAATCGAGACGGCAAATAATTATTACCGGCCCGGGGTACTTACGTAAGCGTTCGCTTTGATGCGATGGATCGTAAATGGATCGGATTCTTCCTGCCGTGGAATGTTGTGCTTCTCCTTCCGGCAGGTCGTTCTTCAGCCTGTCAGATAATAATGCGGTGCCTGCCGTGTAAGATTAAACCGAACGAGGTCTCTTCCCGATGGCCGGTGGGAATTAATCGTCCCGCTTCAGCGTCACTGCTGTAGGTTGCCGAAAGATGTCAAAAGGTTGTCAATGGAAGCCGATTGGGTGGGATCAGTGGTGTATGGGGGGTAGGGACAGCGCTGCCGCGCATCTAAACATGGAAAACAAAATCCAATACAAAAACCCAACGAACCCTAAAAATCCAATCGTAATGGGATCAATGTCGTGATGTGGGATCACGCCATCGGTCATAGGCAGTGGCCGTGCGTTTGCACATAACCGCAATTTGATTTCCCCTGACGATGGATCTGAAGACCTGAATGTGGGATCGAAGGAGGCGAAGTTCCAACGATGATGATGATGATGATGATGAGGAGGATGAAGACGATGATGGGAGATGTCATGGCAGTGCTATCGTTGACCAAACTGCGGTAAATAACATGCGATGGAATCAGTTCCTACTAAATGCATAGAACATAAAATCCATTTCAAAGTGGATAATATGGAACTGGATGAACCAAATCACCATCATCCGTATTTGAAATGTTTCAATTCATGAATTACAATTCCATATTGCCTCGATTGATGCTTGAAAGCAATTCCAGTTTAATGCCTCATTACTTACACGTATAATCGATGTTATAAGGAAGTAATTAGTAATAGCTTAAGTATCACAAAAGTTTACTACTTGATGTCTCAAAATCGAAATGTATGAACAATTTATTGACATATTACAGTTCAACTTCAACGAATAAAGGATTTAATGAAGAAATATAAAATTGCGTATGACATTAATTTTAAGTTTAAGCGTATTGAAAATTATGGTGTTGTAAAACAAATTAAAATTAAAATTAAAATCAATAATTGCTAACAGTAGTCTGATCAACAGTAAAAGGAATAAAAATATTCTAAAATAAAATAACAGTTTTTGCGTTAATAGTTTATGTCATTCTCAGCCGCTTTATTTCGATGTTACCTTCATTAAATAAATTTTATCATACTGTATATTTATTAGCTTAAGAAACGTAGCCGATTGATGAATATAACGAAAATTACTATTTATATTGTTTTACTCTTTCTCTATCTCTTTCTATCTCTCTCTCACTCTCACTTTCATTTTATCAAATTATTTCACATTATTTGTTTTGTTGAATGAATTAATGACTGCTTCAAATTTAAAAAAGAAAATTATTTTTTCGTGTACAGACATTTTGAACATTTTTTATATTCCAACATTACATAGTTTTTT
>KB672957.1:988218-1025006 GCA_000349145.1 Anopheles dirus
GTACTCCTTCCGTATCGTGCACTATTTTTGTCGCTCATAGCGAGGCTTGCAGAAAACACTTTCACACCAGTTGACGTTTGCAAGCGGAATGTAGTTCGAAGCTAGAAAAGCTAATATAAGAAAATGAAATATGAGAATCTAAGGTTCATGCAATTCGTATGAAAATCGGCCTGGGCCTTGCAATAAATATCTCCGTACGATGACTCCAACAAAAAATGAGTTCCCTGAGAAAATCTCCTGACAAAGAACAATAATCCGGATCGTAAATGGTTTCAATTGATTTAGATTAACTCACCCCACATAGACCGAGGTTGTATGCAGCAAAAGTGTTCTAAACTCGTAGTACTCCCTCTGCTCCGATCAAACGATGGCCGGGGTAGGTTCATCTTGCCGTACCCGGAGACCCGGAGCGCGCATACGCCCGTTCGGTACCTCTTTAATTATTTTCCCGTATTTTGCGGAAAAACAAAGGTGCTCTCTGATTGATTGCCGGATATTGCAACAGAATGGCGTGTGGCAGTGTGTGTGTGTGTGTCCGTGCTGGCATGCCACATCCCTGTACCGGGATTGAAGGCCTAAAGCCATACCGAAAACCGAGTTTATTATTTTCCCAGCAGCCACTTGCCGATTTTCGATGCCGTTCGGTCCAAAAAGGCAAAGATCAACGGTGAACGTCGAATGTCGAGGGTTCGTTCTGGCCCATTGCTGCGGGAAACGACTCCGGGAATGAATCTCGAATGCCTTTCTCGCTCTCTCTCTCTGTCGCACTCCCGGGGATGGTTGCATTCACCAATCGCTGAACGTGGGGACACCGAGCACCGAACGCGTCAAGGTCCGGTACTGGTGTCATCCATTTTGTCCCACTGACTTCTTGGTCACTGCATCGTCCGGGCGAACTCGGGCCACTCCGGCCAGAAACCGGGGAAACAAACAACCGGACCGACATTATGGCAATAAATAACGAAATCATTAGGAGATAAAGCATACTAATTTATTTCTCATGCATGCTCTCGTTCCACGCTGTGCGTTCCATGCTGTGGAAGATGTCACCTGATCGATAGCCGGTCCCCGACTTGCTCATCCGTTTGGTATTTTGGTGTGGAAAAATGGCTTCGAACGAAATAAGCACCCCGTCGTCTGAAGTGAGCAATTTTAGATTTGACCGTGTGTGACGTTCTCTAATGAGCTGATGATTTAGAAGGCCTCCCCTGGATGTGGTCGCTGTTCATGATGCTGATGGGCGCTGATTGATGATTCGAGCGTGTTCCTATGTTCGCTTAAGACCAGCCTAGCAGTTAGGATACAATGTGAATAGTGCGCTGTAAAATTTGACGGGAGTTATTCGCAAGTGCATCCTTCAATCCGTTTTCCACGTTGGCCATGCATGTGACGAAGCGTTTCTGTATCATTTCCCGAAACATCCCAACCTGCACCATCAGATGAACCTAATTGACTTCGAAACCGAAACCGAAAGTGAAATCGATACCTCGGCGCTATTCACGGACGGGGCCAATAAACCGAATCCAGTCCGTGCCGAAGGAAACCTTCAATCCGGCTGGATTATGATACCGGTCCGGTTCGGGGAGCGAGCACTTTCGAGAAACCTTCCAACAATTTTCAGACTGCTCCCGCTTCAGAACTGCCGCTCGCACTATTTCCTGCGATTCTCAACAAAAGGTTTCGTGTCGCAAATAAAATCTAGCTTTAGTGTCTACTTTATCGCAACGGACGGTATGGCCTTAACCCGTGCAGCCAAAAATCGATTCTCGCTCACCTCACCTTTGCGGGTGCTTTCGGTGCTTTCGGGACGGGACGGTGAGGGTGACCGAAGGTCAGTTAAAATCCGATCCGTTTCAATTATCTGTGAAACATAAATTTGCGTTCGTTATTGGGCAATACTGAGGGACAGCGTGATTGGCTTTTGGTTGGTGAGTGGATGGGTGGGTCAGCTAACCTTTTGCCGTTTCCCAATCGCTTGTTGCTTCCAAGTCGTTCGGTTGCTTGGACGGAGAGTGTGTGTAAATTGTGATTAGTTCTTTTTTGCGTTGATAGTTTGCGAGGATTGAACCTATCAAACTTTTTCGATTTTTCTTTCAGAAAATTCTTTTCAGGTGTAAAGAAAAGTGAGTTCTTGAGTTCATGAGTTGAGACATGAGTTCGTAGCATCCAATCAAGAAATCGTTCCACCTATTCTTAAAGTGTTTATCGTATCATATGTAGTTCAAAGATCGACCTCGAACAAGTCGATACAATACCGTCATGGTAAGTATTCAATCTAACGTGTTAAACAGACCATGGAAGCCGTCCCTGTAAAATGACATTTCACGAATGTGTGGCATGATTTCAAGATCGGGTGAGAAGATTTCACTATTGAATGCTGATTCTGTTTGATTCAAAGCATCCTGGGGTAATCTTCAAAAGAGGCATGACGGCAAGAAAAATCGTTACATCAGCGACATATTTTAAATACCGATTAAAGGTGATTAACATTAGAGTATGCAATTAAAGATATGAATATAAGTTTATAAAGCAGTTAAACATCGTTTATAGATGTAAGGAAGAAAGCGAGTGAGGTAGAAATAGAGAGCGAGAGTGCGAGGGAATGCGAGCGAGCATAAGAATGAGATAGCGATAGAGCGTACGAGGGAGAGAGCGACGGTATAAAACGGGGGACATCGGAAAGGGAAAGGGTAGTTCTAACGGACGGAGAGACGAAAGACCTAATAGGTCAAAGTCTCTCTAATAAATTCAAACAGTTCTAACGGAAGAGCGACAAGGTGCAAATGTGTGTGTTTAAGTTCAATAAAGTCATATGGTGTGTTATTAGACAACTTCGTATAGACTTTTACATAGAAGAGCAATGAAAATCGAGCCATTAAAACTCTCTATTATAAAAATAATGTCCAGCTACTTGAACGTTTCAAGTCAAGTGGATGGTTAAAAAACGCATAACATCTTAATATCATTTCAAACGAGTGATTACTTCGGCTAAGCGCATAAATACCCCAGCTCTGAGCGGAGGTATACTCTATCCAAACATTCAATTTGGGATCTTTTTAAAAACTTGATATATTGCAAGAAATTTTCATACCATTTACATTTAAAGCCGTGCGAGCGTTTGCCAGACGCGATTATCTAATGTAGGCTAAAAATTGGCCTACATTAGGCGTTGTATAAATTATTCACATTAGCGTTCCTCTCGGGACGAAATTCTTTTTCCGTGTAGTTAATAAGAAATTCATTCTGTATCTTTCTTTTTCCGCCCGGATCAAAGCGACCCCGATAGCGTCCCGTCCTTTCACACATTTCTTCACTTTCCATCTCGACGGCGGAGGGGAATGGAACATACTAGTATCATTATTTAATGTCAGACGCAAGGAACCGCTTACGAATCGCATCCCTCTCGACTCACTTGGCAGAAGTGCTTTAAGGAAAAGTTTCTCCACTCCCGACCCAGGCAAACGCCTTCTGTGTACAGACACATAACTCACATTTGGAGATCTTCATTCCGCGTTTGAAGCAGCCTTCGCATGAAATCTATTCCTCAGGTCTGCTGAAAGACTCAGTCAAGCTTGGGAAACGTACCAGCAAAAAAAAAACGATGGTACGACTAAATGTGCTGTCTTGTATCTTATATTTAGAATAACTAATTAACAACTTTGACAACCTTTCTTCCGCTTTCGTCCGCTTTCCGTTGCGTTCGTCATACGCTTTTGGACTGCTCGCTGCATCACGGAGCGAGTAAATTCGAAACGAGGAAAGAATGAACCAGTTTTGAAAGTTTTTGCACTCAACAAAGCCGAACCGACGACGCTTCTGCATCGCACGCACACATTTTAACTTTGCCAGCTAATCATTTTAGTTTCCGTATGACTAATGTGAACGAAAGTTGCTAACATCGTATCTAGTGGTATGCAATGTGTCTGAATTATGAACATGATTTCTAGATTGTGAAGACTCGTCGTTGAAGTTAGATTTTTTTTAATGGTTGATAGTACAAATTAAATGAAAGTTTTGTCTGCTTTCTGGAATTATTCAATGGAACCGTTTTGTTATAGTCGAGTAGTGTCAAATGAGGTTGTAATAAAGTGAGTATTTGGAAGTTAAAAAAATATTAGCATCATTTTTGGATTATTGTCATACCTCGTATTCGTTCGTATTTGTTGCTTCGTTAATCATTCTGGGCTTTCACAGAATGTTAATTTTGGCCCAAGTAATGGGCAGAGATGATGTCTCTATCCCATAATTTCTTTAGTATGGATCAGGAAGTTTTTATTCGTCACTTTATCGCTACACAACGAATATCGAAACCCAGGCTGTGCTAGCGCATCGTATTATTATAGTAAAGGATCATCTACGTTATTTGGCTACACAAGGAATGTGTCGGGAGTTTTCCAAATATCAAAGCTGATTCGTTTTCATACCCTTGATTCAAGTTGTTTAGCCATGCAGCTAGCTTGTTTTCCTTTCATTACTTTTCTGGCAACATTATAAACGATTTTACAACGCGTTGTGCTCAAAGGTTATCTGAGGCTAAGGTAACCTTGACAACTCAAACCGAGAACTGATTAAAGTTTAGGTGTAACATCGACAGCCAGCGTTTGTCTTTACAGAAGAGCACAATAATGCATATGGTGGTTTGGCATGGACAGCTCCATAGTAGGACACTGCAACGTCTGCTTTCTAGAGAAAAGTATCCAACTACATGCAGAGCCTTCTCTGCATGTAGTTGAATACTTCTGCAAAAATCAATCCAGCACATCCAGAAAACAACGTTGTTACGATTGATACCAACATCCTTTACGTCTCGCTCATTTTCTATTACACTGTAGCTGTATGTAACTAAATTAGCAGGCTGTCATTGATTCATAAAAATAGATTAGAAAAGAATTGATTATACGTTTCAATTCAAAGCGCCATAAAAATAAAGTAATTAACAGTAGATGCTAATAAATTTTTGATATTGTCGATAAAAAGTAGAAAAAGTAGGACTCCAAGTCCAAAAGTCATGGGATTTTTAGATAAAATTATCATTTTCTCATCTCATCATCGCTGTTTCGAGTCATTTGCCAGATAATAAATCTCGGAAGAATATTGAATATATCTGAACATTTTTATGTTTGCTCAAGTTTATGTTATAGTTCACATATTGTTAACAGTTCAATTGGTCTTGATTCGAAAACTTGTACAAATTTAACGGTATCGGGTAACCGGTTTCATTAAGTATAATTTACTTAAACGTAAGTAAGTTAAGTAAGTTTTTACTTAAACGGAGATCAATGGGAAACAATAATTGGATAATTAACTTGCATGAATATTAACACAAATTAGCTAAACCTTATCTAGGACACTGGAACTTATAGTACTGAGCGCATCGTGCGTTGAAGTACAGAGTTAAACATCATATTCAACCCACGGTTGAACTTACTCGGAAGCCGATTGCTTTAAATTGGAAAAGCTATACATTGCTATGTACTAAACATCCACTCGTTCATAAATGCTAAAGCGTTTTAAAACATTTCATTGGAATAAAACGTTGGTTTCAGAATGTCTGTCTCCATGCTCCAACCCAACACTAAAGCTCCCCGAAAATATTTCACGCTGCAACTCCTCCGGTGTCCAGAACCCTCGCCGGAATCAGATCGTTCGCACGGATAGTCTTCCGGTTTGCCGATCCGGAAGCAACATCGCAAGTTCCGGCGACACTTTTTCTCTCGCAGCCCGCTCATGACCGACTTTTTAAGTCGTTTAAGTTTTTCCCGTTCTGCGTTCTCCGCGATTCGCTCGGTCCTTCACGGCACGGCATTGTGCGTGAAGGGTCCACGGTGACGATGCCTTCATTTCCTTGCGCCGGGGAAAGCGGATATCCAATTAAGCGTTATGCTATCCAGTATCGTGTTCCGCCGTTGGTGGCATTAATTGAAACCGAATGGCGACCGCGGCGGATGTTGCGGACGAAGAAGAATTAGTTTTTAGTTCCATTTTTTGGGGGAATGGCAACGGGAACGCGAACGGAACGCGAACGGAGCGGAAGTTTTTAGGAGCAGGGACAGATTTTTTCAGTGCTCTTTCCTGATTAGTTTGTGTCTAAATGATGTATAGAACACTGAAAGTGGGATAAAAATAAACTCCAATGTCGGCAACAGAACGTAAAAGCCCGGTAATGCAATCAGGAGTTAAAAATACATAAAGAATTACGCAAAGTGTCCTAAAAAGAAACGTGAAGAATGGGATGCGCATGTGGGCGTGCTTAAAAATGCCAAATTATAATGCGAAGCAGGCGGCGACGATTAAGTGTAAGTGGATTCTCACTAATCTATTAAGACCATCACATGCACGCTTGAAGTAGCGTACACATACACACACAGACGTTCGCAGCAGAAAAAAACTCCTCAGTACACATTTGCAATCATCTCTTATTCGTGTTCGGAAAACTATCTTATAAAAATCCATTACACACACACACCCTCGTAGCACCCGTTTTGCAAAATGTACGCACCGGATGTGAGAGCATGAACGGAACCTGAGCAAAAACCAAGTTACAACGAAAAAAAAACCTCCCAAATGCAAGCTATTACATTCCACATCCCTCGCCATGGGAAAAGTGCGCAAAACTTCTGCCATAAAAATATTTTCCAATTCTCTGCGCCACCCAAACACGGGCGAAGGAAAGTTTCTGCCCCCTTTCCGCCGCGCACTTGGCTCTCGCTTACCGTGCGGACATAATTTTAAATAATATTTCAAAGGAATGCTCAGCTCATAATAAAATTTTCATATTCATTCGTTTACTTTTACTGCCTTTGTGTGCTGTGGGTGGCTGGCTGGTGCTGCTGCTACTCTGCGGAGTCGCATTGTTGCGTACGCATCGCCCTTCCCGGTTGCTGTGCGAGAGGGTGTGACGGGTGTGTGACCTTGTGCGGAAATGTATGAAAATGGGATTTTAGCTGCCGGATTAGACGAGCTGCCGGCGCTCCCCTGTTTTGTGCAGGGTGTGTTTTTTTGTTGTTGCTTTAAACACCAGTTGCCAGAAATTAGCGCAATGCATGTATGTGTTGTGTTTGAAACGGGGTGCATTGAAATGGAAGTGTATTAAAAACTCGGTAGGAATGAATATTTCACTGCAATTAAATATAATGTTTGCCTTTAATTTGCCTTTAAAGATTAGCCGAATGCAACTTTAAACTTCCTGGGGATAGTTTCAAACGATTACCGCTGGAACATTATTCACCCATCGTTACGGCTCTGCTGTCGTAAATCTTACATATCGAAATAATAGATTACGGAGCCAAGACTGCACACGATGGAGGGAAGTCGAGGAAAAGGGATGGTTCAAATTCTACTGGGAATAGAGTACGTTCTTCTTTCCCTAGAGACTCATCGAGCAGCAGCTGGAGTGTAACATTTAAATGCAATGATTGGAAACATTCGTGAGACATAAGATAAGAATGATTTCTACCTTTTTGCCGGAATGAGTTAATCGTTGGTCTATGATCCATCCGTCAGAATAAGTTTTATTGAAACTTCTTCGACATTCCGGGATTTTTTGCGAAGAAATTCATCCTCAAAAATATTATTTGCTTTGGGAGTTGAAATGAAATAGAATATGATGTATCAGAAAATAGGAGGACTACCAAAGGGCGGTGGTGTATTGGTAGGACTTCATACGGCAAGACCGGAACCACAATCCCGATTGCGTGACATGGCACAGAGTTTTCACAGTCAATAGGTGGGTACACACGAGTTGAACTTTTGATGACGAACCTCACGCACACTATTACTGTATAACCTTTATTGCTTCAAATAGACTCGGCGAACTTTGCTTGACTCACTAATACATTGAAAAAAAAAGGTTCGCAGATCGTACAAATTTGAGCAGAGTTCGACTCGTGTGCACCCACCTAATCGGTCATCGTAAAGCTTCTAAAATGGCCTAACAAACATCGAATCCGGGATGCATCATTGTAAATATGAATGTAAAATAACGTAACAGGATATATCGCGCGAGAATCTCTGTTTGTGGTGTTTTGTAAGGAAGTTTTCGGAATAATCCGGAAACATTTGGCAAAACATCTACAACCATACAATGATTGCGTCATACATCCCTTTACTACACATAAGAGAAAAGACATAATATACTTCCCCCCAAGGGCATTTAATATAAATACACAATACATAGCACAAATGAACAACAATAACACCTCGCAAAATATCATAAAATTAAGGAGAAAAATGTTCTGCAAAATCTAACGTCTCTTGAATGATAAGAACACGAGTAGAAAGTTTGTACAGGATATTAAAGTTTGTAAATAAATACATAGGAAATAAGCAGGAAAAACTAGAAGAAAAAACCAGTAGCATGGCAAAAAACAACAAAAAATTAATAGCAATAATAATATAAAAAACAATATAAGAAAAACAGAAAAAAATAATCCTCAAAAAAAACCTCTAAACCTCAACAGACCTCGACCTTGACAATAAATAAAAACTACAGACAACGACATAAACACACTGACAGTACACACAATACACAAAGAAAAATAACACAAAGAAAATCAAGAGAAATGGGCTTATCAGTCCTCTCTTTCACTCTGGGCAGTAAGCCTCTGATTATGGTTTCAAGACTGAAAACATAGGAGGATACAACCTACCCACCTAGGAAGAAGAAGAAGAAGAATCCGGGATGCAAAATATCTTATTTGGCAGGTTTGTTTTGTTTTGATTTTTAACAGACAAATGGGCTTCTCAATGATAGATCCATATTGATGTTTAATTTAAAAATGACCATTTCATGTACGAAAATGGAAACAAAGCTACTGCTTCCTGTCCCCTTCCTCCTTACAAAGCAATTTTGTTTCCTTTTTCTTCATACAAACAACTATTTCATTGTTCAAGTGACAAGTAGTTCACATGCCGGATTGAGGGTTTACGGTCGAAAAGTGAGGGTTTATAAAAATATTCAGTGGCTCTACGAAGACCGATTAGGTGGGTTCACACGAGTCGAACTCTGCTCGAATTTGTACGATCTGCGAACCTTTTCGTCAATGTATTCGTGAGTCGAGCAAAGTTCGCCAGTTTTGGTGGATAGCCGTGTATGTTGTTTACACGTTGAGGTTCACATCTTCATTCTCTCCATCGGACTGTCTTCTCTACACACTTTTGTTTAGACGATAAGGACGAATCCCTGAGCTAAACACCAAGGTTTAATGCATCATAAATTTGTTGCGTGTGTTGTGTTGTTGTAGTCATGAACAAATTCGAAAAAAAGATCGTAAGGCCACAATGGAGAACGCAACTTATAAGAGAAATGTAAGTATGGTTTCAAATGCTGGTGCAACAAGTGAATTCAATCGTTCTCTGAGATACTTCTTGCTCTTCTTCTCTGAGGTGTTTAAGTTTGTTATTATCGACTGTCAAAACAGCGCATCAAAAGTTCGTATGGGTTGAACGCATCAAAGGCTCGGGAACTTTTTTTGCAAGTTTTTGCAATAGTGTGCGTGAGGTTCGTCATCAAAAGTTCGACTCGTGTGAACCCACCTATTTTACACTGCCAATAGGTGGGTTCACACGAGTCGAACCCTGTATCTTGCAGTATCAACATTCTCCAATTTCATCATAATGTTTATAATTTTATTGGTAGAAAAAAAACAAAATTGAAACACGTTTACAGATGTCATTCTTATCAGCTGATAATTCCTATTATTTGGCCCGATCACAAATACTTGGAGTATATTTTGAAAGTTAAATTTATTTAATAACACATTCTCTTTTACTTCAGATAATAAAAAATACACATTAATCATTTACGCGTCCCGAACTACGTTTGCTTCACCTTGCCAAAGGATGATAAAAAATGATTCTGCAAAAGATTTGTAATAATTAACCTGTGCTAAGTCTTAATATCACATCTTTTCTTTGATACAAGAGATACAAAGGATGATACAAATGGTTCTGAAAAAGGTTTATAATAATTAATCTACCTCTTTTATTCGCAGGCATTTTTCTGTAAGCATGCATAGTTATGCTTGTCACCTGAGAATAGTCATATATCTAATAAACCTGGTAGACCTATGGATGATTAATTTTAAAACATACTTGAAACGAGTTCGGTTGAGTGAATTTCGTTCTGAAGCACAAATATTTGGATAACACAGTTAAGCCACCGTGCTCGTTTTCCAACAAATGTCCACATACCCGGCTACCTTAAGCATAGTTGGCAGTGCTTAGAAATTCCTCCACCGCTTTTGGGCACGCTTTAAAACTTGCGATATTCATACCCAAGCCCAGCCATGTGTGAAACGAAGTTCCTTTGTTTGGCCAGCGCTTGCCGCCTGCTGCCCGGCTGCCCGGGTAACTAATCGTTCGTGTTGTTTTCTGGTACATTAAATCTTAATTTATTTAATTGTCAAGACCAATCGCCGGTAGCGCGCCGGTAGGGGCGCCCTCCCCGGTGCATACACTGACCGTTGGGCTCAGTGGCGTGTGTATTCCCTTCCGTATCCAGTCACATAATTTTAGTTTGGTGCCGCTGAACACTCGAACCGCTTAACGGCAAGTATCCACTGGCACCCCGAAACTCCGGGAGTGCTGCGACATGGAATAACTCCACCGCCTGGATGCGAGTATGCGACTGTGTTCCAAGCGGGTACTAGACAAAGAGATTCCTATGATGGTTGATATCGAACTAGCCGGGGACCGGTTGTTTCGTTTAGTGCTTTACTTCGAACCAACTGGAAGCTGATTGCAAGACGCTTCCACGCTTCGTACAAAACCCCGCCATACGGAGCAGTATAGGGTCGTAAAACGCTCATTCGATATAAGATTTCACTCAAGTGAAATAAAGTAACTACCGTGCCGAGTGCGAGTATCCTTCCAGCAGTTCGCACTTCTTGCCGGTCGGTTCGAAAGGGACGCGTCAAAATACGTTGAGCCCTTGATCCCTCGCGAGGCACAATTTACGAGTGTGACTTGATTAGTAATTATTTGATATTGCGTTCGAGATGTGTATCATTCGGGGAACTTTAGGATACTTTGGACAATCACCGACGGGTGATGATGCTTATCAAACAATGCTTAACGGATGAGATGTGCAACACTTCAGAAATGCAATCACAAAAATCCCCACTGATGTTTAACTGCAAACTAATTTCATATAATTCATTCAATAATATTCGTTATAAACAAAATCAAACCATGTCCTTATCGTTCCTTAGTTGATCCAAATACAGTCAGGAGTTTTTGTTCTCTTTCTATTTTTTGTTATTGTTATAGATGGATTTGGATTTCTATGGATTTCTATCATCAAAACTTCAAGGAAGCACTGGCAAATATAGCCGATCAAATGACATATGAGATTAAGAACATTGACACCCTGGTGATCGAGCTATACTCTGGAGCTGTTGGTGCAAAACACTGGAAGCAGAAATCTCAAAACCAGTTCTTGTCACAGAGTCCTGGCTGTGAAGGCGTCTGCAAAAATGTTTAAGACATATCCAAGTTGCTGTACCACTTTCCGCAGACAGGCATAAGTTGACCGACAATCGTAGGGTTTCCAGCATTTGAAATATGCTGGGCACCGATCCAAAGGCTTTCCCTTCCCTCAAAGTATCGGTTGGTCAGCAACGTCTGCGAATGGTTAGGATGTGCAGGTGCAATCCACCTTCTGAACAAGGTTGAGGTCCCTCACCCTATCTAGCCACACCAACTGGCGGAAATGGAGGATGAGGATGTCCCAGTTGTTAGCCATGACTTCGCGAATATTTCTGGAAAACAGTATTTCCAACAGTCGGAGCCGCTACTCCATGCGAAACCAGGGGATGATGATCCGGTTGGTCGAGGTGATATGTCCCACATTAACTGCGACGGTCTTATCCACATTCAGACGGGCACCAGAAGCTCTGCCGAACGTATCGAAACCTCAGAGCATATGCCTTCTAATCTTGTGATGAAGGGGATGAAGGTATAGGACAAAAGGTGCATGGAAAGTGGATCCCCCCGACGAACAGATCGTGAGATAGGTAAAGAAAGAGACAGGGATCCGTTGATTAAGAAGCGGGAAAAGGACTGCTCACCAATCACTCTCAAAAGCCTCACTGTCAACAAAGATCCAAGCATCTAGATTGTTGTTAGCGGCGTGACGACTTAAGCTTGCGCCAGTTGAGCAAAGCGGTGTTACAATTTGAAAACAACAGATGGCGCTACGGTCAAACCGTCAACGACCAACAGATGGAGCTACTGCACCACCTTCGCGCGCGTAAAAGGATACGACCATTCGGAGGATGGAGAACTCATCACTCTCTCTCTCTCTCTCTCTCTCTCGCTTTCAATGCTGCAAGGAGGCCATGATTGTCCCCACCCACGATACAACCGCACGAGAAGGAGAGAGAGAGAGAGAACTCCGCGTATAAAAGCCGTTGGTCTTTCTTGTGTACTGAGACGGAAATTGTCACGGATTTTTTTTTTCAATTCTCCGTTATTGTAATAAAGCCAGGACGGCAAGATCGAGTGTTTAAGGCAATCCGTATCAAGTCAAGGACGCAAAACTCATCAAACCAGAATTGAAGCCAGAAGATAGCATGTTAAAGACTTAGATCCAATGAATATCAAATTCAATTCATTAATGCAATACTCTTTCTTTGTAACTATTTGCTTATGGTTATGCTGTATTAGGTGGAGTTGGCTAATAACTTGTCATCCGACATTAATAACGTATTTATTATGTTAGCGTCAGCGATGATGCCATACCAAACTCTCTTTATACCCATTCCCATTGTCTCTTTGACCCAATCAGTTGACCCAATCTCTCTATGTCGTGTCAGTTCTAGCATAGTTTTACATGAGCCTGAATGTCTGCTGAAACGAATGCATGCTGTTGCTATTGGTAATAATTATCCTAGAATATGTACCAGTTTTTTCATTAGGCTCATCTGCACCGCTGAACGAATGAACCAAATCACTATCTGTCATCACTGCCACGGGCGGAGTTTAATACCACGTCAACAACATTTTGCGAGCTGTCAAACGTGTCCCGTCTGCTGCAACCGGGCGTCGACGTCGTCGTCGTCGTCGTCGTCGTGGACAGTGTTGCTGAGTTTGGTGGAAAGTTTTCGCACACTAATTCGCACCCCAGCAGCCCAGCTCGCACCCATTCAATCGAGCATCTCGAGCACTCTCCTGCCCGGCACGTACATCGCACTTCCCGGCGGCGCACTGTCACTGCCAGATAAGTATGATTCTTTAAAACCCTCGCTCCCGTGCTCACTCCCGGCTCCCCGGACGGCTCGGGTGATGACGAGGACGAAATGACAAAAGTTTGTCGAAAGTTCAGCCAGCCTGAGCCATCCCCGGGGCAGCTGAGCTTGTGTGGTGCCGCGCGTGTGTACGCGCATCCACAAGATAAACAATATTCAATTTGGATGAAGTCGGCAAGGCAGCCGAGTAAGGATTGGCGGTTTTTAAAGAAGGCTCACCATCACGCACGTTGGGGCGTGTGCGGGCGTGGGTAGCTCAACTCCCCGGAAATAACTTATTAAAATGATAATCTTCACGATGCGCTCGCACCGCGCCTGACGGATGCCTTGCCTTGCGTCGTCGGGAAGTTTCTGCTGACGTGCCCTCGACTGCTGCTGGCGTCACTGCCAACTGTCGTCCGTGACGCTTCCGGCCCACTTCGAGCGGCACTGCAACAAATGAGTGCGGTTGTCAACTTGAGCACGTGGTTCGAAATGCATCGGATGCCAAATTTGTTGCAATTTATGCAGCGGGAACGCTCGCTCACGAAGATACGGCAGATTTAACTACCGGAAACCGGATGCGGCCTATGCCCACACCGTGCTGGGTTGGAGCTTCAATAAAGGACGGTAGCGCATCGTGTGAAGGAGAGCAAAAAAAAACCTAACTAGGTTAACCATTAGAACGGTGCAGGCTTCAAGCTGGTTAGGAAGCTGGCGTCCATTTTACGCCCAGTGTCGCTTTTAGTGGGGTGGCGCTTCTGGGTCGTCGCAGTTGCTGTTGTTGTTGTTTTAGCTGTTGTTCCTGGCAGACGTCTCCACTCACTCGCCCAGTAATCCGCTGTCGGCTTTCGGAGTGGTCACCGGTCACCGTCGTTACCTTTAACCGTACTCCATTATCCTTGAATCCGACCAGATTTACGTTTTACATCGGTGCCGGCACCGTCGTCCTGTACACCGGCATGGGTGCAGGTGCTTCCGCCTGGGCGTAAATTTATCGATTTTCGGATTAAGCATCCCCGCTGCCGTACGCCACGTGGCTACTGCCTGCGGCGCTCCAAAGCAGCAGCAGCAGCAGACACTCGATCGAATGCTGAATGCTAGTTTGTAAAGAGAGTATTACAGAGGCCGAGCCGCTGGAGGAATAGGAAGCTACCGGCCCGGTTCAAGTGGCCCGGCGTAACGATTGCTCAAGTGGTCAAGTGGGCTCTGCTTTATTACATGCATCGGACGTGCACGCAGACAGTCCGCCAATTTCGGTGCACGTTTTCGGTGCGATGGTTCCGATCCAGGTATGCATAAACACACGCTAACTGGGCAAGAAATCGTTGAAGCGCACTGAGCAGCCGGACCCGTGCAACCGTGCTAGTTTGATTTAAGCAATTTTAATAAGGCTGTGAGGGCTTTCCGTATTAATAAGAGCGGAGTGTACATTCATTAGTATGCGGTTTTTTAGTTTGTCCGCTTCCGAGGTTTCGTTCAATGGGTTGCCCGTATGACAAATGTGTCTAGTAATTCTTCATCATTCGTTTTGGCTGGTTGGAAGCGCAAACTACAGCGAATGCTTAGTTAAATGCTGATTTAAATGCTGTTTCATAATTGTATAGCAGTTGTGCAGTTCTTGAAAAACTCGCTTTTTTGTAAGAATATATTTAAAAGTGATACCAACTGAATACTAATTTAAAAAAAAAGTTTTATTAACGCTACGTAAAACTGTTTGAAGAGTGCTTAAAAGTGCATCATATTCTATTTTTGGAGTTTTGATGTATTTAAATGTTTTAAGCAATTGATAAAAAATAGAGATAAATTCGAGTTTATTGATAGTTTATAAAGCAAAGATTAGTAATAAACTTTACGGAAATGATACAAATTGAACAATTGAATTAAAAATTGAATTAAAAATTAATACAAAATTGAAAATTTATTAAAAAATATAAGACTGAGCTAAAAGATGAAAGTATTAGACTAGAAAGACAACAAAATGACCACAAAATGGAAAAAATAGCATTTAAAATCAAACATAGAAACCAGCATAAGAGCTGGATTTGTTATCCATTTTCTGTAAGAAAAAGAGTTTAAATCCTGCTGAAAGTTGATCCTAAGAAACATTATCGGTTAAATATTCTAAATTCTTTCCAACTAATTCAAACTCTGATTGCATTGTTTTCATATACATTTTTTTGGAATTAAATTCAAACCATGAGGTAGCAGGCAGCAACAAAACGGTTTACGCCGACAGACGCTGTCACTGGACAAAACGTCAGCAGAATCGGTCTCGGCGATAGTGAGCGAAAAAGACAGAGAGAGGGCCAAAACTCTATAAAAGGAGGAAAATTGCCAATCAGCCTTTTTGTATAAAATTGGAATAAAACCCAAGACTTGGTTTTTGACCCTCGTATAGGAGCCGATAAACCTATCGACTATTTTACACGTTTTTAACAGTAACCGTATAGCTCATTCTACTACTCATAACATCACTTGATTGCTACAAATTTGATGATTTTAGCAGTGCATTGTGAGAATCGAAGTCTGATTTTCTTTTGAGTTTGTTTCATAGTTTGCATATTTTGACCATACAGTTTTACTGCAGAGATTTTTTGTTGTTGATATTTTTAGATTAGAATGGCTACATTGTTTCTTTTTTAAAAATTTATAAAAAAATATAAAAATGTTTGATACGGATATTTTCGTGCCCCGCAGCTTCTACAAAATGGGATAAAACGGTTTTATTTAAATCAATTACGTGCACCTTTTTGAACCTCGCTCTCTCTCTCTCTGTTTCGCTCGTCTTAAGCATACTGCCCGAGTGCACTTGATAACCATTTTTGATTTCTTACACAAATAATACACCCTGGAGCAGGAAAACAATGCTCTCCAAGAAAGCACGTACTTCAGCCGATCACCCGAACGAGGAAAAACAAAATCGGCTCAGCGCAAACAAGGCTCCAGAGTCTCTTCTGGAGCATGCGGCACTGGCAGATTGACTTCTTTGAACTATCTGATCCGTATCACGTCTTAATTGAGTGCTGCCCTCAAGTATCATCAATCACCCCGGTTCTCCGACTCTCTCTTTCTCTCTCTCTCTCTCTTTCTCGAGTGGCCTGTTCGATTTCGCAGTCTGCTCCAAGTAAGTCCCTCCACCCAGCTCCCGGTGGAGCAAGTCGTACGGGTCTCTCACTTTCCCGCAGGCTCTCAGACGACCCCCTCCCGAACGAGGGACCAAGGCAGTAATTCAACAGGGATTAGCATCAAATGAGCTCCGGCCTGTACCATTATCCCGTAATCTTCCGGTTCGATGAGGCCGTGTACTTTTATCAGTGGTTGTGTCGGACGGAGGGATTTACCTTCCGAGCGTGCACCGACCCGGACAGCTCCTTAGTGGAGAGCGCTCTCGTGCCAACTCAGAAGAATAATCAAAACGACCTAACGGGTAGGCTCTTGCCGGCCGGGAAAAGAAAAGACGTCGTGTGTTTGGCGAGAAACACGTCAAAGATCGTTCGGCCTGTGGCGAAAACAAAACAATTTATCCTGTCACTGTCCCGGGCGAGGAAGACGTTTGGATTTTGCCGGAGGCCCGGAGCCGACGAAGGGCGGCGGATGTAATTAATGGATTCTTTCGATAAGGAGAAAAAGGCGAAACGATACGCCCAATCATTTGACGTAGGCTGGTGGGGTGGTGGCGAGCTTTGCCAGCAGTAATCCTTCGAGCCGAACGTTTCGCTAACCGCAGTACCATGTTCCTGCTTAAGATGCGTATCCCTTCTGTTTGCCCGCTGGCGTGACCGTCAGATAATGTAAGTGATTTTGATTTGATTAGCCTACAAATTATTCCCTCCAGCTTCTGCAAGGTTGCTCAAGAAATCGCAAACATACCGATTCACAAGATAGTAGGTGTAAAATGCCTTAACGACAATTTTTAACAGATTTTTTTTGGTGAATAATGAATTATGGGAAATATACACTGTGTTTACGAGTAAACCTTAGATAATAGAAAGTTGTTCTGTGTCGTAAAAAACATATAAAACTCATACACTTTCGTATATAGAAAGTGATGCTCGCAAATATATAAATTGAATTAATAGAGAAGAATGTTCGATTCATTAATTTGAATGCATTCATTATAAGCTCATGGAAAAAAACAGTCAAACTTATGTTTTGATTGACAATATGTTGGTCAATTATATGCAATAGCAGTTCTACCTATGTTTCGAAACCTCCACCTATGAGCACCATAATGTGCTAGAAACATCAGAGTATCATTTGTCTAAAACATGCATTACTTTCAATTTTCATCAACACTAGATTTATTTTATAATTTAATTTTGTTACATTCATTGTTATTGCAGATGATGATGATGATAAGTCCCACCTCTTACCCCAACACAGATTTGAGAAAGACGAAAGTATCGTTAGGATAATAATTCTCTTATAGTAAATAGCAAAAATTAAGCAACATCGAGTGGGGTTATCAGAAAGCACTTTTTGATGAGATTTTTTGAAGGCACTTTTTTTTAGATTAATAACATGCTCATGTTATTGATCTAAACATGAAACGAAAAACATACACACAGTTGTAATAAAACAGAATGTAATAAAACACAATGATTTTTTATCTTCAAGCATAAAGTAATCCAACCTATTTTCACCTACATAACTAATTTTCTGAATGTTATTCTAGCAATAGCAACATATAGGACAAACACAAATAACATTGATTTATCAATTGCTAAAATGTGGCAACTTGGTCAACTTGGTCCTCAGAGTATCTAGGTTAGAATTGAAATCGTCAGTAATGCCCAGTGAGCTATATGACTTTGAAATGTTAGTTCAAGGATCATTAGATCCGAATTGAGTTGATCCTTATTCAATACGATCCTTATTCTGCAGATATCGTGGCCTTGAGCTAGTGGAATTTTATGGGCCGTAAGTCAATGCAGTTCTGGGTTTAGTGTTACATTGATCGGGAAAGTTGGACTTAATTGTTTGAAATGTCTGATGAAATTGTCAGTGATCTGATTGTAAATAATAACATTGGTCAAATAATAGAAATGAAATTTGACTTTTTCTATTTACATTATCACAGTACAGGATGAAGAGATCCGAGTAAGAGAGATCCAATATAAGTTCCTTCTGTCTCGTTACATTACACGAACCAAAGAAAGCCACCTCTCCGGGTTTGGGTTCTTAGCTTCACTGCAAACCAACGATTCATTAGAATTCCTCGAAGTTTTGCAATCACGTCCAAGGCCATATGTGCTCCACAGAAACCGGTTGTCGGAATCTTTGCCGCAAAAATCAATTGTTGTGACGAAACGCCCTAAACCCTCTTCCAGCTTGCTGGAATCTGGCCCGGGTAAGGACAACGTTCACACGTTCTCGCAATGCTTGGTCGCAATCGTTTAAAGGCCTTTTGCAAAACCACAATCTCTTAATAGAATACCTGGCTCCAGAGGCTTCCAAGGTTGGTCGCCTCCGAGATGCTGGCTGAGAGCGTGCCTTTGGGTCTCATAAATAATCACATTACAAATAGAAACTCGTCACGCTGCCACTCACCGGAACTGGCGCCACAGCGTGTGCATCCGTTTGTAGGATTACTCGGGCGCTTCATTGCCAGACACGTTGGGCAGAAATGAACGCCTATAACGACCCTGCGAGCTGATCTCGCCAACAATGGACCGAGAGAGCACCGGGTTTGGAGCAGCGAAAAAGCTGAACAGAATCTGCAGCAGTAGCAGCGACAACAGCACTATTTCATCATCTGTCGTTTATATAACAGATTCACTTTCTTCCACGGTGGTTCCACGGGGTTGAAGGAGTTTGCTCCAACTACATCCAGATGCGTCCCTGTATCCGTTGCTCGGGACTGAATTCAGATTTTCACTGCACACCTTGTCCCATCCTGCTCGTCTCGTGCAACGCGTCGCAGATCGTCGGTGGTGGAGCGATGTAGATAAATCGCCGTCACCAGCAGCAGCAGCAGCAGCTAACTCCCGTGGGTCAGAGGTACCGTGAACCGGTGTTGCCGTGTGGATGGGTGGCTGGAATTTGCCAGCCTCCGGTGGGAAGGATTTACGCCTTATCTTCATCCTGTCGCCTCGGCATCACTCAAACCCGAAGTCACGGCGCAAAACCCAAACCCAAAGTGGCACCGACTGTCACCGCCTCCGGTGACTTATGGTGGCGATACTGAGAAAGAGAGAAGCCAGACGCCGTGTGACAAACTAAGCGGCTTAGTTATAATGCGGCTGCCGGCAGCTTCCAACGGGAACTGGAACTCCCCCGCCAAACGAACCTCCCGCCGAGATAGTGCGGTGGTCACGTAATGATTTTAAACTGCCGTGCACGAGCAACCAGAGCCACGGAAGCCGGCTCCTGGGCAACGTTCCCGGTGCAGGGGAGGGCGCGGGCTTAAGAAGAGTGAAATTAAATTTTCTCCTTTACAAAAGGAAACCGATAAGGATGGAAGAACTCGATCCCGGCCGGTGGCGGTGGAAGATAATTCAACGTGCGCGCGGAAACTATCACATAAATTAGCCTTTAAGCGCCCCATCGGGATGAGCGTCTTGGCAAAACTTTAAACCGGAACGGCACGGAAACATGGTGCAGGGATGCAGAAGGAGGAGAGAGAGAGAAAAAAATCTCCCACGCTCGCGGGTGCGTGCCTTTGAGCGGTTTTCGTGTGCACCAGATTCCGTTGGCAGAGCTGTCGGGTTGGGTTATTTGAATTTCACTCATAATGCTAGCGCATCAGTTCCGTTTTGGCTGCCTTGGTGGAATTGAGTGGAGTGTATCAAGTCAAGACGAGTCGCAAGGAATTAGGCACAAGTTCATTTGCGTTTAGTGCCACCCCAGGGGAAGCATTTTCGTTCACGGTGTTTGTTCTATTTAATGCTTAAAGCTTTCTTGATTCTAGAGATTCCGTTTGAAGTTGAGGCAAGTTTGAAAAGCGTTATGATAACAAGTATGTTTTAGATACTCTAGTCATTTTGGATTAAAAAAAGTTATAAAAAATACAGCCTACTCAAACAGCCTTTGCTCTCACCAAGGTTGTTCTGGTGACAGTTGCTTAAGCATTGTAGGTTGCATGAAAAAATAGGTTACTTGGGAAAAAGAGGGTACATGGGAATCGGAGGGGCAACAAAAGGAGTAGAAAGGAAAAGTCGTGTCATCGCAGAGGAGAGAGCCGGATCCGTTTTTCGAGTTCTTTCTGCGTGATCTTTAGTTATGTGTCTTGCTAACCCTAAGTTGAAGACACAATAAAACAGAATTGAAACTACAACATACTCAGCCCAATTCTTTTTTTTTTCTTTGGAAAAATTTTAAAATAGTTTTGTAAAGACTCTAATTCACGTCCTCGTTTTATGAAGATGCGATTGTATAACACAGTTTCCAATAGTTGCAAATGTCAAAACACGCTGTTTTAAAAAGGCTCTCAAGTCTGGGAAGACTTAATTTCATTACTAAGAGTTTTGTTTATTAAGAGTGATCTTGAAATGTCATAAACTTTAATTCACCCATATTTAAATATTTATTTGTCAGCGTTTAAAAGCCGATCTACACGAAACGCAACACGGAAAATGATAGCATGCGCGAAGGCTATCAGTTGTCGATTTAGTTGTCAAGTCATTGGACTTGGAGTGGGTTTGGAAGGCGCAACTCAAGCGCAATTCTATTGAAACGAACATTTTAAGCTACTATGTAAACAAATATAAGCACATATGGCCTGTGTTGCCGGTCTCTACTTTTGTAACTTCATCTTACGAATAAGCTAGAGAAGGCCCAGAAAGCTGCTTTCTCCAAGTCGACCTAAGCATAGCCACAGAGACGAATAAGAAGAAGAAGTACACAAATATAGATGTTTGTAGCAAGGATGATATATTTTAGTCGTTGTTGTATATTCATTTGGCAAATTTAGCGATAAAAATGAACAACAACAAGTGAATGCTGCCTGCTTCATCTTAAGTGCAACTACCGCAACGCGCTTGGAGTTGCGTTTCATGTAAACCGGCTTCAATGCACTATAACTCAACAAATATTTTGTAACATACCAAGAATCAGTTAAACCTACCTTATTAGTCGATGAAACGTTTACATAATAATGCTCTATTAACTATAATAGTTACGGATTAGGATACCGGATTGAATTATTCAGGTATGTTCATCTAAAAAGCTTTCGTCTTGAACAATTTATTGACTGACTTTGGTATTCTAACAATACATTAAGAGCGGATGGGTTCTAGAGTTTAAAATAAGAAAGCTATGCATTTGAAAAAAACGGGTAATGCACTATATACAATAACTAAACGTCCGCATTGTATCAACCATGGTTTACAAATGCTTAAAAACTTCAAAGCAATCGATACTTGTTACCAAACTGTGCCGGACAAGATAGCAAGACGCTTCATGACTTTTTTTTTTTGGTTCAAATGTTTAACCTGAACACAACGCACCAATATGGGTAACGCAGGTCAAGCGTGGTGCACCAAATTCATTCATCCACCTTCGCCACAAACACAGAGACAAACTAGTACAAAGTGTTAGGTCAACGTAGGTGATACTGTTGCTGCTGCTGCCTATGGCAACCGAAATGAAGCCATGGTCCGTGAGCAAAGGTGCAGATCGTTTGCTGCTTCCCGGAAACAGCCCACCGGAACCGGAAATATGCAGCACTGCTGCACTCGCTTGCGATGGGTAGTTACGTGTAAGATAAATTGTATTGCAGGTGGCTTCGCCAACCTTTATCGCACGGTCTGGTGTGCCAGGCGGGGGAATTGGTGCACATTGTTTGAACTGGCCGTGTGAAAGGAAATGGACCCATCGTGTATTATTTATAACGTTTGTCGCGTTACGGATAAGAGAAACCGAACGGACGTATCTACTAAATTGAGCGATAAATATGTCTTTAAGCAATCATTTCCTAGCGGAGTGCGGTGTTTGTCGATTGGTAATTTGTGCTGGTGGTGTCGGGGTCAACGTTTCATTCTTAAAGATAACTTAATTATGGCAAACGATGAGCATGAAACCGTGTTTCCTTTTACGTAGGTATGTTTGAAAATGACAAAGAGGTTGGGCCGGTATATCCAGACAGCATAAGAAGGAATACACAAGATTGATACTTACATAATGAAAGAATCAATGGAGATTCTGTTATAAGGAAGCAAATTTCAATAAGGAATCATCTATCAGCGATTTTGAGTAGACTTGAGACCCTATCATCCCTATCAGACAGTTCCTCGCAGTACTGAAGATCGCGATCTCGGTGTAGTTACTACTTGACAGTAGGTTTACTCTCCAGAAACACTTCGACATAACAATTTCAAAAGCTCTACGCTCTCTGTTTAAAGTCGCTCTTTTGTTCGTTAGTTCGTCCCATTATTGAGTTTGCTTGAGTAGTTTGGTCGCCAAGGCAACAAGACAGAACAGATAGGCTAGAATCTATTCAACGGAAATTAACAAAAATATATTCTATCGTCTTCCATGGTCTAGTCATGCCTCTTGTCCTGCTTACAGAACTAGATGTTTACTATTTGGACCAGAATCTCTACTACACAGAAGAATGACAGCGCGGTGTATTTTCCTTCATAAGACCTTTTCTGGAATCATTGACGTCCCGTTTATTCTAAACAGTGAACTTCCTAGCTCCGCGTAGACAATTGAGACCTAGACAATTCCTAAGACCAGAGTTTAGAACTACAATGCATAGCGCCAGCGGCCAAATCACTCAAATGATGGAAACATACAATAATTTAAGTAATCTCGTTGATTTCAATATGACGGTAAATCATCTTAGAAAATGTTCAAGACAGCTATTCTGACAAAAGCTTGATGCTTGTTTTGTATGTATGTTATTGTTATGAAGGCAAACTGTGCCGGTAACGCAACTAATAAACAAATAAAACGAATAAAACGAATAAAACGAATATTTACTTTTAGCATTTCAAATTGTTAATTGAGTTTATTAAATTTTTTATGTACTTAAAGTTTTATGATTATTTTTTACTAAAATATTAGCTCATCATGTGGTGGTGAACGGTGTTATTCCAATAAATATAAATATAAACATTCACCCATCCCTTAGGTCCTTTAATCCAACAGATAGGATCCAAACTCATATGAAATAAAACAATACTATAAACTAGATAAAGAAATGAATGAAAAAAAAACTATCATATTGTCTAGTTTACTTTCTTGATATTTTTTTTTTAGAATTTTTTCCTTTCTTGATAAAATTAACGCAACGTTAAAAAAACAATGTAAATAGATGAAGCAACGTTCAGAACTAAACATTATACAAGAAGATTTTTAGCATGATTTTAGATTTTCATTCTTCGGAGCATTGTTAAACACAACTGTCTTACGGTACCGACTGACTGACTCCGATTCCTAGCCAGATACCCCATAAGCTATTTAATGTACCGAGCTGTTCAAGAAACCATAAAATGGACTCCCATAACCGAAGGCTTACTTCCGCCTTAAGGGTCAATCGATATTTTAAAGGGCCAAACAATATCTTTAAAAAGCTTCAATCAGAAGCGTCCCAGCCAGCAGTCTCGTTTCGTTTCGAGAAGTTCCCATAAAATGATCGTAAAAGTAAATTATGTGGACAGTCTGCGCAGACAGCACTTTGGGACGCGTAGGACGCGCGGTGCGGAATGAAAAATGTTACTATGGTGCGGCGTTTTTCCACCGTTGACCAAGGAAGTTGTCAGCAGCGTTAGAAAGGCTATCACGGGCGAACATTGAGGCACTTAGGCCGTAGTGTTAGACGTAATTCATAGCTTCTTTTATCCTTGGATGCATGCGACGCCCGTGCCGAAGCTGTCCGCACAAAGTTTATTCCATTCTCGTCCGGTACACGCATCTAGATGGTAGTAAATTGAAAAATAATAAAAATTATGCTAAACATAGAGATGAAGTTGAATGGCAACGATAGGGCCCGTAGAAATGGAACTTTTGAACTATTCTATGCAAAATCACTGTGATTTAAACACCCCGATCAAATAGCAAAACCGTCCAATAAAATTTAAACTCTCTTTCTCTCTCTCCGAAGCAAACAAAAAACTTTGCACCGAACACCCCGACACGGGTAAAGTTGCGGAGAAAGCACATGCTCCGGAAAGTTGGGCACCTCATTCGGAGATGTGGTACATTAAAAGCGAGCTCACACGGCACGGGAAAACAATGAAATCGCCATGTGAGACTCGCTGCACGGGGGGTAGGGGCCGGTGTCGGAAAGGACAGAAAAGTTTCCCGTTTAGCACCATTTAGCATCGACGAGCAGCCGTTCTCGAACGGTATAGCATCACGCTACGAAGACCATCCCACTGGCAAACTTTGGCGTCATCACATTCGCATCCGGAAAATTGGAAGATAGTTACAATGCCCCGGGCCGCCAAACTTTACACCAAACATCGACCATCAAAACCATCTCACACCATCACTTCATTCGTTGATAGTTTTTTTGTGTTTTTTTGCTGTTTGGCTACGTTATTCTGTACCATTTGGTGTTCACTGATTTTTTTTTGCACTCCTATAGAGATGAAAACTAACTGTTTAAAGGAGAAAAGAAGAAGTGATTTGTAGATTTTAATGTCGCAGAAATTTTAAGGAATATATTGGATATTTTTTCAATACGGAATCATTCTATACTGATTTTTTCATGGTCTATCAATCATTATCAGCATCTATCATCTATCTTCATATTTAGAAAGCTTACTGGAAATGCATCAAAGCCATGAAAATTTTTTAAAAATCAGCCACTGTTCTTATCAAAGTATTGCAGTGGATCAGACTGAAAGTGCAGGGTTATCCAACTAGAGATACTTTTTCTTCTTCTTCTTCTTCTTCTTTGGCGGGTATGGCGGGATTGTATCCTCCTATGTTTTCATACGAAAGACATAATCAGAGGCTTACTGACCTTAGTGAAAGAGAGGACTATTGTCCATTTCTCTTGATATTCTGTTGGCCAATGGTTTCTTGACAGTTTATTTTCTTAGATACCGTCACAGTCTTGTGTTTAGTTGTATGTCATTGTAATACTTTTTTTTAAATAGCCTTTTACTATTGAAAGCCTAAAAAAGGCTATTGAGATACTTTTTTCAATGGCCTTTTTTTTACAGAAAGCGCATGAGTCGTGTCAAGCTGTCATGTTATTTTTCATCAGTTTTGTTTGGCATTTCATCATTGAAAGACTTACGCCTGAACAACGTTTACAAATCATTCAACTTTATTTCGAAAATTAACGTTCTGTAAAGAATGTGTTTCGCGCGCTTCGCTTCATTTATGGTCAACATAGGCACCGCTCTGGCACCTCTCGAACAAGACATCAGACACGAACAAACCCATACAATCATATGGGGGTGCTCGGTCAGACAGTCTCGAACAAACCAGACAAACACGGTCTCGAACAAGCCAGTTTGGTTTTGTCTGGCATGTTCGATTCACACCCTGCTATGTGAACCTTGGCGATAAATCCGTCACAAAACGTAAAAAAACTGTTGTTTACAATAGTGCGGTGGTTCTGCTTAGTAATTATGTAGTTTATATTACGTTAAAGTGTGGAAATTTAACAAAAATATCGAGTTAAAACAGTGATTGTAGCGATGCTACGGATGACATTTCAGCCAGACAGCAGACAATTGTCAGAGCACCCTATCGAACTTGTCTTGTTTGTTTGTTTGGTTCGAGAGGTGCCAGAGCGGTGCCATAATCGGCCTACTGAGGGTACTATTCGCAACACCATCACCCATCTTGAAACCAAGTATTCATTATTTGGCGCAACGACTTGGCGCATTTTACGTCAAGATCTTAAACTAAAAGCATACAAAATACAGTTTTTGAAATGAATTGAATATTTGAATTTGAATTTGAAGCTCGTGATCTCGGCGACATTTGGTTTCAACAAGACGGTGCCCACTTCCCACACATCGCATGAATCAATGGGTTTATTGAAAGAACACTTCGGTCAGAAGATAACTTCACATTTTGGGCCGGTTGATTAGCCACCGATCGTGTGATATCACACCGTTCGACTTTTTTTCTGTGGGGATATGTAAAGTCTAAAGTCTATGTGGACAATCCCGCTTCGATTCAGGCCTTGGAGCACAACATCACGCGTGTCTTTCGCCAATTACCAGTAGAAATGCTCGAACGAGTCGTCGAAAATTGGACTCAACGGATCTGAGACGTAGCTGCGGCCAACATTTGAACGAAATAATCTTCAAAAAATGAATGCCAAAGAATGTTATTTCAAATGATAATAAACATTCCCCATTAAATTTGAACTTTCTGTGTTTTTTACTTAAAAAATGTAGGGAACCTCGAAATGGATCAGCCTTTATAATTTTTTTTTATTTGTTCATCAAACCATAATGCACAAAAAAAATCATAAGTAAACTAAACAACATAAATAACAAATATTACTAGCCTAAAAGCTAAAGTAATCAACTTTACGTGAACGTATTAAATCTAAGTTGTTAGAAAATAATCTTTTCGCGAGAATTCTCTTATAGCAACATACTCGAGCTATAAAAAACTTCAAAAGAACCTTCCCGATCGCTTTTAATTGCCAATCTAATTAGCAAACTATTTCAGACACCTCTCACGCTGTTAGGATTAGGGCCGATGTAAGTGAACATTTAATGAATGTAAGAAAAAGCGCAATGAGCGATCCTGCTCCATCCGTACCTGAAGAGATTAAAATGGCGAAAGTACCAACCGAGCCTTCATTAGCCACTTTAAGCTAATTGTCCCTAATTAGAGACGGGTAAAAACGATATATTTAGCTCTATTCGCCCCACAGACGCTACACTTTGAGCGAGGGAAGCGAACGATATGGAGCTAGCGAGAAATGCATATCCGACCGGCTCAATTCACTAAGCGGCAATTTGAAAGGAAGTAATTAGAAAATTATGTTTGCCGTTGGTGGGCTTTCGTTTGATTCCGGTTTCCAGGCCGAAGAAAAATCGTCCCTTGATAGTTTTGCATGTCGACTAATGATTACGAATTGTGCTGAAATTATCCGAAACGGTCAGCCATCAGTCACGTTAAGTGTGAATAGATTCCTTTCCTAAGCACAGGGGGTGGAGAGAACTCGCTAATGATGACATTCATCAATTTGAACAACAACATTAATAAGGCTGTTAAACTTAGTTTGCATCGAATTTGAATAAAACGATCTAGTAAGCCGTTTTTTTGCTGCTTTTCATAGGATTTTCAAGCAGCTCCAACATATTTACGCGCATTTGCGAACTACGAACAAAAAAGATAAATAAACACAAAATTGGCGAAGAAAAACTTCAAATTAACGCTTAATCCACTGTCGTTCCGCGGGCGCGCGTACGGAAACAATCGAAATGTGCCGAGTGCCCGATTTCTTTTCCACAAATCCCTTGTTTAACCTTTTCCGTCGAAATCGAAAATATGCTTCTTTACGGACGAGACGACGAGCTTCGGAAAAAGGACAATCACGACAGACGAACCAGGGCTTTCATTCTGTGCCTTCCCTCGTTCGTTCTGCTTTCTTCCGCTCGGGGAAAGAAAATAATCTTTGCTCGATAGTAATCTTTAATTATTTTAAACCGTCTGCTTACCGTCCAGGACCGGACCAGCAGTCTTCGTTGGTGCTGCGAAAATTTAGGCGACAGACAGTACCGAGCGGAATGGCGCTCTGATCCCTTTCGGTTCCAGTATTTTAGAGGACGAATTAGTTAGGCAGCTGCGGTGGGTGGGCTCCGTCTCAGCTCGGGCGAAGAGCCTCCGCTATCTGCCATAATGGTTTCGGGTTAGATAATCTTGATTGGGAGCTTAGCGAAGACGAAAGCACAGCAAGGCATGTGCGATACTTTTTCGTTTTGGTGGTTTTGTGCAATTTTTGTGACGCCATTTTTTGTCTTTGCTCGTCACCGACTACGCGAAGAGTATTTCGCTGCAATGGCGTTAGAGATTTGCTGCAATTTTCGAAAAAGAGAGATGAAGTTTGTGCAAGAATTGCTGTACACGGATGCTTAATAACTTTTTTATGTTCTGATGTTTTGGAGCGTTTGAAAAATCTGTAAAATTGAATTATATTAAATAAAATATGCGTGATATGTAAATATTTGATACGCGGTTGTACACGCATTTGTGTGTATTCTGACTATAAAGTTGAGAGTACACAAAAGAACCGTAGTTACGAAAGAAGAATTATTAAAAGATTACACTTCATTTGTAACACAAATAGCACGTTAAAATCGATATAAAAAATAGGTTTGTCCTTTAATTTAAAATCAACTTTAGGTTGAGCTTTCAAGCTCTCATTTATAATACTAAGGCACGTGACAATGACGGGGGAAAAAACTCTTAAGTGCTCGAGAAAAAAAGTCCTTTTTCTCTGTTTGTCGTGGAGCGACGAAAACGTTAGTGCGAACGACTTGAGAATCTTTTGGCGTCTAGCAGATGAGAATGTAAACAAACATTCTTCTTCTTCTTCTTTTGTAGAGACGAAATTCGGGCTCCTACGATTGGGGACCACGAGGTTCCCTCAACCGCATTCTCTCTATCGGCATCGACTATCGTGAGTCATATTGCCACCGGTTTGTATTGATGTGTGTTTGTTATTGGTGAATTTTGTATTGATGTTCTATTTTTTTTCATGCTTTCCATAACAAAGACAATAAAAGAAGTGATAAAGTTCATGAAAGAAACAAAAATAGAGGTATAGACGGAGTAAACTATACAAACATTCTACTAAAGAATGGTAACACAACAAATATTCTTAAGTATTCTGTTTAAAATCTATTAAAACAATTGTAAATATAGAAAAATTCAGAATGATAAACTTTATAGTTGTTTGTTTATTTTCTGTTTATTTGTTTATTTATTTGTTTATTTGTTTGTCTGATTTTGTTGTTATTTCATTTAAGTGTCTTGATGATTTTTTTTCAGTTTTTCATCAACATCATACCGCCATAATTAAATCTGAACGTCAGAATAAAATCTTTCGTATCGAAAGGGGGGTCGGGCCATTGCGTTGGACAGGAATAAGATTTTTGACATATTTTTCATATATTCTGTCACATTTCTTAAGTATGTCAAGCTCACTGGGACATTGATACGTTTGGTTTTCGATTTTTGCGACGCATTTGAAACGGCTCACATCGCAAAAAATGAATTTTCCGGCAACTTTAGGTATTTTTTTCAATACCTTGCAAGTGTTGGATCAGCAGTTGCTATACATGGTTCGAAAGGTTATGTTTTCAGCATTATGTCGAAAAAAATTGGAACCAAAACATGCTACCAAAACAATACTAAAAATCGAAATATACAAAAATAATTATTTCGCGCTTAAAAAGTGCATTCCACAAGTTATGATGCATTTAAAAAGTTATTCAAAAATATGCCTACATTGTACAAGATTGTTTAAAAGTTCCTATATTTTTAATCGAATTTTCAATCGATTATATGTATCGAAAAAAAATCATTTTCGTAAGTGGGCGTATAGTTATGTTACAAGGAGCGTTTTTGACAGTGGTGAAAAAAATAGTAATAGTGTGTGTAAAAATGTGGAAAATTCGTCACAGACGTATTTTGTTATTATCTACAACTTAGTAGAACATCATTTTCATGTATCTCTTCAAGTTTTCGTTCTATTCTCGAAAAACAGGTGGGCGTATAGTTATGTTACGGACTGTATTATAATAATGAAAAATTTTGTAATATAATTTGTAGTATTTTGTATATATAATATTTTGCCCGTCCGACTGGTTTTTCCGGCAGGACTTGACATAGATTCCTAGTCTGGACGGTCTACCAGGCGACCAGTTGCCTAAATGCATGATGATCGGCCTTATCAACAAAACACGCTTAGCTTGATTTTAGATATGCCATTTACGGTGCAAATTTATTGGCTTATTGAGTTTTTCACTTGAAACCCGAATCGAAATCTGTGCGCGGCAACGACGATACGGTTGAAATCTCGATTTAAGCACCTCAAACTAGGAACAATTTTCTGAGAAAACATTTCTCACCCTGTGGCCACGAGCCTTTAGGTGATAGTATAGTAACTTGACTTAGTATTAATATTATCTTGAGCAGCAATTTTTTGCTCAATAAGATCTCATTAAGAGTTCCAAGAGGTTTTCGTTTTTCACAATCGACATCGTTCAAATTTAGAAAGTCAAATTTCATGCTTAATAAATATATAACAATAAATGATTTCTTAGGTTTCATATCTTATTTTGATTTTTTGATTTTGTTTTTTAGAAATACTGTTCCTAAAAAGTATATATACAAAAGTAGTATATACATTATCTAAGCTCGGCAATATTTTATTCAACAATTTGTTTTGAAGTATCAAGCTAAGCAGTTCATTTTTAAGAACCTTCAACATAACGAGGTAATTATAAGATTTGCCTGGTTTTTTACTCATTACTGCCTGAGCATTAAGCAGACATTTTACACGCATCGGAAAGTGGAACAAATTTATGCAAATCCCAACCATGCTGTCACAGGGAAAACGTTCTGCCCAGACAAGCATATCGGTGTCCCCGGAACACTCACAACACGATTAATTTACGTAATTCCTCCCAATGATGACTCCGCGCGCGGCAAGCACGGGAATGTCGAGTTGCCAGTCGCCTCGGGTGTCATCTTTCGCTTGTCGTACGCATTTAATCTTCCGATTTTCGCAGAGGTTGTGGAAATTATGTGGACCACTCTTTTCCGTAACCGATCCTGCTGCCACTGCCACTGCCGGGGTGGTGGTGCGTGCGGTTTCGGTGTGAAACCAGCCCACTCCCGCATCGTCTTCACGGCGGTATCACCCGTCGTTCGTCGGCGTGAGGCAATCGGTCGGATGGGCCTCCCTTGGGAAAACTCCGAACATAAATGTAATAAACAAATGAAACTCAATTACAGGGATAATAAATTTGCACTCATCATCATAATCAAAATTAATTTATTACGAAACTTTTCTCCCCACCCTCCCTCCCTCCTCCAGCTGCTCCTTGCACCGCCTCCCGGTGGTACGTGCTTCTCGCTACACCTGCGGCTCGCCTTTCACTGAGACAGCTTCCCGCTCTTCCAGCCGGGCCGGGCGAAGGGCTGGCTGCGTGGCTCGAAACGCAGACCAAATACAATTTGCTTCCCAGACGAGCGCGACTGCCTTCTCTTCGGAGCCGAGGGAAGATAATGATAACAACGTTAGCGGGTGTGCTTTGTGTTTCGTGTGAACGAGCCTGGGCTCACTCTTTCGCGGGGGGAGGCGAGTGTGAATGAGCTTACGTGTGGGTTGAATTAAATGAAATTAAAATAAACAATCGGCTGCGAGGCATGGTCAGTCGGACGAAACATAAAAATGATATTCACTTTGAAGAGCTCTCATGAAGACTTATTACGCTTGCTTTAGGGAAGTAGGAATTGGGAAGTTTTCGGGAATATTGCATAGTTAGTGCATGACATAGTGTATTTATTGTTGTATTTATTTATTTATTTATTCAATTTAGCAAAAAAGAAGGTTATTATAGCAAATCAAGCTATTTTAACGCCGTTCGATGGTGATTATAATATTTGTCTTATTTATCTGCTCTGTTGTTTAGGTATTAAATAATTTTTGGGGGATGGATTGGGGGATGCAACTTCTTGATGTTCTTGTGTGCTGTTAGACTGGTAAAAAGATACGTACGATTCGTAGATCAATTCGACTCCTCAATAAGATTTAACACGGAGTTCTCAAGGATTTTAAAGATGTGACGTATCTCATTGATGCAGAATCCCTTTGGGCAGTCCAATTGATGACGATTTTAAAATAGAAGCCTTGGTTAATAGAGTACTTGTGTACCATTTTTTAAGTTTTAGTACAGATCGTTTGTTGTTAAAATATTTTTATGGTTTTCTGATATAAATATTTATTATATAAATCACCATCGTTGACATAGTAAAAAGGTGTAATGGGGAGGTGTTCTACATACTTTGGTGAAGCTAGGTTAACATCATACCACGTTATTAAAATATGATTTTTACACTCACTAATTTCAACAAATCTGTCATAAGCTGTATAAGGTATCGAACTGTTTCATGTTTTTTGTAACCATCATCAAAATATAGATGAATTGAATAATTTCAATAAATAAATGTTGGTAATTCAAATATTCCTTCGTTCATTATTATTGGTGAAAGCGAGATAAATGGTGAAAGGGTTGTAAATGAAACAAAACAAAACTTCAAAAATCCATCAACAGGGTCACACCAGGGTATAAACTCCACCAGACAAAATATTAATCAATTTCTCAAAAGACGCCGCCCCGAGGGAAAAGATTAAAGCGCTCGGAAAATACCATTTAATTCGGTTAACACCACTTCCACAAAATGGCAAATAATGCGTACGTATGAATAGTCAGTGCAAACAGTGACACAACCCTCCCGACATGCCGTCCCCCAAAAAAACGAGGCGGTAAGCCGCACGTCGCGCTAAAGAACTGCCCCGGCCCCGGCTGTAAACGTTCTCCGTCACGCGTACTGCTTAGTGGCGCTCGTCGTCGGCGCTTCGTCTATCACGTGCCTAATGAAAGGGAAAACGAACCTATCATATCCACTGCCAGACAGTCTTACGATTGAGTTATCCCGCGTGTCGGGCCGGCCCAATTGGCCCCCTACTGCTCGAACGCGCCACTAAGCCCTCGGTGCGATGTTCTCCGCCCGTGAACCAGTGCGGATGGTCAGGGCCGGAGATGAATGACAGGAATTTATTATACTTTATCTTGAAGATATTATTTTCCGCCGAATGAAACGTCACTGTTGGCTGCTGGACGGAGGGAGCGGGGTTTCCGGGAGCGTCAGGAATGTCCCCTGCTTTTCCGTTCCCATCTTCTGCGCCAAAGACAGAACCGCTTGGAGCCATTGTATCCGGTCGGGAGCGTCGTGCCGTCCAAAAGGTAGCGCTGATAAAGCGAGTCCGTTCGGACTTACGGTGCTACATTTATGATCGAAGCGTACTGAAATTGGAGTCCAAGTTGACTGTCAGAACTCTCCCTGTTTCAAGCTGCCAGACGTTTCCACCGAGCACACGGTAGCAACACGTTACCGGAAGTGGCATAAAACATTTCAACACTTGTCGAGTGTAACCTACATGCAGGAGTAATTGTGTCGAGAAACAGGATGGGAGTGCTTTAACGCAAGCACACACACACACACACACACACACCCAGCAAGACAAACAGTCCACCGGGAGATGGGCCGTGCTACTAACCGACCCTCACGATGAAACACATTTCGACACCACATTACCGTATATTACACCCAAACCGCCAGCCATCGATTTTCCATTCGCTTTACGATGCTTGTGCGGTGGGTAAAACTTGCTTCCACGTCGCGTGCGCTACCCACCAGCAAGAGAGAAAGTGATAATGCACTGTAGAACCGAGGGCCAGGCAATACGAAAAGAAGACTCCCAGAACAGATGCTGCTGCGGGCGCTGCTTTTGTGAAGAATTTCTCTTCACTTCTCGCGCTCACATCGATACACTCCGGACGCCGGTGTTGGCGGTCAAGTTTATTTAGTTTATTAGATGGCGCATGCCAACGCCGGCAAAGGAATGGGGTGTGTAAAATGGGCCAGTTTTGCCGACGGATATGACACTTGGCAACATGTGCCGGGAGGGGAGGGCGATGTTGGGTCATAAATTTTCCGCTGCCCGATATCGATGGGAAGCGTCGTTGAGGACGGAAGCGAGGGAGTTGTACGGGCGGGTTTTGCCTTCCTGATGTTGTTTTGTACGTTGTCTTGTGGAGAGTGAAAGGAAATTGAGGGAAATAGAATGGAGTTTTGTGATTATTTTTCCACCATATGATCGTTTGCCGGTTGTTAGGCACGTTCAACGGTCGTTTCCATGGTAACTGATTTAAAAAAACTGTGTACTGGATCGTCTACACTTCTCGCTTAGATGGTAATGGAGGTGGTGATGCCATTTTTATTTAAGTGTAGTATTTTTTATTCAGTTTTCCATACGTGTCACACTACTGATATCCACAGGATTTTATTGCGCCTAACGTATTGTAAATTTCAGTATCTAAATTCAACTTCACTCCTGTTGCTCAGCCACTCTCAGTACAACAAATCAGAGTAGGCATAGAAAGTTAACAAAATTGCGATTCTAGCCACTCTTCACAGTATGCATAGTTAATAAGATAGTATTATCAAGTAAACATCAAAAGGACAAATTACGCGATTTTAAAGATAAAAATCCTTCATAACCGGAAGGTAATTTGTTTCAATAATTCGGAAAATTTTGATTTTTTTTCAGCAAACCTTCTACTAGCAAATGAAATGTAATATAAATGAATTAAATGTAATAAAACAGAAACAACAGAACACAAATTCACAGAATGTAAAAACAGCAAAGAGTTGTGGCAAAGGTTAGAAGAAATCACATTAGAGGAAGAGATACAATTACCAAAATTCTAAAAACTCGAAAACCCAGAATTACAGGGGACTAACAGGCATATCAAGCTAATAACAAATGAAAATATTCATACGATACATAGAAATAATAACAAACAGTTATTTTTGATGGATTAATAAGAATAATTTAAGAACCATAGTGTTGAGTTGAAATGTATTGTTATGATAATAAAACAAACCTTAGACAATTAAGCAATCGCTCTACATGATATGCCAGTTATATCAGGTAAACGTTCATAGGTTAGTGTTTTGAATGAGTAACAAAAACAACATTTTCTTAAATTTTAATTTCATTAACGTTTATTTTAAACAATGTTAACATTTTCTATAATGATTTCATGTTTTCATAAATGCATAGTTCTCATTTGCATGTTATTCAAAGAATTCAATTCAAATTCAAATAATTCCTTTCAAGATAGAAACTGTTTTAATTGAATTCGTGTCTAGAACAGAAGCATTTATCAAACGTTCCCTCAGACCATCCCATAATTATCAACAACACGAGGTGCTATAAACCCCAGCAGACACACCTCCCCAGATCCCGGTACCAATACTGCCAACTTACGTGTCGTAAAACTTCCCACCACCATATCATGTTAATCGAACGACCCAGGCCAGCAGCAGCTTTCATCGTCGAAAGTGAATTTAATCTATTTAATGAGTGCATACTTTACGACGGCGAGCTCATTTTTATGAATCGCCTTTCCCGGACGAAGTTTTTTGTTTCATCCACCACATTAAAGACCCTTGGCGACTGATTCAACATGCGACGTTCGTTGTTCTTCTGGCGGGCCATCGCATGCCATCCTTCAGTGTTCTTGTTCATTTTGCTTGGGTTGTTTTTTTCTCTCCAATGAGACTTGACCTCACACGGTTAGTGATTTTCTAAAGGCCGGCCGTTTGCCCATCATGGCCGATCTGGTGGAGTGGTTTGACTCCTCTCCCGTATATGTCCTGTACAGCGCTCGTTGCGCACTGTCTGGTAATGGTAGGACAACAAGATCAAAGGACAGACAAAAAAAGGCAGAATGAAAGAACAATGATGGTCGTGCGTTGGAAAGGTTATCGGACAGTGGTCGTTTGTATAATGGGGATAAAATGATATCTAAATCGTTTAAAAACCCGCACTTGCTGCTGCGCTCTTTAAAGACAAACAACGTCACATGCGTAGTGCAATTATTTAAACCTTTGAATATATCCTTCTTCGAGTCGAAACGCGAAAAGGACGGTTAAGACCAGCTTTCAGTATTTTTACTTACAATTATTCCTTCGCTTTGCGATGCGTTCCTAATTTTTGACGCTTCGATTACCTCACCATTTTGATCGCCATAACCTCAATACCTTTATTACCCGATAGCACATAGCAATTGCGATATATCACCCGAATACACATTGTATTCGAAAACTTTAAATTAGAACATATTAAAACTACATCGTGACTTATATTCAACAGAATCAGATTCAACACAGATCACACATAACTTTGAAATATAAATTCACAATAATGTTGTTAATATGTTATCTCTGCTTTACACCACCCGCCCAAGTCAAGCGTAATTGAAACATTGTGTATTATATTTACACGATTTTTCTTCAAAATAAATAAATAAAATGAGCAAAGTTCGAAAGTCGCACGTTGGGTACAGCTTTTTATCAAGTTCAACATTGGTTTGTTGAAGGCATAGGGGCCAACATGGCCTAGCTGGATCTAGATTTGGGCTTCGAAGTAAACCGTGTAATATCCTTGGATTTTACATTAAGTGGACTTGGGCTTAAGTATAAATAAATCAACATAGCAATAGCCACAACGCAAGTGTAGATTGGTAGCCAACATTACTGGGTATTTTTTACTTTATTCCATCTATCACAACTATCACCTCGAAATTGCGCAGCATTTTCCGTTGTTCTTGTATTCCTCATGTTAGAACACTTATTGCAGGCAGATTTGCCGTTGAATAATTCCTTTAAAATCACAGCAAATGAATAGTGGGACTTCTCTCTGAAAAAACAAAAACTCAAATATTGAAAGCTTGGCAAAGTATCTGAAATCAACACATTATGAAATCATCGATCAATATATTATTATTATTATTATTATTATTATTATTATTATTATTATTATTATTA
>KB672957.1:1025344-1061062 GCA_000349145.1 Anopheles dirus
TTATTATTATTATTATTATTATTATTATTATCATTATTATTATTATTATTATTATTATTATTATTATTATGTTAATGTGGTCTGCCAAGATGCTTTAACACACTAAAACTTAAAACAAACTACTAATTGCTAAACTAAAATTACTAATATCTAAAAACTGAATTACTAATAACAAAACTAACATAATTGTAATAAAGCCGGAAAGAAAGAGAGAGAAAACATACAATTTACATTCAAGACAAAACCCGAAAAGGCAGGATTAATAAGAAGTGAATTGGAAAAAGGGATAAGGAAAAAATGCGGAGCCGGAGAAAGGAAAAAAGAATTCTTTCTATTCTATAAAAATTAAATTCTTTTGTTGTTCGTTTAAAATATTATTATTTGCTTTCCTGTTTTTTTTTCTTCGGATCATTCTATTATGCCAGAGTATATCACACATCATGCCTTATGCTGTATCAAGATGGTACTACAAATACCTAGTGTATTTCGCTCCTCATTAAAGTGGCATCTTTTGCCGTCTTCAAAATATCACTTTTAACCACTTGGATCGGTACAACGCGTGTGTCAAACTCTTCCAATACAAAACACAAATTCTATTACGGTACCTAAATCACCACCACTACCACCAACGCACAACGTATCCCGCACAACAAGCAAGCAGTACCGAGCGCGTACGCGGCTGTTCAAGTGGTACAAAATAAATTTCAATTTTATTACCAATCTCCTCTCATTTTCAATGTTTACGCTCCCCTTCCTGAGATAAGAGGAAGTGGGAAAAAAGCACACACCAGCATGCCCTTTTTCCCGACACGAGCTCCCGACACATAACAAAAAAACCGGCAAGAAGCTCGCCTGGAGAGCGATCATCGTGTCAGTCGCGACAAATTCTGGCACACCCGCGACACTTCCCGCGACCCGACGGTTTTGGACTTGTCCAGGAATCCCCGGCACAACACAACTCACCGGAAGTGCCACTTACGGCGGAATGGAGAAACGCTAGAAAATCGATTTGCAAACACTTTTATGCGCTCGCAGCGGGATAAACGTTTCGATTTAACGATTCCATCGCTCGGGTACCGCTGCCTCCCCGTCATTTCCCGCGCCGTGCCACGTCGGTCGTAACGGTCGAGATTTTATTTTCCCCGTAAACCGCAGGCAACCGCAGGATGGGTGTCGGAAAATTGCCGTCGTCAGGATGAACGGCTGGAGCGGACCTGAAAAACGTCACTTCGTTTGTGCTTAGCTTTGAATAAATGGGAATAAATTAGGTTTACAATTGTTTAATCCTGTTCGAGCGTATTTGATTCCTTTTAAACAATATCTACGAGATTTGCGCATGTTAAGGATATTGTTTACTTTTCGCTAAAGTTTAACAGAGGAGATTTTGTATATTTTTTATTTGAACCAAAGTCACAACATTGATAGTAATTAAAACAAGGAATAAATCTTAGGTTATTATTTAAATGGTTTAAATGCCATTAGCGTATGAGTTCCGCAGCACGCTTCCGAAAAAGAGATCTTTTGTCGAGATATTCCTCTTCAACCTGTCTTCCCATTAACCCACTGTATTTAATCGTTTATGATGATGTACCCACCCTGGGGACATTTTCACGCCAAGAGAGGTTACTCCGGAAGGATCGCAACATCAACCCTCAATATCCGCACCACATCCCAACCACACAAGAACCTAAGCCGTACGTGTCCCTATCTACCCAACACCATCAGCAGCAGGGCAGCTACCGTTCGTCCTCTGCGCTAAAGACGCCAAGACGTCGGCCACCTTCTTATCGTGGCACGTGTCTCGGCCCATCTTAAGAAACCGATGCAACCATCATCCTCCCCATCGGTAACCGGCGTGTTTCCAGCTTTCTTTAAGGAAAAATAGCCCGGAAACACACGCCCGGCTCGTATCCGCCCTTCGGGAACAACGGAGCAGGGCCGTCGCCTGGAGAGGTATTGAAAATTACCATAATTTGACGCCGGAACCTCCTTATCGGGGCTCGACGGCAATCAACACGTGTGTGTGTGTGCGTGTTGAAACGATTGAGTTGTTCCGACGCTCTCGGTTGACTAACGCTGATTTAGTGTGAAGGCAAGTGTGAAAAGATTAAGTCATGAGTCCGGAAGAACATCGTTTTAAGGATGCCCTTCCGAGCGTAACAACAGGGACGAGGGTGCGTTCTCACCGGTAATCGAACCAGGCTCAATAAAATGGAAAATCTTTCACTAGGGACGCAGCAGCACAGTCTACCGAAGGGGGAGTGAAAGGTCGTACGTTAGCAAGGGAAACAAATTACAAGCCAATTGCGATCGGGACGAGGGATAACGATTACATGGAGCTTTTTTCAAGCAGGTTTCGATCCTTCATAATACAGTCTCACGTTATGGCAACCATATTTCATTTCGACTTGTTATGTTTAAAGATTATACTGTTGATTTTGCATTTCTTTGTGCAAAATTTGTTATTTTCTTAAACTACAAATTAATGAGAAATATAAAACAAACAAAAAATACATAAAATACAGAACAAAAACAGATAAAACTGATTGAAAGATCAAATAATGATACTTGTTCCAAAGATTCAACATTTAAAATAATAAAAACACTGGCCACAAGAAACGAGTAAGCAAAATATTTATCTCATATGTATTAGAAATACATAATAAATCTCATGATGCATTGGATCGTATAATAAAGTCGTATGAATAGAAACGAATAGTATATTGCATCGAAACTTCCATTTTTTTCATACATTTTTCAAAGAGTGTTCTTGTCAGTATTGCAATGAATGCTAAGAATCGAGAGTTGTATTACGTTTGATGTTACAGTTTTTGGCTAAACTCATCTTGAGACCATATGAAAGGCTTTTCATCTCCGGATGAAACTATCAAAATCACGATCTTCGACCTGTGACGTGAAATTAATTTGGACATGCTTATGTTTGATGATTCTTAAACCTATTTATCCAGCTTCATGCAAGACTCTGGTACTGGTTCAAACAAATGTAACTTACTGAGAGCCATGTCGTACACATCTAAGATGTGTTTTATTTCAAATCAACCCTGAACTTCGTAGCTTCAGTAGAAATGTTCATATCGCTGTTCGTGCTTGTTCGAGTTCAAAAGGAATCTTTCATTTTAATTAGCATATGCTCTCATGCGTTCAGTTTTATACCTCCGAGAAACAACTCTATCACAACGCAGAATATGAGAATATGATGAAGAGCTTGGAACAGCTTGTTGCAAGCTAATCGATATTTTTCATATACGATTTATATGATAAGTTTTATTTACATTTAAAACCAATTTTCAATTTCCAAATGCAACAATCGTTACATGATGCTTTTCGGAGGTATTGAAATGAACTATCAATCGATCTTTTTAATATATTTAAATGTAATTTTATTACACTATAAACGTTCTTTATTTGAATTAACCCGTTTGAAGTCAAAATCTTATTTAAAATCACGTTATGCGCTTTAAAACGAAACACAACTGAAGATAAATAGCGCAATCGTCATAAAAACCCATCCATCCACTAGCAATTCGGACGAGTTGGGCCATATGTTACCGACGGGTCGGACACAAATCTATCGATACATCCATTACGGTGCAGCTTGCGAATGATATTTCCCCGCTCGACGCGACACGGCGCACCATCGTTGCCAGAAATGCATGCAAATGTGCGTCTTTATTTTTGCTGCTTGTCATGTTCATCTCGGGCCTGAGTACACACCGTGTGCACGCACGCCGTGCCGATACATTCGTGGTGCTTTCGCTCGTTTTCGGTTACACGAGAGATGCGGGAGACAAAAAGCCCCAAACCAGCTGGTGTTAAAATAACTGTTACCATCGTGCCGGCAGGGGCCGGGTGGGCGACGCCGGTGGTGACCGGATTAGCAATGAATGATGGATGCTCACACACTGTTTTGTGTCGAACGTCGAAGCGGAATACGGCACTGGACACGGAGCACATTGCAGTGAAACATTGAAGCGGGCGTACAGAAAGCGGCCAGTTCGTTACAGCAAAAGGCACTGGGTATCATCATCGCTTCGGTGATATACACACAGGCAGTGTTAACGAGTGATGTACGGGGAGGAGAAACACATAAAAATCTGCCGGACAATGCTGGGCAATCACACATTTCGATGTACGCCGGGCCGGCTGGGTGGATGGACATTCATGAGAAAATTATCCCTGAAGGTACATTGCCCAGGTTGATGAACATAATATCAGTAAAATGTTTAGATGTTTTTGTTTTGGTCTATTTTTATTTCCTTTTGTGTTTTTTTTTTCTTCATTTTTTTAGATTAAGTTCTGTTTATGCTAAAATTATACTTAAACTTACATTCAAACATTTAGATTCAAAATACTTAAACAAGATTGTAAAATGCTACCAAATTCTTTTATTGTTTGATATAAAATATATGTAGTTCATCTTCAGAAAATGAGTTCTATGTTTCAGTTCAATGTTTTTCGGGGCACATATAATTATTTCGTAACTTTTATGTAACAAAAACAATAAGCCATTAATGAATTTATGGAATAAGGTAAAAATAAAATTTTCGTTTTTTCATTCATTGCGCTAGCTACGGACTTTACATAGCTTCACATTATTTATTACGTTTATTTATTTTTTAACAATTACATTGAAGGACATTTTGTTTCCCATGTGTTCTACATCTGTATTTTTCCTCTAAATAAACGATTAAAAAATTCAAAAGCAGTTTGTCAAACACCTCTAAATTTTCAATAAATTTGCAGATTTTGAATGAAGAATGCTTTGTGGTAAATTAAATCATAATTTTCTCCCTCATTTCTGAAATAAAACATAAAGATGTTTCCTCCTACGAACCATTCCGTGTACCGAGCGATTTTTGCACCAGCAACATTCAACACATAAACAGTACATAACATGCCTGTGAAAGAAATTGTCTGAGATTTCGGACACGGTTAGAGATTTCTGACGTTCGTGCTCGCATATCAAGCTAATCGAGTTTGAGCCACACTCACGGTCGTATTAGCAACGTGCCATTAAATAAGCCTTCATTTGCAGACGTCTTGAAAGATTAGGTTTACGTTGGCCGCACCGTGTTCACCGTATGGGGTACGCTCGAACAGAACGCTTCGATGTAACGTGGAAAATAAACGAATCGAATAAATACGACGCTTTTTCGGTCCTTGTTCCGGGTGCCGGCTAGCCGTGCCGGTCCGGACGTCAAGTCACATGAAAAATGTAATCCTCCGGCGTGGGTCTGTGTTTCCGTTTTCGTTTAAGTGCACTTAATTGGGATGCAATGAGTTGTGTAATTGAAGGAGCACCAGGAGTGTTGTTTGCTTGAGGTTGAGTGCTTGTAAGATGTTTACTTTTGGCCGCATTTGTACGCTTCAACAAAAGAGTTTGTTGAAGAGCTTCTTTGTAGGACGGAGGGGTCAAATTATTTACTGACTGTGATACAAACGTATTTATTATCATTGGTTTATTTTATATTGAATGAGGATACTCATTTACCGTTCATCCACAATTGTTGATTTTACTATCGATAAGAAACCAAATATCTACCAACATTAAAAATTTATGTTTGGTTCTATATATAAAACACAATATGCGCACGCGCTTTTTTAATAATTTCATGTAATCTTGAAATAATTTTTATACATTAGTACAATATCCAAACTGGACTGTTATATTGCTCGTAACATCTGTTTCTCGAACAAACAGTCTCGTAAAATTCTTTGAAAAGTTTCACAATAATGCCAACCATCCTACCAATTTGCCTTACAGAGGGCAACTGAATGCAATATTTTCGTCAGAAGCTCAAAAACTCATCCGCTTGTCGTACTGCGAAAGATTGTAATCCGATTCCCCTTGGAGATTGCTGCTTTCGTGCGTCACGAACATTTACGAATCTGCTTTCGGTGTTTGTGCAATCGATCGAAGGGGAAAGCATAACCGAAGATAGATCTACGTTGAAGCTTATAAGCACGAGTAAGCTTTTCGTTGTTTCTAAGTTGGAAAAACTTGCTACATTGACAAACTCTGATTTGTGTAGTTTGTAAAACGTTTCATTCTTGAAACCTGTTAGCATTTTGAAATCTACTGAAATTATGGTGAACCATTTGTGTTACCATTATTCAATTGTTTAATGTATACAACACTGTATTGTATGGTGAAATTTGTCATCTATGCAATTGATCTGTTCTCTAGCAATCCCATTTGCTTCTCAAAGCTGTCACCGACGGACAACAAAGTCATACTCCGTCTTGACTTTGGCTGAAGCTTTGGATAGGGACTAGTGGACAGAGTCGTTATTTACTGACATGCAACATGTGTTTGCCGTCCACTTAGTGTGCATTTATAGTTACATTAATAGCTTCTTTGATGGCTTTGTATAGCGCTGACCACCAAGCAGTATACGCAGAGCAAACAATACTAGGATTACTCTTCGTCTGAAGAATCACACTAATGGCAAAAAAACTGGTCCCTCTAATATGATTGATTTGGATGCAATCATTGACGTTTTCGTTTATCTTTCCTTACATTGTTATATCTTGTGTATCAAAGTCGTATTAGCTATATTATTTTCTTCCAATGTCTTTATTTATTCGGCAAAAATAGCTGCAAATTATATTATTATACTGGTAAAGGCAATGAGGAACACTTACTGATATTATATTTTTACAAAGTACTAGGCGCCTCCATTGAACGATCGTTTTTCAAGCTCATTTCATAAAGGAGACGCCTGGTGTCTTGTAAAAATGAGTAAGAAATATCAAACAATCGGAATTAACACAATTTTTCAAATAGTTGAATATTAAATCCAGGAATTTAACTTAACTAGCGAAGGGAAAGACAAAACAAATCTATTTATGTATAAAAGTTCCTAATATTTAACACACAAGCTACAAGGCGCCTCCATTAAATGATCATATTTTAAACTCCTCAAACTCTCTCGACACAAAATAAAAATGAATTTTGTAGAAACAGATATTTCTTTCGAACTGCATTTCCGTAACGAATTTGAGATAGTGATTTTAGCAAATAAAAAAGTTGTTACTTCAATATTTCACTCAGAGCTCCTACGACGCGAAGCTTTAAATCTGACTTGAATGCTTCAGGTCGTTTTCATTCAATTCCCACCGCACACATAGTACGCAATTTTTGGCGGAAATCTCTAACAATATGAAGAACGAAAGTCCACAAACATCTTCTCAGCCAACGCAAAGCATATCCCCGGCAAGAATGCACACGATACAAAACCGCAAGACTTTTCTGTCCAACTGTGAAGACTGTGCAAACGTTTTGTTATAGCTGTCAGGACGTTTTTTTTTCTGCTCGTCGTATGCTTTGTAGCTGCTGTATGCACATTCCTTCGTCGTTTTTCTACCGATAAAGCTCCTCCTTCAACATCGTTCGTTATCGTATCCTCTATTCAGCAGCATATCTGCCTTGACTGCAAGCTCAGCCGTCTCGGTGTATTCGGTGCATATAGTGCATCCTGTGCTTTCATTTGGTATGGGCGTTGGTGCGTCTTTCCGAAAGCACTTGTCAGTCGACACGTGAAACCGTGCGTCGAAGCGTATTTCCTGTTTTTTCTTGGCTCATATCATTGACTAAAAATTCCAAACAAACGTGAGCAAAAAACATCACTCACATATGCACAGAAGGAGCTGAACATATCGCTATACGATTTTTGTTCGCAGACCTTTGCGCAGAGTGCATGGTTGCAGGATTTGCATCGTAGCAGACGCATTGCAAAGCGGGCGTGAAAATTTCACTATCCGATCTTTTGTGCCTCGCCTCACGTGTGAAGCGTTATTTGACAGTGTTGGTTCTATTACGCATATCTTCGATTCAATTTTGATTAGGTAAGGATCACATCGAGTTTTTCGGTTTCGTTTCTCACGCCACTTGAATTTGTGTATGTAAAAAACTTTTTCACATGGAAACAGTTTTTTTACTGGAAGCAGAACAGTTGCACTTGTTCGTAAGCGGTATTAAGCGCTTGTAAATCAACAGTCTATCGTAGCGAAAAAGGGGTCGGGCAGCAACTCTAGACAGGGGAATGAATTTCGGCATATTTTTAAACATTCTGTCACATATCTGATGTTTGTCAAGGTTACTGGTGCATTGATACGATTGGTTTTCCATTTTTTCGACGCTTTTGAAACGACCAACATTGCAAAAAAGTTATTTTCCGTCAATTTTAATTACTTTTTAATATATGTATCTTTCAAATTTTGAATTATCAATTGTTATACATGGATCATAAGGTTATGTTTTCAGCATAATATCATAAAAAATCAGAACCAAAACATGCGACCAAAAAACTACTAAAAATCAAAATATACGAAATTCGTTTTTTGTGCCTAAACAGTTCGTAAAAGAAGTCACAATACATTTTAAAAACTCGTTCAAAAATATGTTCACATTGATCAAGATTGTACAAAAGTTCCTGTATTTTTAATCGAATTTTAAAACAATTATTTCTATCGAATAAAACGAATTTTCGCAAGTGGGCGTATAGTTATGTTACAAGGAGTCATTTTGACAATGATGAAAAAGATAGGAATAGTGTGTGTAAAAATATAAAAAAAAGATTGAAAGACGTATTTTGTAGTTCTCTACAACTTAGTAGAAGATTGTTTTCATTCATCTCTTCAAGTTTTCGTTGTATTCTCGAACAACAGGTGGGCGTATAGTTATGTTACAGAGTTCATGAATATTGTAAAGTAAACTGTCATTGTTAAACTTATTTCCGTATGATTTTGTAATAGTGTTGGGTAAAACAATATGAAAACAACTTACAAAGACCTGAATGTTCTGTATATGTTTAAAAAAACGCAGAATTATTTATTGTTAAAAGAAAAAATAACATTGAAGTTACATTGTAACCCTACGTAAGAAGATAATCATTTTATAGCGCTGTTCGTTCGTTTAAGCGCGCATGAGTTCGTTTAGCACCTTCGACGGTCATTTGAGCGAACACAACTGCTCCTTCATCCAACGCAAAATGCACGCTGGGAGATGGGTATGAAACACGAAATTATACCCACCATCCGAGACCAGTCGCAGGGACCAAAACCCTTTTTATCACCTCAGTATTAGGGGTCAATATCTTGATTGCATTTCGAATCCCACGGAGCTGGAAAGCTGCACGAACCCAAATTGAGGTCGGGTGAAAAAATACTCCAAGCTTAACTTCGAGGAAAGGTTCGAGACGTTTCAATTAGATTTGGGAACATAAATACAGCATCGTAATTGGGCAACATCCTTCGACAATTTTATCGCGTCCCTTTATTCATTGGTGTCAAGCATTTTGGAATACAATTTATCACCATCCGATGATCTTTTTCGGTTAAGCGGTTGTATGCAAGTGAACTTCAACTCCTTATATCCACGGAAAAAACGTGTTATTTCAAAAACAATATTTGTTGTTATAAAATATGCATAATGCTATCACATTACAGGACTGTGCACAATACAAAAATAAACACTATAACTTTGAATGCAATTTATTCCCCGCCCTTGTGCACGCAGTAATTCAATCGTTAATCCATACAAAGCTCCTAAATTGAATTGCCTTAAAGTCCTTACTGCCGTTTGCAAGCTTTTCCATCAAAGATAAATAGTTTTGAATCATCGACATCCTCCATTGTTGCTAAAGATCATAAATTTTTAGTCACACCATCCAGCCAACGTACCCTTTGGAGGAACTATGGTACAGTCGATGGTCGATGGGCAACCCTTTTTCCCATGCGGCGCAGCTTTTACGTGGGTTCACCAACATTCGCCACCTCTATCATTACAAAGTCTTACACTTTGCCCTTGCACACTCACAGCTTCACAGCGAAATTTCCATAGTTTTCCTCCCGAACGCTCGCTCCAGCAGCACTGCCGTCGAATGGACGCATTTGCTGGGTAGGGGGGAAGCATAAGTAACCCACGATGGGGCAATAAAAATAATACTTCCCCTTTAATGCTCTTTTATGTGATTGCTACCGCACCTAGCAGGGTCGCCGCTGTGTCGTCTGGTGACTATTGGAGTTAATGTGTCCCGTGGCCGGTTCACCCCTTTTAACCCGGGGCCGAACACTACGGTCGTGTGCGTGCGAACATAAATTCGTTTCGCCCCCGGGTTTCCGATACCGAAGACGAGTGCGCTGGCATAAAATTCCGTCATGCTTCGATGCAACAGCAGCGACCGGCGTCTTTTGTGTCAACCTACCGCGCGGGGTCTGATGCAAAACCCAACCTAATAGCATCATCATCATCATCGTCGTCGTCGTCGTCGTCGTCCTCTTCGCCGAGGGAGATTGTTTTTGTTTCTGCACACTTTTTCCCTGCTGCGTCCATAAAGCTCCACCACAAAGGATAAAGCGACGGCAAACCGATTCTATTGCGAGTGAAACAGATTTTCACTAATAATTGAATTAAACTTAATTAAATTCAAAACTTTCGACTTTCTCCCGGGTTTCACTCCCATTCTCTGTTGCGGTGTGGGGAGAACGGCACGAGCCAATGTTACTGCAATGATCTCTAATACTATTAAAGGCGACCACTAGCCGTTCCCGCTGGGGCTGGTTGCTCATTAGCTAGGATTTTCCTGTTTTCTTACCGGAAGCAACCATTTTTTGTTTTATTTTGTTTCGCACTTTGCTTGCGTGAAACGATATATATTTTTCCGTAACTTACTGTAGTGTTGGTTTAATAATTTCAAAAAATATTTTTTGAAATATGAGTTGTGAATATGTGAAATTTGTGGAAGTGTACATTCTGTCAAATAAGTGCCCGGAAATTCTTATTTTAAATGTTTCTTCTGAGAATATTTTTAAAAAAATGTTTAACCCAGGTTGGCACAACTGTCTGCCACTATTCTGTGAATTTTTATTGGTATTGGTGTCTTTTAGTTTGGTTACGGCGTCATTACGAACAAGTCAACCTTTCGTGTGCGTTGCGATTTTTACTATGGACAAAATTATCGAACAAAGAGTTTGTGTGAAATCTTGTGTTTCAAACGAAACTTCTTGTGTCAAAACGTTAGATTGGAATAAATTGTTCAAAAGGGGGGGAAGCGAAAAGAAATGAACGATTTGCCACGTTCAGGACGGCCTTCGACCTCTTCGCAAATCGAAAATCAAGGTGATGCTGACCGTTTCCTTAGATATTCGTGGTGTTGTTCATTCGAAATTCTTACTAAACTAGGCTTTTGAGAGTGAATGTTCCTCGCAAAAGACCAGATTTGTGGTGGAACAACAGTTGGGTTTTGTACCACGATCATGCATCAGCGCACAAGGCGATCATTGTGAACGAGTTTTCGAACAAAAAATTAACAAATTATACCGAACAATCACTGTACTGTCCAGATATGGCCCCGTGTGACTTTTTCCTGTTTCCAAAACTCAAATTACCACTTTGTGGAACCCGTTTTGAGAGTATTGAAGACATCACAACTAACTCGCAACGAGAAGTGAAGGCCATCTCGAAATATAACTTCAAAAAATGATTTGATGATTGGATTGTTCGTTGGAAGAAGTGTATTGCCTCAGAAGGGGCTTATTTTGAAGGGGATATAATAAAACTTGGATGATTGATAAGTTGTTTGTGTTTTATTTCAAATTTCCGGGTACTTATTTGACAGCATGTATGTTTATTTTGGATAGATTAGGTGTTTATAAATAAATTACATGAATGTATTGTTGATGAATTTATTGTCGTTTTGTACAGTCTGTTACGTGTTAGAGTAGCAATACGTGACGTACTTTTTGTAATAGTCCTAAGTCAGTTTCGATGGGGCCTCATGGTCCATCGAATTTAAAAGAATAAATAACATTGTAATATGTTATGCTTAGGTGTGAGCAATAGAGATATGATGATAAAGAACTTTGAGCGGAATGTAAGCAGGACAGTTGGGTCTGCTCGTTAGTGGTATTAAGCGCTTCTTAATCAACAGCCGATCTTTTCGAAAGGGGGGTCGAGCCATTGCGTTGGACAGGAATAAGATTTTTGACATATTTTTTATACATTTTGTCACATTTCTTAAGTTTGTCAAGCTCACTGGGACATTGATACGTTTGGTTTTCGATTTTTGCGACGCATTTGAAATGGCTCACATCGCAAAAAATGAATTTTCCAGCAACTTTAGGTATTTTTTTCTATACCTTGCAAGTGTTGAATCAGCAATTGCTATACATGGTTCGAAAGGTTATGTTTTCACCATTATGTCGATTTTTTTTACCAAAACATGCTACCAAAACAAGTTATGATGCATTTAAAAAGTTATCCAAAAATATGCCTACATTGTACAAGATCGTTTAAAAGTTCCTATATTTTTAAACGAATTTTAAATCGATTATTTGTATCGAAAAAAAATATTTTTCGTAAGTGGGCGTATAGTTATGTTACAAGGAGCAATTTTGACAGTGGTGAAAAAAATTGTAATTGTGCGTGGAAAAATGTGGAAAATTCGTCACAGACGTATTTTGTTATTATCTACAACTTAGTAGAACATCATTTTCATGTATCTCTTCAAGTTTTCGTTCTATTCTCGAAAAACAGGTGCGCGTATAGTTATGTCACGGACTGTACATAACGTAGCGTAAAAGTAGTCCCCAAACTTTGAACTACTCGGAAATCGCTTTTTCCAAAAACGTCTTGTCGTCATGTAGGAACGAATGTAATAGAGGCTTGAATGAAAAGACTGTTTACAGTTCTGTATATGTGTATATGCACAGCAAAAAAAAAAGACCAAGAATGTAAGACATTTTTAAAAGACATTTTTGAAAAGAACTCGCCAGCAATATTTCCACCGTACGAAACGGCAACACAATAAACAGCAGCTTTCAATTACTTACCCTCAAAAACGCCAATAGCCGCGCCACGTTCACGTACACGCCGACGGCGGCTACTTTCAACGGGTCGACGAAATTTACACCGTCTCACTTAGCGAAAACGGCTTCTCATCCGGTCGAAACCGTTAAGCTTATTGCCCGCCCGGTAATCGGGAGCATGTGTACCGAAAGCACATGCACTCATAAATTCGCTGCTTAGCAGAAAAATATACCATTTTCGCTTCATCTCAAGCTCTCGGCGCGAACGCAGCGACCGAACGTTCTCGGCCAGCGGCCGCCCCCGGATCGACTCACGGCTGCACAATAGTCGTAAATAATATGACCCGTGGAAAAATGGAGCCTGCCTCGCCCACGGCGATCGGGACGAGATGGTGAAATTTTTCACGCTCTTTATGTTGCGCGCTGTTGCGAGGAGGCGAACGGAAAGAATGTCCACATCTTCCTCAGCCGCTCAGTTTGACCTCTCGTGACTGCTTTTTCCAGTCACACTTTACTTTTTATCGCGGCTGCGAATGCGAGCACCCTCGCAGGCCGTTGGCAACTGTAAATTGAAATGTCCGACGGGCTTCGTTGCTTCCACGCGAGCTGGACACCTCCCCAGTGGGAGGCTTTCCGCAAGAAAAGCGTCTTTTGCCACGGTTTTCCTATTTCCTCCCGGTGTCATAATCGCGTGTCATTTCGCTGCGCCGGATTCCATTTCCGACTTTCATTCGACTCGAAGGCTAACCTCACCGATGGATATGGGGGGAGGGCGGACTTTCACCCCCTTTTTGGCGCCTTTCTTCTTCATACCGCAGCGCAAAGTGCAAACGGAAGCGTGTGAGGGCGTCACAACACAGAATGCAGCCGCGTAATGTTATTACAGCGAACGAAGTGAATTGTAAGCTGATTTCTGTCATCGTTGGTGTCTGATTTGAGGGGCCATTAGACGGTCGTCGGGACACGGGTTGGCACCGATTTGCTGTGACATTTCAATGCTTCCCTCGTGCGCTGTGGGTGGCTATTTAATGGTGAGCTTTTATTTGAATTACTGTACAGAGGGCGTCCGGCCGGTCGTTCAATGCGTTCTTTACATTTGAAGAGGGTATCGTTTGTTGCCATTAAGTGTTGGGGTTTCACTTGAAAATGAAGGTTTACTGCGGGAAGTAAAAATTCTCATCTTTACTTTTTGGCTAACACATGGCTCTACAAAGAAGTACCCGATTTTTTTTTTTAAATATCTAATCGGCGGTATTACTTTAACATTCTTAAATGCGCGCAACTTCACAACTTCACCTACACCGTTTCCTTCGAACCTTGAGTGAGTATGTAGCTATGATAGCTTATGCTATTTGATTATTGAACCACGTAGCAATAACAAGCTTCACAGCTTGATAACATTAAAAAACATTATTGGCGTCTATTGAATGTAATTTAGAACTTATATTAATTCCACATGTTTAAAAACGTTAAAAATTCAACTTTTATCATTTATTTTTGTGGTTAAACCTATTCCTAGTTGTAGTTTACACAGTTTTAAAATTCAATAGCATGAAACATTCAAATATTTTTTTCTTAGCTTGTTTTGTCTTGTAAACTGTGAACAACATAGTCTTTCCAGATTTCTTTTTATTCAATTTTTGATTGATGTTCGTTTCAAGATATTATATCGTTATATTCGTTATATTCGTTATATTGTAAAACTTATCTGTATTGTTGACGTAATACTAGTACTCTTAAGTTGGGAAGAAATTTCTTTTACAGTTTTTCTACAGTTTTTACAAAATTGTAAGTAATAATGTAATAATGTGAAAAATGACAACATTTAACAACTCATTTAGTAAAAAAACAATTAAACTCAAAATAAGGTTAACTTCATCTGACAACGGAAACTCAATCAATCATCAATCATTAATCAAACTTCTACCAACGGTAGGAAAATGAATAGATCCTGCTTTCACATAATGGTTGGGTTTTGATTTCAAGTTTGTCTCCGTATTGTTATATTATATCTATGTGTGAAGTAATGTCTACATATTGAATATTCTTCGTTTTGTGGCACAAATAGAGAACCATTTATATCGAAATGAAGAACCATCACGTTTTAATAACGTTTGCCATAAAAAACCTACTTTTAAAGAACCTATCTTTTGCCTATCTATCGAGCTACTTGATGAATAGACACATCAAAGAAAATGTTAATTCAACGTTTTCTACACCTTTCACTAATACAACGGGAGTTCCACAAGGCAGCATGCTTGGACCGATGCTGTTCTATATTTTTATCAACGAGCCAATGTAATATCCGGTTGCCAAAAATTACTTTATGCTGACGATCTAAAATTATTTCTACCTGTATCCGACCATGTTGCTGGTAATAGACTCCAAAACTGTTTGTCCAGCTTTAAATCGTGGTGTACTCTATTCTGTATGTGCGTTAACGTCGAAAAATGTGTTGTTATAAAGTTTTCGCTTCCGTATTTGTTTAGTTATACGATAGAAGACAGATTAGTTCCCCGAACTGATGTTGTACGTGTTTTAGTGTCCATTTAGATTGTAAGTTATCGTTCCAGACCCACTTCGAGCTAACAATTTCAAAAGCGCTCTTATTGTTAGGATTTATACTGCGTGTTGGAAAGGTGTTTAAGGACCCTTACAGCCTAAAATCATTCTACTGCGCTGAAGTGTGACCGACATTAAAATTCGCTAGCTTACTATAGACACCAACTCAGCAATATAGAATAGATAGAATAGAATCTGTACCGAGGAAGTTATCACGTGTTCTCTTTTATCATCTGCCATGGTCTCTTGAATCTACCTATCCTGATTACCGTACTAGGTGCCTTCTGTTCGGACTTGAATCTCTGCAGCATAGACGAATGACGGCTCAGTGTATACTCTTGCATAAGCTGATAAGCGATTCCATCGACGGCTCATCTATTCTAGATAACTTTTTGGCACCTAATAGGATTCTTAGACCGCGATCTGTACAGAGAAACGACTTTAGATCGACTGAACTCGGATCTAGTGATCCTATAACAAAAATGTCAATAACATATAGTTCGGTAAGCAGTATTGACGGCTTTAGTGTTAGTACACATTCTCTTAGGACCAAGCTACGAAGCAGTTTTTAATGACAGTTTTTCAGTGCTATTTATTTAATCGTTCGTTAAAGCTGTATTTTTTTTGCTCATACTCAAATTGTCAGGTTCAATGCTCGATAGGGCTCGGTTAGGATTAAAAAACTTGTGTTATGTAGACCGTTCGGGCCAGCCAGATAATGGTAATAAATTAATTTGTAGATTTCGTAAGACTTGTAAGTTATTAAAATAGCACCAAAATAGTTTGAATGAAATATGTATCGTGTGGTGTGTTAGATTCCAACCTAGAAGCCTATCATTTCAATGCCCATGAAAGATACACGTCAAGCAAACACAGATCATCACAATCATCCCATCCAAAATACACTCAGCACCCTTTCTATGTAGATGCCTCTGCAAGGCCTCCTTGAGCGTATATTGATAAAAGAAGGGTGATTTGTTTGGTCGTTTTTTTTTTCTTCTTCTCTCATTTCAAGCCGACGTCAACACAATTGTGACACAGTTTTTGTTCCTACAGCCGCTCCCATTCAAACACAGATCACGCAAGGCATGTTGATTCTTACTGCCCGACAACGATTCCAGAAGAAATCGAGCGCACCGAAACGATGTCCGAAGATATCCCGTTGCGCCATCAACCCCAACGCAAAACCCGGCGGACGATTTGACTTGGACCGCATTTTACGATACGGCCACATTCTTGGAGAGTTGCTTATTGTTTTCACCCCCGGTTCGACCTCCGGTACCGTTTCCATATGTGCAAATCGAGTCCATTCTCGATCTCGGTTGGTCCCGCATATCTGCATAAACACGTAATTTCGCACCAACGAACCCGCCTCGCTTCGCTTGTCGTGGTCGTGCGCTCGGGTAGGAGGGAATTGCTTTTCGCCACAGTTACCCACACCGACACGCTAAGCTCTGGAGCATCGGAATGCACATTCCGCTGCCACCGTGGGCCACCGGAACAATGTCCGATTTGGGCTGCGAGCGGCGGAGCGCCCGGAGACGCTTGATCAACTTGATAAATTTTGTGCCACCGGCACCGAATCAACCCTCGTTCGTAACTCATGGTCGAATAAAACGAGCTGGCAAGCTTGCCGCTTTTCATCGGTTCGATTTTTTCACTCCCGGTTCTGGTGTTCCATCCGGCGAGTGTCGAGTGACATTCCAACGGGCAGAGAGGAGACACCCGAGGGAGTTTGGTTAATGCCATCTTGAAAGCAATGTCATCTGTCAGTTGTCGAGGCGGCGGGGTTGTTGTTCCTCCGTGGTCCGAGGTCGAGAAATCAATGTTGCAAGTGGTAAGTTGATGCTGATTTCATTTCAGCTCAGCAGATATTTTCAAGAATGTTGTTCGCTTCCAGGGTGTTCATATTTAATTTTCTATTCAACGGGAAATGGGTAAGGGTAAAGTTGTTTGTATTTTCATACCATTTATTCACACTTGCTGCATTGTTAGAAATCCTCTCGACCGAACGAGGAGATAGTACTTGATGTATTGTTTTAAAAATATTAAGCGTAAAATAGTGTGGCAGCTTAAAAACAATTTACAAATTACATTTTAAAGTACGATAAATCGTTTCACATCATTATGGAATGCGTTTAATTGATTTGAGCGTGCTTTTACCTATTTATATAATCTTTGGTGTGCCTTAGATGCTTCTAAGGTCAATTAGTGCTTAAAATGTTTTGAAATATACGGATGTTTTATTAAAAAAAATCTGTTTAAGCCCGTTTACATTAAGCGAAACTCCAAGCGCGACTTCAAGCGCAACTGTCAAATTCGCATCGCTTCGCGTAGACACGACAATATGCAAGGTTGTTGCGCTTGAAATGATGCAGGCAGCATTAACTTGTTTTTGTTTACTTTCACCAAATGAATTAAAACAACGACTAAAATACAGTATCCTTGCTACAAACATCTATAATTGTATACAAACTAACTCACAATGTTTTTTATACGCGCAACTCGAAAACAACGTCAAGTTAGCATCGCTTCGTGTAGACACGACAATCTACAAGGTAGTTGCGCAGACTACTAATTCAAAATGCTTGTTTCTTTCGAGTTGCGCTTGAGTTGCGCTTGAGTAAACGCTTGATGTAAACGGGCTTTTAAGTTTCGCTTGAGCTGCGCCTTCCAAACCCTAAAACGATTTGAAGAGCCCGTCTACATGAAGCGCAACTCCCAGCGCAACTCCAAGTGCAACTCGAAAAAAAGTCAAATTCGCATCGCTTCGTGTAGACACGACAATTTGCAAGGGTAGTTGCGCTTGAGATGGAGCAAACTGTATTTTCTCATTGTTGTGCACTTTTATCGCTTAATTCACCAAATAAACACATGGCAATGATTAAAATACGATATCCTTGCTACAAACATTTATATTTGTAGACAAACTAACGCAAAAAGTTTGTTTCTTTCGAGCTGCGCCGGAGTTGCGCTTGAATTTCGCCTTCCAAACCCAAAAACGACTTGACAACTAAATCGACAACTCACAGCCTTCGCGCTTGCTGTCAGTTGCCGAGTTGCGCTTCATGTAGACGGGCTTGAAAACTATATCGACAACTGACAGCCTTCGCACATGCTGTCAGTTTCCGAGTTGCGATTTATGTAAACAGGCACAAGTGTTTGGTTGCAAAGTAGTTTTTTTTTCTAAAGAATACAAACTAAATTTCATAGCTGAAACTTACTTACTTACTTACTTATCAGACGCTACAACCGCTTCGCGGTCTTGGCCTGCTGCAATAAACTCCGGAACCGCTCACGGTCGCGCGCCGTCGTCAGCCAATCATTTATCCCGGCCGTTCTGGCGGAAGAATCAACGCCATCTATCCATCTCAGTCTGGGCCTACTACGCCTCCTCTGTCCATGTGGACGGCCTAAAAGGACTTTACGGGCTGGGTCGTCCGGTGTCATTCTACTGACGTGATTGGACGTGGGAGCCTGGCGGGTCTCATGCGCTGCACAATAGTGAGGTCATCGTACAGTTCATAGAGCTCGTCATTATAGCGGCTCCTCCATTGTCCTTCCACACATACCGGGCCAACAATCCTCCTGAGCATCTTCCTCTCGAACGCGGCTAAGAGGGCATCGTCAGATTTTGACAGTGTCCATGTCTCAGAGGCGTATGTGAGTACTGGGACTACAAACGTTTTATCCCAGTCCCAGCTTCGTCCGTCGCGACAGGTTCGCTGGGTGGAAAAGTTTCTTCAGGCTGTAGTATGACCGGTCGGCTGCCAGCATCCGTGCTCGTATTCCAACATCTATGTCATTATCGGAGCTGACTTTTGACCCAAGATTGGTGAAGTTTTGGACGACTTCAAAGGTGCGATCACCCATCTGTACATCACCCCCACGTAGGCACATTTATCTATATTTCATCACAAACCACGAGGAATTGTTTCTCTTTCTTCTACTACGCATTGCTATGTAATTATCAAAAGGATAATGGTTGAAAACGACAGGTGGCCCGACAGTATAGGCGATAGGCAATCCTTAACGCAAGGGTCATAGCACCAATTAGCGATTTGAAGAAGATTGAAAATAGGTAATGATTAACATCCAAGAGCTATGACGAAATTCTTTTCTGAATTTTAATTTCTTTCTGCGAACTAATAAGGCGATAATTTACTACAACATTATTAAAAGTCTAATTGAAATATAAAACTGAAATTTGAGTGATTTTTTTATGTACACACTAATGTGTCAAATTGTCAATAACCATCATAGTTTATTAGTAATCGAGCCATTGAAAGACTACTTGTAACCATATTAACGAACGACATCGCGTTCAACCATTCTTAGTACGGCATAAAGAAGGCAAAAGAGACAAAAAAAACTTTCATAATGCGTTCCCCACCAAGTGCATAAAAGCACGATAAACCACGCCAAAGGATGCTACTCCGCACGGTATGTGTAAAGGCGGTTCATTGAAGGCTCGTTAGCATTCGCTTTCCCGCCTCCGGCAAGTGCCGTTTTTGGCAAGATATCATGTTTTTTCCTCAATTACACATTTCATTACCTCCCAATTATGGGGAGAAAAAGAAGGAGCAAAATGAAACATAATTTATGTCTAGACGAGCCACTTGCAACGCGAAGCACGACAAGCTTCGAGCGGGCCGACCAGTAGTTTGGAGCGAGGCTCATGATGAGCAATGTTCTCCGTCAAAAACATACGTCAGTTCGGGTAAAGATGAGCATTATTAGCGTGTAATGCTTCTTTAGGAAGATCATTCTTGATTGAATCGACTTTCTATAACTACAGGCGCAATGGTAATCTATTCATTAAGATACAATTTCGATACGGTATGGCTTTTTAAAACGAAAAATATCTCTACTTAAAGCGTACTACGGTGCTTTGTGCCGCATTACGAAAACAAAAGCACATCCCTACTCCGTGAAACTGCACATGTTTCATTTATCTGAACAAACAGGAATCTGCTGACTGTCAGTATCCCGAGCCGGCTCGTACCGTCGACAATGTTCGAGAAAATTTATGATTCGCACATATGTTGCCAAGTGTCATATCTGCCCACCCTCCCGTACCGGCCGCTCTGCCCAGGTCCTGAATATTGCTTTTCTGTTGCCGTCCTCCGTGTGCGGCCGTGCTTTGTTCTGCAGTGCAGCCGTGCAGCGACGACTCTGTAGCCCAATAAACTAAATAAACTTGACCGCTAAACGGTAGGAGCCTGTTGTGTTTTTGGTTTAAGCTTCGGCCGTTTTTTTTTTTATTCCGGCGCTCGATGCACCGCACGGAACCACACTCAGCTGCTCTTTAAAAAGCCATTCGAGGGTAGTGTGCCTAGGGAACACAAAATCGATAGCAAAATGAAAAGAATGAAGCTAGCAACTGTATTAAATGTTTGCCATGGATGTTGGTTGAAAGATGAAAATTACATGCTTCGGAAGAGGTAGAAACATCAAAATGGGATATAAATGTTAGATACTGAAATGGCATGGAGCAAAGCTACGGTAAAGACAGCCTCAGATAGCTTTTGGGTGAGCAATTTTTATGTAGAAATTATTCGGACGATGTTCCTGTAAAAAAGTCAAATATATTGTCGTAAACGAATTTATAAGAAAATGAGTGCCCAACCGCACGTTCTTACACACGACAGGTTGTCAGTTCAAATCTCAACTGGTCCGTCCTTCCAAAAGTAGGATTGAATATCCAGGCTACGGGTAATAAATAAGTCAAAGAAGTACTTGAATGAATTACTAAACGGTCTGTCAACAAAGATCTAAGCGCTTAGATCATGTTGGCGGTATGATCAGTAAAGCTTACGCCAGTTAAGCTTAGCAGTGCTACAAATTTAAAACAACAGCTGGCGCTACGATCGGATCGCTATCACCAACAGAGGGAGCTACAAACTTATCTTCGCGCCTGCAGATGGACACGGTCATTCGGAGGATAGAGAACCCATCTCTCTCTCTCTCTCTCTCTCTTTCTCTCTATCTCTATCTCTCTCTTTCTTTCGGTACACTACAGTACAGTAAAGACAGTTGCAGGACGCAACACGATCAGTTCATCAATGAGCTTGAGGCTTGCAGCTAGGTTATCAGTTTAGAACATTCTCATACCACCTAACAGTGAAGAAACCTAAAAGGTCATCCGTCGAATCATGAACAACAAGGCACTAAGGGAATCACAGCCGAACTGATCAAGAATGGAGGTGCGATTAACGAACAATACTCATCAAATAGTTGCTGGGGAATAGGATTGCGAATAGATGCATTGTGATTGAGGTTTCGGTATCATCTATCCCATATACAAGATGGGAGATAGGTTGGACTGCAGGGGTGCTACGGTTTTGAATACCGCCTACAATATTCTCTGCCTCATACTACAAGACCGTTTTGACCCATACGCAGAAGAGGTAAGTTAGAACGACGCACAACCGCTAGAACAACATAGGCGGATCCCACAAGCCTTCGACGACAGAGTAGCGTGTGAGGCGTCTCATATTGATCGCCGGACGGTTTCCATGCTGAAGCAGTCACCAGAAGTCTCATATTGATCGCTGGACGGTGCCCATCCTGAATCAGTCGCCAGAAGTCTCATATTCACCGACAGACAGTTCCCACAATAAAGCGTTCGGTCAATAGCTATATATACAGGGGGACGATCATTCGATCAATGGTAAGAGTGAAGATCAGTTCAAAAAGATGAATTCAAAAAGTTGAGTTCGTGACGATTTGTTCATAAAGCTCAGTTCAGAAGCCAGTGCAGAAATTCGAGTTCCGAAAGACGAGTTCTTGTGCAGTGCTAGAGTACAATTAGTTAGGAAGTAAGAAATAAACGATTCGTTTTATGATCAAACGGTCATAGAAAGTCTTAACTCATAGTTGGTAACTATCATAGAGAATTTCGAAAAGATCCAGATCCTTTACAAGATGTCGCCTTATCATCGACTTCAAGGCTGCATACGAGAGTCCAAACTAATCGGGCTTGTCAGAATGACCATGATCAACGATGGATGGAAAACTCTCAAGGCTCTTTGCTACTTCCAAGGGCCTGCGCCCCCTTTGGGCTTGCCTGTCTTCTCTTCAACCATGCGCTAGAAGGGTCCATCCAGCTTCAGGGACCATCTTCAAAGAGTCAAACCAGATCTTGGCATACGCTGATGACGAAGTAGTTTGCTGCTCTCCTATGTGGCTCATCTTTCGTGTAAGCATGCAGAGAGGATAAGAAAAAACAAACGTTAAAATAAGTGCTGTATTAACGAGAGTATTGTATGTTGAAGAAAATAATACAATTTTCAGTTTTGTTAACAACGTTTTTGGAAGCATAATTTCATAACAAAAACTATTTTGAACTCATCGACGTTAAAGTTAGCTCAATTTATGGTTCAAGACTTGTGTATTATTAAAAAGATTGATTCTTTGTGAAGTTTCAACAAGTCTCTGCGATCGTTCTGCGATTTTGTTTGAGATCAATTATACACAAACTATTAAGAATTTTTCTACCAAAGAACATCTATCTCGTAAATAAATAAACCCAATTTTATAAAGTTAACGCGCCCTTGAGCCACTTCTGACTGAAATGAACACGCAAACGCACAAACAATGACCCAACGACAGCACGGCAGCCCGTTTTTCTCGCAGCCATTTTCACATCGTTATTATTTATCGCCACCGTTCAGCGTTGTTGCCCAACAATCATGGCGTATTAATTACGATCACCATGCTTCGGGACCATAATTATACCTCGCGTTTTTATCACCTGAGTCCAAAACGGACTCCGGTGCTTCCACTGTCTCTATCTACCCGGCTCACCGGGCTAGATCCGTGCGACGATACAACGCTGCGAACCCCGTTGCTTTAGCAAACTTTCTTTCTAAATAAATCTAAAAAGACTGCCAAAGCCGCTGGAGCCACCAGCCCGAACCAGCCGAACAGCAGCCCACGGAAGCAAGTTTGGCAATAAATTAGCTTGATTATGATGATGAGTGCAAATTTATTATAGCAACTGAACGTTAGCCTTCCATTTGCTTATTGCCGCTGTTTGTTCAGCAGTTCCAGTGCTTTCGGCGGAAGGTTGGTTGGCAAACGTGACATTAAATTCTCTCTGCACACGCGTGACAAATCGATGAATGAGTCCGGAAGCAGTATTAGCGCGAAAGTGAAAGGGGTTGTTGTAGAAGGGGGAGAAAAAAACGTGGATTTCACCGTTACCGTGGTTCCGCTTCGCGACATAGTGATTGAATGTGTTTGCGTTTAATTTTCTTGAGCAAAGCATACTGTGTTGTTGCTTCTAATTTGGGCTTCGAAAGTGGTAGCATCCCTGCGATAAATCAACACAAGCAAATGAGATGTCACTCGGGTTTAATTTGCTTTAAAAATATTGAGCATCAAACAAATGGTCTTTGAAAAATTCATCTGCAATGATTTGCCTTCTCTCTGGTTCAAAATTACAAAACAAAAAACTGTTGTGCTCATCTCACCATACTAGCTTTTAACTGTTAATCAGCGTTCCGTTTCTCGGCAAACACTTCTTAAGAGCACCGCAATAAAGATTACAGTTTTGTGCGCCAGAAAAATAAAATCCATCCCATATGTTTCGGTTTGGAATTGTTCTTACCTCAACCGAAGCTACATTCTCATCTTTTCCACCGTATCAACCGTTTGTCCTAGCGCCTCGGTACCCTTGCGCATAGCTCGATATAAGTTCGAGCTGCCTTTTGAGTGTTGTGCGAGCGAAACTGCAACATCCAGCACGACAAAAAGGCAATATATTTCAAGATTATCCTGCTCTTCAAACAGAGCCAGTCAAATCTCGCCCCCGCTGATACCTTTCCCTCAGGGAAGGAAAACACAGGGTTAGATTTAGGCTAAGAAAAGCCGGTAGAGCCGGTTTTAAAACCAGCTCCCGTTCACTTGCCCCGTGCTGCTGCGTTGTTGGTGTTTTCCGAGCGTTTTGTTTGCCGGTTTATGTACGGCTCCGAAACGGGGTTTCTGCCTTCAGTTGTCAGTCTGGCTGGGCATATCACAGCCGGCAGTCGGCTGCCGAAGCAAACACACCTTCCCGGGGGCAGAAATCGTAAACTGACGTGCCAGGCAAACGTTTGTGTTTGCTGTACCAACGCGCACGAGAAGCAGACTTTCGGCTACATCGCTCAAAGCTACGCTACATTCCGTCAGTGGCGAAAAAAGGGGGCCCCAGAAGGTGAGCGACAATAAACTGCTTAGAATGAGCGAGAGGACGAACAATGAGCTAAGGTGTTTATTTTATTTGCTCAAGTCGTTATTACGTGCGCACCAATTGTGTGGTGTGAGATATGCTACTGAGCACAGTGTTCTCGTAGCCAGCTTCGTCTGTTATGTTGATTATTTTTCTGTTATTTTGAACAGAGTATTTTTTTAATCCCTACCAGAGTCGTTACCTCTTAATTTACTTTGTATTTTATATAGGATTTGATCAGTCATTATTCCTTAAATGATTACAGCTCTTGAAGCTCTTCCGGCTACTTGCATCAATGCTAAATAAGTTATTTAATAAACTAATTGAATTACTCAACAAATATCACTCAATAACACATCACGATTGAAATAACTATGCTTTTTTATAACATTGTTACAAATTTTCTTTATTCTCTGTATTTTACAATCTAAAAATCTATTTTAACTAAGAAACTATCAATAACCGCTTCATTAATGACCAATTCTATATAATTTATGAAATATTTCATTAAACGAACATTTCTTTGTTCGTCCCACGTCACTCCCCGTTTTCCAATCTCTTTCCTTATGGTTTCATTAAATATGTCCCATTTTGGTTTTACATTACTACAGCTCAGGAATTTCTGTTTTATAGTTTCGCATTGGTTACATTTTTTACATTTACCGGTGTTGCTCATGTTCATTTGCATTAGTTTTTGATAAGTTTTAATTTTGCCGTGAATTAAGTACAAATATACATTTGTTTGTGTTACTGTTAAGTTCTTGTTTGATACACACACGCTACCAATTTATGTTTGTTTTTTGTACTTTTTGAAAAGGGTTCTATGTTTTAAGCTGTTAAGCTGTAGCTGTTTAAGTTGTAGCTATTGGTGTAGTTATAAGCTGTTTAAGCTGTAGTTATAAATTCCTTTGCATGATGGGGCTTCACTCAAACCTCTTGGCAAATAAGCAGTTTCTAACACTATTGATCTAAGACATGGAAAATGTGTTGGTATTTGCGTTATGTTGGGAGGATTGTCTATTGTGTCTAGGACTGAGATAGCGATTTATTAGAAGTGCTTTGCTCTTCAAATCGGGCATCTGTGGGGATAGCCCACCGTTAATGGCATCTAAAGCTAAGTTTTGCGCGGGTAATCTTTATTTTCCTCTGTCCCATACAAAACGAGTCATTTCCGATTTTACTTTACTGATTTGTGAGTTCTGCTAATAAGGCTGCTATGTACCATAATTTCGGTAGTATAAACGTATTACAAATTTTTACTTTTTGCACCGTGTTAATATGTCTTTTTTTGACGAACCACCTTCATCCCAGTTCTTTTGGCCATCAATTTCATATAATTGATAAACGCTACTCCTAAAACCTTCATACTCTAATTGATGTATTTTACCATGATATCTTCTTTTTGTTTTGGTTAGCAGTATACCCAATGCTAATGTGCAATAAAAAAAACAAAAATTGATGAAAATGTATGTATTTCGACAAATTAATAAAATATATCGAAGCAAATACAATTAAAAAAGTTTAGCAATAGGCAAATTACACTCTTCATAAACAACCTTATACTTGCCTTAATTCAAGATAAACAAAGAAAAACACAATTGAGTTGAATAGTGTCATTATGATCATGATTTTAATCCAAATACAGGCAACTCATAACTCGTTCCGGATATCTTAAGTCAGGACGTTGGATGTTGTTGAACAAATGTTAGACTGCAAACAGGTCTTTTTTAACTTATATTTTCGTATTGTAAAAATTGTAACGAACGTGCCTGATCGCGTTTGTATTAACCATCGTCATGGCTGCGACATTTTGCTTGCTAAACTGATAAACCCTTGTACCTGTCTGTATTGTAGCGTACATACATGATTCTTGGAATAGTATTATGAATTAAGATGCACTGTGTCAATACAATTCTACATTCAAAGATTCAAATCCTAGTACAAAACTCCTAGTTCTGTAAAAAGGTCAACTGACATGTCAAAACCATTGGAAATGATAGATCAAAATTTTAGATAATTTTCGTTGAATAGATTTTCTTTCTGTTCTGTTTTGTTAACCTAAGATAACCTATACCAGAAAACTATACTTTCTTTCTTGCACCTATCCCTTTCATTCAATATTCTGCATTAGAGATCATTTGAAGATTTCAACACGCCAGATACAGCTCCCTACAAAATAACTAAAGCAAAACGCACGTCAATAAGGTATGAATCTCCCAAACAACTTTTAATTTTATTGCTTATCGTTGCAGATAGTGACACTCGTAAACAAACCTATTGCTTAAAGGTTGTTCAACAGAAATCTCTCCCTCGTAATAATAACCCATCAACCCAAAAACCATTCAGCAACAACACCTCATAGTTTAATTACTTCATCAAGAGCCGCATCAGTGCATCGGATGTCGTTAAACATTGTTTTAAAGTTATTTCACACAGCCGAACAACCACTCGCCACGTCGACGTGCTTCGACGAAAAGCGCTAGTACGAACGACCCGTGCAACGGCCCATACCAACCCCAAAGAAGGTTTATTTAATAACACAAATGATCAATTTTCCTAGGTTAGTTATTCTCCCCCCGAAACAACCGACCTGATGCTCGTACATAACCATGCAACGACGCGGCCAGCCGGGAGGAGGGGGACTAAAAAACTTTGTCCTCGTCCTCTGTCTCGCTCACTCCTTCGCACGCATTGTCATACTGTTTTTATCTGTGTGGTAATATTGGCTCCCGGAGGGCAGTTGGGTAAAATTGTTTGATGTTATGGATTTTATCACTGGCGAAAATTATTCCGCTCGAACTTTCCAAAAACTCCTCCCGCCCGTAGATCGACGATATGCGAGGCGACGACCGACAAAATGGCCCCGGATAGAATTAAATTTAATTAAAGCATTCCAGCTTGGTGGAGTGAAGACACGGGCACACATACCCGACGCTCGGGCGGTGGACGCTACTCATAGGCAGCTATAATTTCATTAGTTATGTTATATCGTTGGCCACCGATGATGTCGCTGCAAATTGCTACACACTCCGTGCAAAGCCTGTTTGCTGTTTTCGGTAAAGGGATACAAATTGAGAACAGCGAGCATCGGCGAGCGAAGGAGGTCCTAATAGTGTGCTGCAATAATAGGAACGGTGCCGGGATGGCTCGGAACTGAGTGCTATTCCAGGGACAGCATAATAAATCAAGAAATTTGAGAAAATTAAGATATGGGTCACTGACTGACGAATTTTCCTGCATGAATCCTGCAACACAGCATAGCAGAATTCAATAAAGTTTTGAGTTCTCATTTTCCATTTCCCAATTTTAAATTTTTTTAAGAAATATACTTTACAGTATAGTATTGTGCTCAATTTTGAAGAAGATATTGGAATTGCTATTGAAGCTTATGGATAAAAAATACATACTCTACCAATTTATCTGAACAATCGTGAATGTTTTATTCTTAATGTTACCTTATCTGCAAAAATAAATTTATAATACGCGCGCGTTATCGGAATTTAACTCGGTAGGTGATCTGTTCGACCACAATATCACCATTAATTGTTTCCGTACCCGTCTCTTGTCGTCCTTATCCTAAAGTGCGTTATATTTTCCCACTCTCCCGCTTCTGTCATTATCCTTTGTTTATCCTTATCCTTAGTGTTTCGTTCCTAGATCTAATATTATTTTTTAAATTACTGTAACTTGTAACGACATGTATAGCCTTTGTAAAGCCCTAGAGGCAAACGATTGGAAATAATAATAATAATAATAATAATAATAATAATAATAATAATAATAATAATAATATAAAACAGTTTTTCGAACTTTCATTCCTTTTTTAACTGAACACGACGACACAAATTTTCTCTTGAATCAATTTTACCTTCTGATATAAAAATAATCATGAGTTTATTTATAAGTCTACCTTTTCCTTTACTTTAAAGTTAAAAAATAAACACGTCATGTTTTTATTAGAAAATGTTTGCGCCACAATAAAAAATATTGTGTAATAGAGAAAAATAAAAAAGAGAGCTAAAAATAGAAAGAGAGAAAAAGATAAAGAAAGATAACGATAAAATAAAATAAAATAAAATTAAAGATAATAATAGTAAAAATTGATCATCAAGAAGATAACAATAAAGCTTACAAAAACATAACAAATATTAATAACGTAATACAAGATCGAAATTACATAAAACTGTTATTATATTTGGAATTATTTCAAATTGAATTAGTGAACGTTAAGATAATTTAAAACTTTAAAACCTGTTTCCTCAAAGAAACCCTCCTCGATTGCTCTTCCAAGAGAGGAAGCAGACTAAATTAGATGATTTATCTTCAAAATACGGCTCCCAGCACAAGTTCCCAGAAGCTCAGCACTTTAAAGCGTAACTTACACCGTGCCGGGCGAAACGAACCGGCTCTGTGTTGTGTTTCGATTTTGCTCCAAGTTTAATGAGTTGTGTATTTGCGTAAGCTAAAGCATAATTCGTTTTTACGCTCGGTAGCACAGGCGAAGCTCGGGTGTTGCCAGCCAGCATTCCAAGTCATGCAGACCGCGTACTGACTGCGTTGCTGATGTTTTTTTTTTTTTGTTTCTTCGAAACCCATCGCACCCACCGACTCGTCGGCGGTCTTTGTCTACGAGGATAAGCACGGAAATGGCAAACGGTGGCCATTACGCCTCGGTTGAGCGCTTTTTATGATGGACCAGAAAACCGGAAGAATGCCAGAAGAAATCGATGCCCGTCGTCGGTGAGAACAGTGCGCAGGGTAATGACATTTTGAGGGCGTCTTCTGTGCCGTGTAGTTCGCCCGCTCCGTCGTGGGATGTAAGCATTCAGCAGCATGCTTCCGCGTGCATGTTCTAAACACGTCTCGCAGCGTATTAACCTGCGTCTGTTGTTTAATGTATTGAGTTGAAATTAATTGCAAAACGCGCCCCAGCCCCGAGGGACACATGCATCACGCGCTGCTCATGTACAAATCATGCCTAATCTTACCCGGCAGCGGCGTGCCCGGGCAAATGAACCATATCGTAACGTATTTAGCAGGTTGAAAGTTAAATTGAAACATAAATACCCGGCCCGGCCCGTAAAGCGATTAGCAAATTCATCCCGGCGTCGGTGCGAGCGCAATTTGCGCCGATTGCCTTCACTCGTGCACGAGTCAGATGAAATCGATCGAATGTTTTCACGGCAGCATTAAATTCTTCTAATCTCGGCACAATGCAGTTTGCATACGATTCCAGCCATTCACCCATGGAAGCAAAATGCGCCACATGTGTTCGGTCGGGAGCTACCCGACGGTTGCTTATTTCACATCGATTTGATCAATTCAAACAGCAGGAAGATCATAGTTTTGCTTTGTACCGAAGTGAGCGTGCGAAATCTCTAATTGCACCATCCTGTTAGGGTACGATCGGGAGAAACGCATCACGCATTTGATTGTGCACAGTGTTTGAATTTTGGCTAGTTTATCTCCCAAGAAGTGGGGAAGTGTTTTACTTGAACCATAAAGTTTTCCGTCAAACATCGTGAGTGTGGTGAGGGCGAGATGCAAACACATCGCAAACTATTACTTCTCGTGTTCTCGTGTGCTGGTTGCGTGTGTGAAAGTTTTGCATCGATTTTGTCGCGGTTTTCTTTTGTTCATTTCAATTGTCTGATGTGGTTGTGCTGCGATGGGTTTAAGCGTGTAGCTCTGTCCATATTCTTGTTTTGTTGAACTCTAGCGCTCTGCTAGCATCCCAGTGCAGAAGAATGCTTTGAAACTTTTTGGCGAACATGACCACCGATTTTCGGGATGTTTGATTCGGAGTGGTGAATTTCCCATGCAGTTTCGGTAGAGTGGTTTATCGTGTAGTTGAGTAGTATCGTAAAGTTTCCTGGTGAACTATTTAACTTTATCGCTTTCACTAAAGCATTTTCGATCCAGTTGAAAACATTGAAACATTTCATTAAAACAGTTAAGATATGCCTAGCATTTAATATTCAATTATCAATAAATTCAATAATCAAAATGCACTTCAATTCAGCCATAACTATTTTGACCTGGATTCAAGTAATGAAACAATACGAAACGAATAAACAAAACTCATGAGATGTTGATTTGAATAATATTGAAATTCAACATAACGACCTGTTTTCGCAATAAAAACATGTATAAATGGAAAAAAAAATTATAACCTAAAGGACTATGAACTGAATATTATGCAAGCTTTATTCAAGCTTCTTCTACAAGCAACGTTTCACATCAGCCTAACAATAAAGTTGTTGAAACTAACAACTCTTAAAACTTTTTTAAGGTTTACAGATGTAACTTAAAAAAGAGAACTTCAACAAAAATATGTAATTAGATAATTTAGAGATATTCTTAATATCAGAAGTATCATTGCCATTAATGCAATTTCAAACATTCGGTAATGTTTATAATAAAACCTTCCTAAGTATATCTAAGTATATCATATAAAAATATGATGTTAATTTAAAGATAATAATCAACCGAGAGAATCCATAATAAGCAATCAACCGAGATAATAATCAATCAACTTAAACAACAATTCATAAGAAATACATAATCATTAATTCATCAACAATTAACAATTAGTCAGTAATACTTAAATCTCAAACTCAAATCTGCAAACTTGAAAATACAAAAGAACCCTTACCATAAGAACAAAATTATCTTATACCAAATTTCATATTTTCCATTTTTCCTTCACAAACAGTATCAAACGTAACTTGTATGATATAACCATAGCTTCAGCTTAGAATAGCAACGCTTAAAGCGTTATTTTACGTAACATTAGATCAGTCTCTCTTTCAAATCGAGCTATCCAACCCAGAAGCCAGCCGTTCCCAGTGAAATCTGACGAAAATCTTTCAAATATTTCATCCCGTGAGTACTCTCGAAAGTATTTGCGCTTTAATCGTCCGAACCCAACCGTCCGACCGGAGCGTCCGACGTCTCAATCGGCTACTTGGGCGTGAATCAGTTTCGCACCAAGGCCTTCGCAGCCACATTCCGAGGCGCGTTCTTGAGCGTTAAAAGTGTAGCCCACACCGGCAGCACCGGCAGAGCAGCGACGGCCAATAGGCAACCCAGCACGAACGGCAAGAAAAATCCGCTATAAGAGCACGTGCGCTCAGATTCCGAAATAATACCCCACTTGCATCTTAATCCTTACGATGCGATGGGAAAACTCGCCGCGAAAACCGGGACTACTACTTTGCAGTGGCAAGGATGAAACTTTGAGAACGCAGGAAGCGAAACGGAAGCCGCCGGGAGGGTGGATAAAAAATATGGATGAATTATTTCCATTACACTTCTTCGTGCAGGCTCCTTGGCCACTTGGATACAATGGAGTCATCGCAATGGAAGATCCGGTGGAATCGATGTCGGGCAAGTTTCCTTCCAGCCGCGTTTGCCTCATCGTGCTACCGATGTCTCTGCGGGATGGATGTAGAATTGGCTTTAATGGCCGTGTGGCGAACGGTTTCGGGGGAAAAGTTGGGTCGTTTCAATTTTTAAAGTGTCTCCTTTCAAATGATTGCAATTTAAAATATTAATCATCCTGTGGGTAAACGGTAGTTGGAGATACCGTAATAGTTTGTGGTGATTGCTTTTTTTGGAAGTTGACATCAATTGTACAACAGTGTATTATTTTTGATGATATTAGTTTCCATGTTTTTTAGTTTGCTCGTTTTTGCTTCAATCTTGAAATGAACCCTTGGCAACAATTTTCATTTGTTTTAACGATAATTCTTAAGCTGTAACACATTCGGGCACTCCAAGTTTAGTTCAATTAAAGAATCAACAATATATTTTATTAGTTAAAGGTTGGCCCATATAGCTCTTAATAATCTCATAAAGCTTAAAACACAACAAACTTTAAAAAAAACTATGCCTTAACAACTAACATAATTATAATAGCGCCAGATATAAGGAGATAAAAAATACGTACAATTTACTTACATGCTAAAAGTCGAAAAGATAGGCTTCATAACATGTGAAATAGGAGAAAAGGGAAAAATAAATAATAAAAAATAAACAAAAAGACACACACAGGTCGGTTATGATACAAAACAGACAAGGAATGTGGAGTCATAAGCTGGAAGACAAACGCCGGGAACGAAAGGAAGCAAGAGAATAATTGAAATCAAAAGAAGGAGAGAAGGAATTAAAATTCAAAAACATACTTGTGAAAATTATGGAATATGCAATAGCTCAGTTAAGGATGCGAAAAGGTAAGTTTTTGTTAATCTGAGATACATATGTAACTCAGTTTATTGCACTAGAAACGAGAAGATGCATTCACTGATGGTGGCTGATGGTGAAGATCATTTTGTCGTTCCCTATCACTCAAATCAATCCAATACTCTTTGTCCTTCCCATGTGCTCTCTGCTGACCTTGGTCGCATTCGTATATCGTCTTTGTTTGAACACCAACACGACGACAGTACGTTATTAGAATATAAGTTAGAGTGAAATATTTTGCACTCGATAAACCTTGATATCTTGGGATCATCTACTAGCCGCTGCTGAGAATCAAATGATGTCTTGAAAATGTGTCAATACTTTTTTATCAATTGCGCATTAAGAGCACTACAACAGTCCTACCAACTCCTGAGTTGACGATGATAAAGTTTTGCACGCGACCGTTCACAATATCTCGGAAACAACGCTACCAGCAAAACGCTGTAGAGAAGAGTTCATTTATCAGATTTCAATACCAGTTAGGGAACATAATAGTTTGGTTGCATAGCCGATGCCTACGGTAATTGAATAGATGTAAAATGTAATGCATCCCATGAGAGACATACACAATGCCACCACTTTCTCAAGCAGCCAATTACCAATAACACTCAGCAGGAGAATAGAGAGTAAAACTCGGCCTAGAAATTATTTGCAGCACTGGCCATGCACATAAAACTGACGTGATCAGGCTAAGGAATAGAGCATTAGCGTCGAAAGAATTGGATGCGTTCCCATTCTCTCAGAAGAAAGCTCATATGGAGGAGGCTCGATGCAGAAGAAACCCCATAGCATGCGGACAACCAAATTATGATAACTGCTTCTTCTCCGTTTCTACTCAATGCCGGGCCACTTCACTCCGAATCAAGCAACTTCATTCCATGTTCCATTTCCCAATTGGTTTTCGGTCCCAATCAGTACGCCTGGCTCCATGGCTGATCATATTCGGTTGCCAGAACCGATAGAATACGACTAAATCATGCCATAATGCTAGACTTGGCCCGCCCCACTCACATTGGATCCACCGCTCGGCTGGCTCGTAATGGAGCACAACACACGTCGTAGAGTATAATTAAATTTGTTTCCCATCAACTTGTTGCTGCTTTCGTTCGCTTTCGCTCACTCCCGAGGTAGATATCTGCAGGGGATATCTGCGCCGGACGAAACGATGCACACAATTGAAGCAGTACGAGCGGAGTCACTTTTGTGGAAACGTATCCAGCTGCATCCAGTTCGGTACCCCAATTACAAGCATTGCCCGTCCGGCGAACGTTAATTGAGTCGAATTCAATCTGCTATTTGACTGCGTGTAATATTCGAGTGTGAATACGGAATAGCCACCGGGTGTTCCGCCCGGTGCAGGGTATTGTTTTTTCGACTAATTGAGCAAACAATCCGTAGCATTATTTCGGTTCGGTAATTGTTCCTGGCAGCTGTCGGGCGCACTAGAAAGACATAAAAGGGGTTTAGAAATCAATTACACGGGTGAAGGGTGTACAGGAATTGTTTTAAAGTGATTGGAAAATTAGACTCGTTTGATCGATTAGTGTGAAATTTTGAGTGAAGCCTTCTAACTTGATTGGCCCATTCACTTATGATATTGTTTTAAACATTCGATTCACTTGGGCTTCGTAAAAACTTTATATTTTCAACCAGACGACCACCATAACCGACAGCAGAGACGCTGGCAACTTAACGGACGGCGCGTTCGCTTGAAGAATGCACCGTCCCTTAAAGTGTTCCCAGTAGAAACTTCCACCCAGCTGTATGGTTGTTGCCCGTGACAATTTATTGCCCCAAGAAGGACTGCATGTCCAAGATATATGTGGCACTTGGATGCCATTGCTCGCCACGGGTACGCTCCCCAGCAACGACTGTGGTTAAATGACTGCTTTAAAGTGTGCGCAATCTTCCGCCGGTTGTCTTTGGAACACACATTCATGGTTGGTTGAAAAAAAAACTGTCACAATCACTGCTTCGTCTAGCTTCGAGAGGGGCAAGAACACCGTGGCAATAGATTGCGTTGGTTTTTTTCCGTCCGGAAGCAGCCATTTCCGGTGATTTAATGAAGAATGATAAAACGATAGTCACTAATAATGGATGAGTTGCACAAGAGGTTGGTTTGCTTTCTCTCAGCAGGAAAGGATTACGCCATTTAATCTCGTACTCGTTATGTTTGATCGTGCAGGAAGAGTTAGGGTTCTCGTTGTGTTTGTTTTATGAAACATACGTAGACGTAGAAGATTTTGATGGTGATATCTTTAATAGCAATAGGTATCATTTTGTTATTCAACTCATCAGTAACATAGTGTTGGTCTTTCCAAACTTCAACACGAGATCTTATCCTCTTCTCCAAGTAAAGCCTCAATTTATAAACACACAATTCCTAACTGCTTTAATGTCAGGTTGCATTACCAACACACCAGGCCTATGTTCCAGATGGCTAAATCCGGTAATATGTTTGGAATGATCAGGCTTCTTCGTATTTGCAGCATTTCTCATACATTCTCGAACAGATCTCAGAGTTACTTGATATCTTTTCCAACAATCTTGAAATCTTTCCACCCATTCGTGGAAAGGCACAGCTTCCCTACTCTGTTTAGTGTGTCAGATTGAATACTTTCAATGACGTAATTGTATTGTTTTGCTCGAGGTCGATCCTTAAACTACACATAAAAGCCTTTTCAAATGAGGGCGGAACGGTTTCAAGATTGGATGAAACGAATTCATAGTTACCCTGGGAACTGTTCAAGAATGGATAACAAATACTGTAAATCGGAAATCGATATAATATTGATTGCTTGAATCGAGTCCATTGCAGTAAGTAAGTAAGTAAGTAAGTAAGTAAGTAAGTAAGTAAGTAAGTAAGT
>KB672957.1:1061711-1082256 GCA_000349145.1 Anopheles dirus
AAGTAAGTAAGTAAGTAAGTGAGTAAGTAAGTAAGTAAGTAAGTAAGTAAGTAAGTAAGTAAGTAAGTAAGTAAGAAAGTAGGGGTAATAAGGGTAATAGGGGTAACATTGAATGAGTCTGAAAGGGAAAAACTTCTCGAGTGTTTATATCACATTCCAACGCTTCAACCATCAATTTGGAAACACTGGGATTTTTTCAACACACTCTCGCTTCAAGGATCCTCATCAGGCATACCCGCACCCATTTTTTCACTGTTTGGAGTCTTCATTAGAATAATTGAATTTTGAAGTGCATTTACCATCCATCCTGCCATCCACGTGGGAGAAGCAAAAAAGCGCAAACGCTCCTCCAATTGAGTTAAATGAGCTCCAGCTGTAGTGAAAGCCAAGGGGGCCAATCCTTTTCGCTGCTTCTCGCCACGGACGTCCGGCGTCGGTATACCACCGGGGGGGGGGGGGGGGGTTGAGAAAAAAAGGCAACCTTCCACCCAGCAGGATTACTCACGGCGCGTCATGACCCGCGTGCACGGTGTGAAATAAATTTACCATAACTAAACCAATTTCCAGCGACGGGCGAAGGCACAAGTTGCCGGAGCTGAGTCACGCTTTGGTGACTTTGTTTCTTCATGCGGTCTGAGCGGTCTTCCCACCGACGCCAGTTAAGTCAAACAAATAAAACCCCGCCTAACTCGAACCGGCTACTGGCATCGGTCGTGTGTCTATTTCTTTCGCTCGTGTTTCTGCCTTGCGCCGAGATTTAGCTGTTTCGAGGTTAGGAGCTGCTTAGGAGATGTGTGCTCCAGCGGCACGGAGACCGAGACTCAGCCGACCGCATGGACACACAAGGACAGGACGGTTATGCGGTTTACACTGAGCCCGTGAATTACACTCCCGCTTCGCACACGGGTTGAGCCTGAGCCGGGTTGCATAATCGAAAGTTTTCTCGCCACCCGAAAGTCTGCGTCGGTCTGACGAGCGGACGGGCGTCCACAAGCCGCAGAAGCTTAACTATAATGTTAGTTGTTATCCGTGATCTTTACGGGTGATGCATGGGTTACCGAACCGAAGGACGCAAAAAAACAGACAAATGTCCCCACTAAAACAGAGGCAACGCGGTGTTAAGGTTTCGGGCAGGGAGTAGTCACTTTGGTGTTCTCTTAAAACTGCTATTGAGTAGGTAGATTTGCGCTAGCTAAGAATTTTGCTGTACGTCGTTTGGGGAATGAACGTTAAGACTTTGTCCGTTTAAGAAAAGTAATAATTGTGTCGTATTGCTATTTGTTAATGATTTATGTTAGGATGTATTAGTTTCGTAATCTATTTAAACGTCATGTAAGTTTCTCAATAGATGATTTATAATATCAAATCCATACCAGCAAACCATTCCCACCATTCAACGTTGAGACAATATAGAAAATTGTCTTCCTATCTGGAAAATGTAACCAGATAACAGCGGCTGAAGATACAATAACACTATTCAAGAAGCTCTTCATGGATTGAGCATTCTTCATTATACTCTGTTCATCATATGATCTTGCTCTTTGGAATACTTGACAAAAAAGAATGCTTTCCAAGCCTTTGAAATTCGAAGCTGGTTTTATAATAATGTTTAAAGGTTTGCCCTGATTCATCCATTAATCTCTCGCTATTACCCAACCCAAAGCATGGAATTAAATGTTCCACTAACTGAAAGCTTAACCGTCAACTTTACGTTCCGTGTGCGAGATACGACACGATTGGCGCGCGAAATATGCATGCTCACTCGCTCCGGGCAACTCGCCCAACTTCAAGTGCATACTTCGAGAGTCTGTTTTGTCACTCAAACTGTCGGAGGTTCGGATGGTTCACATTTCGCGAAATTCCAAACGGCAGCGGACCACCCAGGATTGTCAGCCACAGTCCGCGGCGTAGCGACTGCGAAGAGCGGAAAATGTCTTCAAAGAATGCTTTACACAAAATGCTTCGCCATAGGGGAAGCGGATGCTTTTTATCCGCGATGCTCAAGGACTGAAGTTTACACGTTTGGAGAGTGTGCGTCCTGTGCTTTTGGGAGAAAGCAGGCTCCTGCACTTAACAAGCACTGGCTCTAAGAGGTGTATAATAAGCGTTTCTGTTGTAGACAGATGGAGATATTTAACAGATATGAATCATTGCTTTAACTGGATGTGGGAACAAACCATGATACAATTAGAAAAAAATGTTTTCAAACATTTCCTTTCGACCGGTTTTGACAGGTGGATTGAGGCGACGTAGAAAGTTCCCCGCTCCGATCGAAGCATCCAAATCGGATTACGAAGCAAAGTATCTATTAATCTTGCCTCATCCTTAAGGTGCTGCGTTCCATCACGGCGATCGGTGACATCCCAACCGGCGGAGGCAACCACCGTTTTAGAAGAATTACCCCGTGGCATTTTTCTTGTACCTTTCTTCCGTGCTTGTTTCTTTCGTTTACAAGATTAGGCAGATGATGACGCCCAGCAGTTTGTCAAAAGGTTCGCCCCGCCTCGCCCGAACCGGGTCGGAGGGCTGCGTGCGAAAAGTCAACAAGTGCGCCGGCCCCGCGAGGGGTGGAAACAAAATATGTAAACATCGTAGATCACAAACAAAGAAGAAAAATCACTTCCTTGGTGAAAAGTTAAAAGCATGAATAATAATCGCCCAGCTGGATGTCTTGACGGTAGAGCGCCATCGCAGGGAAAATTGATGGGAGGATACGTTCGGACGGGGAGATATTTCAATGGGGCAAATTTCAAAACCGACTGCGGAACCCCTAAAGAAATGATGATGGCAACAAAAAAAAAAGCTTAAGGGTAGATTCTAGCTTCTGAAGAAAACAAACACGGTGGGACGTAATTCCCTTTAATTGATCTATGTTTTACATGTTTCAGAGCTGCGTCAACCGAACACTGCTGCAGAAAAGAAAAGAAACAGGCCGGAACAATCATGATGAAGTGAGCGTTTGTCCCATGCAATCAAAACTCCTCCGTAAGAGAGAATGATTAAATTGATTTGTTTCGTTTCGTTTCACACGATCCTGCGTTGCGCCGGGGAAAGATTTGTTTTCTTAATCGCTTGAAATTGAAAATCATCTGACAGTCGATTGATGGAGCGATGGATTTGAAGGATGACAAGTGATTTATTGGGCACAGCGGCCCAAATGAAGGCCGGTTGGATTGATTTTCATTGCGCAGCACATTACGGAGCGCAAAGTGATCCAACCACAGATTGATTGAAGATATCGAGGGCTTACGATGTGACGAAATTGAGTTTGGGTATAATTCGATTCGAAGTATTTCGTTTAGTTGTGAGCACAATGACTGAAACACATTATACGGCAAAAAATAAAGTTACATGCTTGCTTATAAACTCTAAATCTAAAATCTAAAATCTAATATCTAAAATCTTAACTAAAAATCTTTTCGCCTTATTCTTTGGACGCACGCTGACAAAACGTGATGAAAAATGTGGAAATTTCAAATGTTTGAAATTTTAAATATTTCAAAAAAGATTATTTCAGCGAGAGCGATTAGCTCCGAACCCCTTGGGTTTTCTAAGCTTTTATATACGTTTTGGTACAATATTGACCTCGAATCTATCGCAGATATAGACAGATTTGCATGTGTATGTATGACAAATTGTATACTGTACTTTTATGCTATAAAAATGGCAATGTGCTATGTTATAAACTCCTTCTCAATCATCAAATCGTTAAATTTCAACTGAGATTTAGAACAAATACACAATATTAAGGATGCAATGGAGGTTTAATGATTAATTTGACACCGAATTCCTCGATCTAATGCGTTTTTCTTTTATTACAATATAAATAGCATGTAGAAAATAAGCGAAGGAACTAGAAATGAGGTCAAAAGTCAGACAAGTCATTTCCTTAAAACAAGAATGTCTGTCAGATCATTTGGGCAATGACAATACAGCAAAACTATCTGACGTCATACCGTTTATAAGAAAAATGCAGAACATTCGAACATCGACTAATTCTAGCTCAAATCCAATTGTCATTGTTATATCGATACACATTGTGATAGTATTTCGGTGCACAATATGTGGGAGATCTTATTATACCCATTTCTAAATTTAACAGATCTCTGAGTTTATAGTTCTATATTATTCGTTGTGTCTTTCAATACTTATAAATACGGATTTTCTGAAAATTTGTTATTAGATCATTATTGGTTTTAATTTGATTCGTTTTACAATATTTTTTATACAACAAGGTTTTTACACACTAATTTTCTTGTCCAGGACCCAACGCAGAAATTCGTGGAAATCTGTGTGCAAATTGGAAAGTTTTTCGTTTTTTGTTTTCTTCTTGTTCTCCTTCTTTTGTTCTTTTTATCGTATTAACTTTCGCGATCATGCCTGTCACTGTCTTACGAATTACTACTCGTTTTTAGAAACCTCTCGAAGTTTTACGACTTTCTATACTTAGTTATAAACCGGATAGTAGATCCTTCCTAGCTGGAGACAGTCCAACAATTGAATCTGATTTCGGTCCAGAGGAGATGAGCTAGAGGACTACGGCTGATTTCACTAATCTATCAGAACGCGTATTTGTTCTTCCATTTCTACGCAAAATGATGAAAATTCATCTCGTTTTAATATAACACAACTCTTCGAGCACACATATTAAACTAAATCGAAGCAAAACGCTTGCTTTCTGCACCCGCAACGCTTGAAACTACACTATCTGAAAACAATGAGATGGAAGTGGAGCATCCACTACTCTATCGCGAAACTGTATCCACCGAAAAGTGTGTCGAAATGCGTACGATCATGGTTTTGCGCATGCACTTACACAAATTCGCTTCCTCGCACGAAATCCCACCTGATCCCTTTAAGGCACTCGTCCTTCGTCCGTTCCCGGAACGGAAGAACCTGTGCTCGAAAACTGCGCTCGAATACCCCTTCCAAGGAGGGGGTGGGTTTCGCTTTTTTCCTGTTGCTTTCATCCTTTATCCTCTCGTGTCGACGTGCCATTTCACTTCCAACTATGGAGCACCGTTCGTTTCACTTGTTGGAAGCATACGTCTCACCCTTATGGCCCGGTCGGCTCCCGCACACACTCCACTATCCACTGCAATGGCCGTGGCGCGCACACGGCAAGGGAATAGTATATCATCCTCCGAAATGTTTTACCATTCGCGTCACATACTTTTCACATGGATGGCTCGTGAAAATCCTGATAATAACCGACGGTGGATTAAATAGAGCGTGTCACGGGTAACAGCGTGGCCCAGAAAGGACGGACCGCGCGGAAGGAACTGGTGTTTGTCTGTTGATCACCAAATATGTTTCCTACTTCGGGAGAGAAGCATGTACCGGGGAAGTGTGCGGTGTGACTACGAGGCGAAGAAGAATGAGAAATCGTTTAGGGAGGCAGCGCACTCTCATTGAATATATTGAAAGACAAAGTGCAGTCATGGGGATATAAACAGGATTCCTATCCGTCGGTGAAGCGTGTGTGATTGAACGGGAGCGTGAAAATGGAATTTGAAGAATCGTTTTGAATCAAGGAAGACGCAATAGATACGCGATAGATCTTCATTTAATTCATCCAATAGTGTAAGAAAATGTTGCACTTAAAATAACATCGAGATAAAGTCAAGGTTTAAAAAAAAGAGTTTAAATTATACTACAGTCAATTTCTGTTTATGTATTATTATGTATTTGTTGGAGCTGAAATGGGACAAATGAAATAATAACTGAAATCCCATCCGCTGAATCAATTGTAGTATTTTTTATCCTTCCTAAATCCCAAAATCATTCAAAAAACCACACATTAACCATGTGAAATCGGTAAGAAAAGTATAATAGAATAGTATAGACGTAAAGTAAACTTCCACGTAAACAAGTATTGCAATCGCGTTCTATAGTCCTTTATCTATGTAAGAAGGCTGAAGAACACTGTGCAATCAGAACTAAACTTAAGAAAACAATATATGGTGAACCTAATGATAAGTTTTTCCTAAGAGGTTCATTTTAATCACTTAATTTGAGGCAATTCGCTACCTAATGTGAATGGATAGTTCAGAAGTTGAGATTTTATGATTTAAAACTTCTTCTTCGAAAGCTTTACAAACACATCTCTGTAGCTTTGAGGATTTGTTCTTTGGTTGTGAATGTGTCGAATACAATTGAAGAAACGATCTGTTTTATCTTAATGTATCTGTATGTTGTCTTCATTTTAAACAGTATGTTGTGATAACGAATGCATAAAAAACGACTTTTTTTCAAACGGATAGTAAAAATAAATGGTCAAAGATACTTAATCAAACCAAATTACATTTGTTTCTATATTATGTTTATTATTGTACAAAAATATGTCCTCTCCGTTCCGGGCCACCTGGCGGCACTTGGCCGGGACTTTGGCCATAGGTATCGGAAAAAAATGTTGGCATTATATTCAGTTCCCCGGTCGCCATTTTCATCAATTCATCCCCGGTTTTGGCCACGAAATTATTTGAATATATTCTCCTCGTCAAATGTGTCCAAAAAACCTCGATCGGACAGAGCTGAGGCACGTTAGGAGGGTTAGCATGGTTGAGCGCCATCGGAATACCCAAATGTTCCATTTCTTCCAGCGCTTGCTTCGAGGAGTGGGACGAAGCTAGATGTGGCCAAAACACCAATCGTGATATTTTTTTATTAAGTAATGAACTTCTGGGAGGCACTCCGTACTATAAATCACTCCGGTCAATGTCAGCCACGATGAAAACAAGAGGGACATGACATCTCATTTTCGCTGATTTTGAGTCGCAGGAACACCTTCCTCGAGTGGTCAGTACTTATTATGGTCAATACCAGGTTTCCTTTCGATGGACTTTACCTCATCCAGAAGTGCCTGAATCTTTTAAAAAATGCCCAATAGGTTCCGGCCATTACGAAGTGTGTCACAATGGCACGAACTTTGTTAAGCACGGATTGAGCAGGCGGTTCGAACAAATAAAAAAATGGAGTTCCTTCACTATTTTGACCATAGCTAATGTAAATGAAGCGATAGAGGCGCCAAATTTTGACAGTATGTTGTCAACAAGTATACATTGACCACTGAATGAATGACCGACCACTGGGTGGTAGGGTAATCTAATGAAAAATCGAAACATTTTGTCGCTTTTTAATGGATACGTTATTGTGTCTTTTTGGTTTTCTCAACTCACTATATCAATTATTTGGTTGGCATTAAACAAAGATTTAGAAGAATTGCTTTAAGTTCATCATTTAAGCAAGGATGGGACATTCCATCTCGCTGTCGGTTGTTAAGCCGAAGATGCCTGGAGGAACAACAGATGTCCTTATTGAACCAAACGTGGTAATAGAAACCGGAAACTAACTGCCAGGTTAGTGTGTGGATACTTTTCTGTAACCGGACCATTAGGAGTACATCGAGATTGAGTTGAGTGGAAAATGCATTAGTACATTTATGATATTTTTAAATTATTATTCGACAAAGCAGGTGAGCCGAAAATATCATCACTCTCGTGGGCATTTATAAAGTTAGGTAGTGCTTCTTCGACATCAGCTGAAAATTTTGATCGATAAGAATTATGAGATTAAATTATCTCATAAAAGAATAAAATAGACTATCTAACACAAAACTCTTTCACATTCTTTCTGTGTTGAGCAATAGAGAAGGACTGAACAGAACTCCACATAAAAAATCATCGTTATTTAATCCAAACGACACTACGACGCACTCACCCACCTTCAGGCGGCGAAGCTCCGAGCGTGTTATTCAATATTCTTCACTCGATTTGCGATTAACATGCATCTCTGCACAATCCTCTTCCGGCGCAGGGTGAATTGCATTATACCAAACAAGGTACAGTGCTGAGGTTGCGTCGGAGACAAAAAAAAAAGATCGAAACGAAAAAAAAAGAATAAGCCACAATACATGCACCGAAGCATTTCGACATGCGGTAAAGTATGTGAAACTTTTCACGCTCACTTTCTCTATCCGCCGTACCCATCACATTTCTCTCTCTCTCTCTCGCACACGCTGTGCACCATTTCAGTCACCGCAGTCGGAATGGCAAAATTGCAGATGATAAATGGCACTGGAAGACATCTCTACGGTCGGTGTACGTTCGCTTCCTTCCCGACGAATCTAATCTTCCTTCCTGTGTGTTTGTGCATGCTTCGATCGAGAGTTATTTCCGGATATCCGGGCCCCGAAGAGTGATTCCTGATACGGGCTTTCAAGGGTGGACGGGATCCGTATTGCGTTTTTTCGCGGACAGTTCCGGAAACCGTGGGCGACAGAGAGAGAGAGAGAGAGAGAGAGAGCGGTGTGGATCAAAATGCAATTTTTGCATTTTTAGATGACACGACAAATGGAGTGAAAAATCACGACTTCTGGCTTGAACCGCAAAAGGGGTGATAGGGGATTCAGATTCTTTTCATCATTTGTTTGATTGTGTAAATGTGAGTTTGATTTAGGTTAACATGATTAATGCATTTTGTGAGAAAGAAACGATGAATTTGCTAAGAGATCTTCAACGAAGAAATACCTACTAGAGCTTTTTAAAACCAATAAATCGTCAAACTTATTCATCACATTGATCGTAAAATCGAAATTAATTCTCCTGCAAACGTTAAGCGCCACCAATTGCTACGCAATTAAGTGTCACTTCTCATCCGCGACGGTGCACTCGCACAATGAAAGCTTCCCGCTGCAGAAACGATATTGCCAATCGTCATAATGACTACCACCCCTTTTTTTGGCAGCGGAGCTGCACAATGAATAATTCATTCCACCATTCGACGAAAAACATGCACGACTTCCCACCACCGTCCGCTAAAGACCGGAGATGGAAAAAGCACCCTTAAAGATCCATTACTTACGGTGACTAACAATTTAACTTTTCGCCATTCTTATCCCGCCGCAACCTTACCGAGCCAGAGGCACCTTGCGCCGTTGAGCCCGATTCGTAAATAATCACTATCACACTTTCGGCACGCAGGACCGGGTGGGTTGGAAACTTTTCACTTTACTGCTGGGTGGCAACCCGCGCGAGGCCACGGCCAGATAAGACGCTGCTTTATGATGAGTCATGCCTTTTGTTCCTGGGATAGCCGGCTTCGTTCTTCTCCCGGCTCAACCCGCCCCCCCTTTACGGGGTAGTGACCGAAAATGCAACGTTTTCGATTTAATTTGACTCAAGTGGCATAAATTAGCTTCCACCTCCTTGCGTTCGGCTTAAGGCGTGCGAAACTCTCACGACGGTGGCGTCGTCGGCTTCGTTCTACCTTCCCGAAGGGGGGGCCCTTTTTGCAGCGCCCAGTGGTTCTATGGGACATAAGCGAAGAAGAACAAGAAAAAAATAAATGGGCTGCCAGTCTTAGCCAATTTGCTCCGATTTTCATGCCATTTATTTAAAGTGTTTCTGGATGGGAATGGGAAACGCATGGCATACGGCAATCCGGGAAGCGGACAGTGTGACCATGGAATTTATCCGGCCCAACTGCACCGGGTTCAAATGAATAGATGAAATTGTAATTCGGATTTAATACTGGAGCCATACCATTTATCTTGCTCGTATTGTTGCAACGGAATAACAAGCGGGGACGATTTCTTTACTCATTAGTCAAGGTAGTTGGATAGCAAACAAGGGTTGGGAGATGTTGGATAGCACGAGGAAATCAGGTTTGAATATAAAACATAAAACTTAATATGCCAAAGAGCAAGGCCAGCTCACTGAATGACTGATATACTAGAGAAGTCTAAAACTAATAATTTATCATATTATATCGAGTCGAGTTCTACTTAATTTCAGTTAATTGCATACTTTCCCTACAATGCTAACAGTTGATAAATATCAACGATGAATTTAAGCGTGACAGTTTGGCTTCCATCTGTTCACGTCAGAGGGCGCGGATAGCTTTTAAGTGGGCAGCGATCGGCACGAGGATTGCCGAGGATCCTCGGACGAGGAAATTGATAGTGATCGGGGGTAAAGCGTAGCTTGCTATCAAAAACGGGACAGAAAGAAAGAAAGATAGACGCGAAACAAAGTCCTGTTGCTTGTAGCAAAACTACCGCTATGTTAAAAATTTTCAGTAAAGTAGAGTTATCGTAGAGTTATTTCTGAAAATGTTTTAATTTACCAATTTTTATTTTGTATAAAACAGCAAACAACAACACTTCCAGGTGCTGGAAAATGTCCTTTTCCATGTGTTGTTTGATGTGTATTTACATATATATTTCTATAAAACTGACATAGTCTTATTGACCCTTGATTCAAGTTGTTTGTATTTTGTTATCACGGATTTTCGAATATAACCTTTTTCTCCTTTCAATACTATAATGAGACAATTTTGACTAAATTAAACAATGTACAGTAACTATTATGTATTTGATATTAGTTTAGTCATTTTTCTTGAAACACTGTCGTACGCCTTACTTCATCCTTGAGAGCAACTTCCTAGGAGATCGATGTTAGAAAAAAAGTAAATAATACTATTAGTACTTATTGGTCTTTATGCACTGTCCCCAAGTGTCTGTATTCGTAGCAATTATTTGCATCACTTAAATAAAATGTACTCGTCAAAAGTCATATTTTCATAACAAACAAATTCTACAAAACAGAAGAACTTTTGTAGATTGTGACGAAGTCGTTAACATTACATTTCAATCTTTTATACTACTGCTTCTGAAATGTCTGAATGTTATTCAGACTGAAATGTCCTGTTCGGATTACAAAGTGGGACGTGCTTAAAATGTCTCCCAAACTCATGAGATATGCGGATGATATTTTCAACTGCTCCACAAAACTTTAATTTATGTAGGATTAATCGCCCCATTTTAGTTCATCCAACTCTATTTGGATCAACCAACACCAACACCCCGAAGCACGTCCCATGCACGTACGATCACCGTAAACATTTGCACCATGTTCTATCATTAAATTTTATTTTAGGACACTTTTCAACCATTACCCGTCCGATCCGGGGTTGGTGAGTGCCTGTGTGCAAGGTAGGAGGATAAGAAAAACCAAACGCTAGTCACTACACCACACCATCGAGGCGACTGCCGTTAAAAAAAAAAAACGCCTGAAAGTTGCTGAATACACAATGCAAAATTATTTATGTATTCTCCCGAAACCATCTGCTGCTGGGTGTCAATCGTTTGTGAAAAATGGAAACGCTTTACAATAAAAGCTTTCAACCACTTGTGTCACGCTCGGGAGGCACAGAACGACTAAACCGAGCGCCGGGCATAAACAATAAGGTGTAAGCGGAGCGTAGAGCAGAAAACAAAACAACAGCCCTCGCCACGACAAACGGGTAACTAACAGTGAGCTTGAAAAATGTGGCAAAATGTGCACAACACAAACTCCTCGGGACAACAACACCAAGCAGCATAGTTAAGCGTGCTGAAAAGTGCCACTACAGAGCGTTGTGTTGCTTTCGAAGCAGCAAAATGCAAGTTACGTTTACATGCAGCACGGGGAAGGCTGTGTTTTAGAGCAACGTAGCCCCGACGGAGCGAAAGCCGACGCGCTGATGTGGCCATTGACGGGGTGCTTTTTTCGCAATGACAATGTCAAAAAACGGGAAGAAACAGTGTGGAAGAGAGAGAAAGAGAGAGAGAGAGAGAGAGAGAGAGAGAAAGAGAGAGAGAGAGCGAGTGATGAAACGGTAGTGCTCACATTTCACGTCTGCGGAATAATAATAACTTCGTGCGATGATTTGCATTCCGAAGTATAGGCAGCCGGCGTATTTTATGCCCGACGCAGCGAGCAAGTGCATCGCAATGGAGCATGTTTAGCGGCAGAGATTCTAGAAAGGCGCCAGAAGTTATGATTGGGTTTTCATCGTGGTAAATTCGAGGGGAAACGCGAGGATAAAAAGGCACCCAAGATGGTATAGAATGAACTGAGAAATTATATTTAAACCGTGTGGAATTGCATCAATAAGAACATTTTTAAATTTGTACAATGACGGTTTACATTGATTAACACCTTAGAATTTTTTATGACGTGTTGATTGTTGCTATTTAAGGTGAGTTTCAAAGTTTTGAAGAGACGTTCGAAAAGCATTCCCTACATGCCTTTTCCGCTTTCCGCCGCTAATAATGAGCGGTTATGATCGGAGCTTTGAGTACTCGATCATCACAGAAGATGGGAGAAGGTGTCTGTAAGAATTAAACTATAGGAATGAAGAATTGAACTATACATAAACCTTCAACTGGGCCTAAAAGTATAACAGTAAGACAAATCTTCTCAACTGGGCATTAAAGTATAAGAATGAATTGAATAATAACGAAGAAAGAAAGGAAGCAGAAGCAAATTGGAAATCAAGCGTGTAGCACTTGGATTCTAAAGAAGCTCTGCTTCATAACCATTCACGGACATTCGTAGTGTTTGAATGTCAACATAAAGAATCTCTAGAACTGAGAATTAAACCTTACGTTCATCCAAGGAACAATTAACGTTTGGTGAGATTTGTAGACATGCTTGGGAAAAGAAACGATGCTTGAAAAGAGAGAGAGATAGATAGAGAGAGCGAGAGAGAGAGAGAAAGAGAGGCTATGAAACGTAAAAAACATCAACAAAGCCGAATCATTCTCCGTCATGACAACGCCACGCTCCATAGGAGCCATGCAGGCATAGGACGTCAATGGCGTGTTCCAAAAGATCGATTGGAAAATCTGGAATCATCCGTTACATCGTCTATATTGCAATTCCTATCTAATACCAAGTGTTTACTAACATATCTACAGATAAGTTAATGCGAGATGTAGGAAACATCATGAATAACAAATAACTACTAGCTACTTTTAACTACTTCCTTAGTACTGATATTTTTGCTCACAATATAAGTAATAATTATAACAAACACTGCTCTCTCACTCTCTCTCTCTCTCTCTCTCTCTCTCACTTTCTCTCCCCATCTATCTCTTTCTCTCAGTCACCGACCAGTAATAGTGGTATAAATTAGTCTAGTAAAACATCATAGTGCAAACTTTGGCAAATCTATCATAATGCCATTGAAGGTCAGCTAATTATCGTACCATATTTGCTAAAATTTTGATAATTTAAACACAATTTTTTTTTTTTATAAAGGAATTAATCAACTAGTAGCTATACACTACATTGCTTATTGTAATGCTTTATGTACTCAATACTTGTGTCGAGTGCTTCGATGGTAGTTCCCACTCAATGAAGTCATTAAATCTACTAGCAGAGTAATCCCGTGAAACTTCGCCTATTAATATGTCCTCTATAAATACACAACAAAACCACACCCCGTTGGAACCACACCATCGCTCAGCAACCGCAAGCCCTCCCGAATACTACAATCGGCGTGATTGTTTCACTCTTATCAGCGCCAGAACACATTCCCCGATGCGATACATGTCTCCCAAGCGCCAGCGGAGGATTCTGTAACTAATATCATATCTCATGTCACACGGCTTGCTCTCGACACCCTAGCAGCGACGTCCTTACAGAGCCAGCCTCTTGCGCCAAGAAGCCACCGTCGACGACGGATGAAAAGTTGTCCACGAGGACATTAATTAGAACGCCCATAGGGGAAAGCCCGCTCACAACAAGCGCCGCAGATAATGCAATTTGCATCTGTTTGTGATGTGCGAAAACTTCACTCGGAACCTCGTCGCCGGATGCAGCAGGCGGCCTCCTAGGAAGTTTCGCTCTAAAAAAGCGGCACAACAGCAATGTCCCCGGATTTCGACAAAAGCTCCCCCGCACAAAAGGGGGGTGGGGGGCGTTGATTTGAAGGCGCACTACACAAGACATGACCCAGCCGGTGGAGATTGTGCATGGAAAAGAAACTGCACGGCGCGGCAATGCAACTGCTGTTTCGAAACGCACTGCTAATTATGTGACGGGTGTCAATGAAATTAGCCTCCTTATTGTTGCGCATGCACGGCGGAGTTGTGCACGCGATGCACCATGAATGCATTCGTCTAGTTTGATAATGACTTTATCCATTATTCGAATTAGTGCTGCGACTGTGTGCCAAGTGAGCAATGTGTTCCGTTTCGCTGCGAACCATCGGGTCTATGTTTCTGAAACATCTAATGCGATAATAATACCGAATTGCACCTAGCATTAATTATCTGCACGTAAACCGGCCGCTTCCCACTTCCCACTTCCCGGTTTAAGCGAAAGTTAAAAATAGAAATAAGCCCAATAATTCGAACAAGAGCATTCGACAAAATGAATAATTAGCCGGGCTTGTGCAAAAAAATCATACCTCTCATTGGAAATAAGTACACTTCTATGCAAACGACAATGGGTATTATGCTTGGTGCTTATCATCGAGTTTGCTATTAATAAGCTAATTATCGATGTAATGAATTTGAAAAAAAAACAATGATTTTATCTGAGGCACGTTGTGCTAGGCAATAGCTGTATTTTGTGATGCACATCTTTTGTGATTTCATTGTATTGAAGTATCGGTTAGCCATTGTTTGAGCGCAGGATGGTCAGGTGCTGGAAAATAAACAGTAAATACGAAATAAAAACCTTTCAGCACAATACATCCCACATCAGGACATCCCACAATGAAAATTCTAAACTCTATGTGTGGAGCAGAAGTTTTCTCGTCACAACAACTGTTTGATATTGAATATACTTTTTGGCGCCAACTAGGTCTGCGACATGCATGTCATATAAAATGAGGAGTAGTAGGAAGCTCTATCTTGGTCTAGAAGTTAGAATCATGAATTTAGAATTATCTAGAAGTCCCAAGAACATCGAACACGATTCAAGGGAAAGCGGTTACACATTTGAAAGGGCTAGACCGGTATAGGGGTATGGAAATATAAAGAAAGTGACGTTATCTATCACCCGCGGAGCATGCCGATTGGAAATCAGTACCCTAAGAAATTCAAGTCTGGTTGAGTGAAGTGGAAAATTTCAGTTACATGGTTTATTTGGAGACGAATTGTATTCACATCCCGAAAAAACCTCAGCTGTAGAATCCCTCAAAGGTCCCTAAAGGTAGCCAATAAGGGACACTCTTCAGTGCTCTCAGGCCCATTCGAAACCCTGTACAATTTTTTACTCCATCTCACCTTCCCCCCAGTCTTGGTCTGTTGGCGTGCCCATCGGCCAAGTTTGGATTTCCTTCCTCGCTTCCTTCCCTATCAAACGTGACCCGGAGCAGACCGTACTCTACAACAACCATTAAAGATTCGCAGATGGTTTTAAGGATACAGATATCAAAGCCATTCTTTGTGCCTATGGATCATGGATTTGGTTCCTATATCTTGGATTTGATATAGGGGAAATAGACTTTATTAAGTTCATCATTAAGTTCATCATCATTATCATCACTATTAAGTTCTACTTTTTATCTTTTTATCTCCAGCATTTTGTTAGTTCATTTGATGATGATCCCACTTCATACGTCTGCATAGGATTTATAATGAAGAAGCTAACGTTAAGATGATTTATTGTTATTATTAAGATCCAACACGATGACGATGATTGTCTTAACCAATTGAACAATAGTTCAGACGAGTTCACTTTACGCGCGCGTGTTTCAACCATATACAGACTGTTCCTTTTTTTAAACGTTTATTTCCTTCTATTTTATGTACTAAAATAAAATAGAAACAAGTTAATTATGTAAATATAATGGTCTAATATAACTATTCAAGATCGCACGCAAAAAGAATCATCATCATCATCAAACATGTTGGTGAACGAAGAAGTGATAAAAACTCTTGTGCACATACATGTACCACGAAACAATCCATAATTAGTTATTAATTAGGCTAGTTAGTTTGTATTGTAAGTTTACCACTGAAGTTGGAGCTGAAGTTGGCCCTATTTGTGTTGAAAGACCATGAAGGAGCCGCCTTTTATGTATTTTTTATAGTTATAGAACAGATTTAAACTTGAAAGAGCCGGAAGAGGCACCATAAGGACCAATATAGCCTTTTTAAGTGTATTTTACACAAAATTTCCATTTGAAAAGCCCACTCCGTACATTTGATCAGTAGTGTTAACGTACACTTTGAAAATAATGTAAAGAAAACGGTGACACCTTATCATAACGTTGAAATTAATGTTTTCAACTAGTACGCACTTCTGCAAGGGATGATTTATAGAGTGGAAAATGGTTCATATCAATCATTACCAATTATGAACGCATCAGTGTTACAGGTGGGCCTAAAGATTTTGTAAACATAAAAAATAAAATAAAATATTAATGGAAAGATGAAAAACGATCAATTATAAAAAAGAATGGAAGCAATTTCGAAGAAAATACAATCGACCTCCGACTCCGACACTCGCAATGATTCCTGCCTTTGCTACGAGAAATTGATCGAGAAATACTTCACATTGTCTCGAAGCTTTTTAACTGTTGCGATAAAAAATCGCCCATCAAGCGCATCCTACCTGTGTGGCACTTGATTTATTTCACATCTCGCCTTCCTCTGCCAGGGATAGGACTCGGCCGAACCCACAGTTCGGGCGAACTCTCCGCCTCCGGTGGGATAATTCCCGGAAAGATTTAGTCTCGTTAAGGCAGATTAGCTCGTAACGATGTTCATCCGTTTCGGTTAGCCGGCGCAGGAAGGACCGTTCTCTCCGTGGTTGTTTTTGTGCCGGCTGCACTTTTTTGTTCTGTCCTAGCTTCCTTGGATTCCTCGCCTTTCACAAGAAACTTTCACTCCAAACACTCCAAGGACGGGTCGCGCAAAGAAAAACAAGATCAGCGCCAACGAAACACCACTGCCCGAGACAATTTATGTTCAACAGGGTGTAAAGTTTGTTTTTATCTTCTTCCACCCGTGTTTGTCGTTCAAACGTAGAAAAAAGAACAGGAAGAAAAAAAGCATAAATCCCACACATTTGTTGTAAAAACAGAATCACGTCCTTCATTCGAAAGCAACACACTTGAACTCATTGGCTAATGTCTGGTAAACAGATAACATGCTTTTAAAATCCTTTGCCCCGGCCACTTGATGGCCACTATGGCCACTCGGACGCTTCGGCGATTCCCAACGTCAAAGATCCTGCCTTCCAAGCGTCCTTCTCGGAGAGTCCCGGCACAAAAAGTGATGATTGTAAATGGTGCTCTTAGACTGACAAACGACTCGCTTATGGTTTCTGATGGATTGGCATTTCTCAAGTGTCCCGTGCGGGTAGTGCCTTGTTTATGGTGCTTTATTTACCATCATCAACGCCAACCGGACCGGGGCTCTCGCCCCGGCTGGTGTTAAGCGCGTCGCAAAGGGTCAGACGTCGAGCGTCGGGGAGATGTAAAGAAGCTTCTGGTGACACTTTTTCCCTGCCATTCCAGCCGTTTGGAGGGTTCCCGTACGAAAGAAAGACGGATTCTTCTCACAACGTAACTCAACGAACTTAAAAAATTTCCGATTATACATTTAGAGCGCATTCTATTCTCCCCGGCTGTATATCGCCGTTGGAACACATTTCAGCGGAACGGAGATACCCGCGAGAAGCGAGCAAATACCCGGGACTTTCCGGGAGGGCAATTTTTACATTCCATCCACCGGATGCGTCTAAAACTTTGCCCATAAAAATATTTCCACCCATCTTCTTTCGCCCCGTACCCTCACCTGGGCTGCGCTCCGGCCGGTGGTATTGTTTTACTTTTGCTTGTGCGAATCCTCGCATCCATGCTGCCAGGGGAGAGAGCGAGAAAGTGGGGCCGGTGTGGGGTGCGTCTGCGGTGGTGATTAGAGTTTGTGCATAATTTTAAGCAGTGTTCCGAAATAACAAAACTTTCATATCCTGCCCCGAACGTGGCTTCCTAGGGGGTGGGGCTGCAGAGAATGAGGGTCAATTGGCTTCGGTTGAAAATTTCGAATTGCCCTGACCTTTCCCACGGAAAAGCGTTAAATACTTTTACGACGAACAAAGGGCGTGATAGAGAGAGATATAGAGAGAAAGAGAGAGAGAGAGTAAGAGAGAGTGAGAACAGGCATTCCATCCGCTGGTTACTTGCTTGGTTGATTGCTACCTACTCACTGTAAATTGGTGTTGTTTTGATAGTGGTTGTAAAATTAAATTTGTGTAATTATGATCTTTCATTTCTTAGATAATATGAATCAATAGCTTAACAGCCTGTGCAGTTTTTATTTAAGACATGTTCATTTTAATAAAAAGTTATTCATTAGTGCGTAAATTCGAGACGAAAAGAACGAAAGTGTCTTAGAAAATTGACTATCCGCAGGATAAAAAGGGGCACTTTTGATTCCTACTCTATTTATCATTATATTAAACGAGCAACATTGAAATAACCTGGGCCAGTTTTATGAAATCTCCATGAACTATTTAAAACGGAGGTTATTCGTCAATATCATCACTACCTAAGTCTAGCTTGATCTGCCTGACGCAACCAATCTGGACGTGCACTGAGGAATGCTCAACAGGAATGCTATTAGCAGGAGTTTATAATTGATTAATTAATGGGAATTATGAGTGGGTTGTAACCATTTAACTGTATGCAAAAGAATCAGTACATTATGTAAGATATAGATTAAAATAAATTATTGAAATTTGAATAAATTAAAGTCAGACAACAGTTCGACAACAGGCTTTCATATCAACGCTGGTCAAATCGAATTCACATGATTTAGAATGATACAATGTTGCGCGCTTCATTTCCTATCTCTTTTCAAGCTGTTTTTAAAGTAGGTAGGTATAAAAGTTATGTAGGTTAAGAATCAGCAGAATCTGATTCAGTCAGCATAAAATAGGTATATTATCGAATGATAGTTACTAATAAACCACATATCAAAACCTACTTTTGAACCGTCAACTTCAAGTCGGAGGTACTACTCCAGTTCTTGAGTTCTAGCATCAGAAAGATTATTGCATCTCGCTGACTCGGTGGCATCACGCCGACGTTGGCTTCCGCAACGCTACGTTGACGGAAATACAAACATATTTGAGTGCAGAAGTGAAAACGTAGTAAGCTTTGAAATGTACGGGCGTTTCATATTTATGAATCGTTCGTCTCTCCTCCGTTGTTAGTCTGACACGAAACGTCACTTCTAGCAGAGGTTCTAATGAAACATCCGTAGTCCTTTAAAAATGTTTGAAAAATGAAATGAATCACAAACTATTTATTTATTTGGGTTTATTTTTTAATTTGGAAAACAAATTCGCTTGAGAGTATTTCGATGCTTCCATTTTTTAGCTAACGCGAGAAAACAGTAAAGCATCCGATTTTCCAACTAGATTTTTATAGTTAGTAAAATTGAAGTTAGTAAGATTTAAATTATATATAGTATTATTTGTTTCACCAAAGCACTAACAAAGCTTCAAATTGGTTCAATTACATTACATTTTGTTTTAGGAATCAATTTTCTAATTATAAAAAAAATTGTTCAATACTTGCGAAATATAACTAGAAACATCAACCTTTTTAGTTATTTTCGAGTTATTTCCAGTTACCAATAAAAAAGCTAGTTCAAATTTAATTTAAACTAACCATCAAATGGGCAAACAAAACGTTGATAAGGTACTTAATGCTACGTTTTATTATTACACAATACTTAGTCATACATGTGAGAGAATGTGATACCGGTCCTATCATGTGAATACAGATACTACTGCGCGTTTATCTAATATATGAAATATAACAACTAAAATATAAAAAATGTACCTGCGTCGTATCCGCTTTTCCGACTACAAACTGAAGTCAGTTTGGAATGGCTATAAAATACGACAAACGTTACAAATGCATTGAACAATCAAACCAATATTCTTCCCCACCTTAACTTCAACGCTGATATTCAAACAGAATAACAGCAACTGCATACAGCACACTCTCCACAGTACGGTTGAATTGTCATCATCCATTTTTTCTTCATCTTTTCATCCCACATCCCTACCGTAGATTAAACCTTCCGGTTCCTAATGTATTGCCCTGCTTACGTCAGTGCGTCGCGAGCGGACCATGGACGCGGGAGTTCAGCCGCAAGGTGGCTGAAAACCACGATAGAGTAATAAAAATAGCACTTCCTCCTTTAATGCCGCCTTTATGCGCTGCGCTCCAACAAATCCCCTTCGTTAGTATCGGGTGTCCTCCTCTCTTTCGGTTGTATATTGGTTTCGATTTCCACCGTCAACTCGCCCGGGTGGTTCCTTTTATGCGCTGTGCTCACTGCCGTATTATCGGCTCCCCTATTTAGCCACGATAGTGCCATACGTTTCGCCGTGGGTTCGACGCTCTGCTCGCCCTTAGGCTTAGTGTCGCGCGCGCCCGCTCCCGGCAGCAAAATGGAGAGGAAAGAAAACGACGAAAACGCTAGCGCCATCCTCGTAATCATCCAGCATCCCCTTCCTTGGCGCGGGCCGTTCCACGCTAAAGGCAGCGCTGTAAGCGTCGTCATGATCATCACCATCAGCAGTTGGAAAATAGCTTTCCATCGGCATACGCTCGGTTAAGCCGAGCACCGAACGCGCAAGATGTTTAACACTTACGGTCAAATGGACCGAATACTCCTTTGGTGCAAATCATGGTGTCAATTGACACCTAGAAGGCTATTTTTGGCAATTGTTGACCGATTGGG